>CAUJNA010003476.1:348181-425681 GCA_963377175.1 Effrenium voratum
CCCACCGGGTGCACTCGGTCCTTGACCAGGAGCTTCATTTCTTCCTTGGTGACATCGAGGATTCTCGCTGCAAGCCACAGCTTGTAGAATGTGTAAAGTCCCTCGCATTTGCACACCATCATACGAATATATTCGTCACGCTCCTCAACCGATCGGAAGGCTCTTGTCCGAACATTCTCCGATTGAGAAATCTTCGTTATTGTTGATGGCAAATGTATACCTTCCTGATCATGCTCGGTGATGTTGGGGTACCTCTTGAAGTCATTGTGATAAGGGCAGCCCGGCCTCCCTTCGAGTCCGGCATTCATCGTTCTCTCCTCACCACCTTCAAACATCCCCCACATCTTGGACAGCTGGAGTGCGATAAATCCCGCCATGTACTGAGCCTCACGCGGCTCGTCAAGGCAGATCGCCATCCGTTGGGAACTTATAATGTCCCGTGACGCCAGATCGGTGTCGCGGTAATGCCAACCGCTGTCTTCTTCTTCTGACGCATAGCCGGATGTATACCCTTGCGTGTCCATGTCGTCATCTTCTCCCGGAACTTCCTCCGCTTCGTCTTCATGCTCCTGTGCTGCCGCATCGTGGTTAGCTTCTTCCTGTGCACGCCTGGCATCTCCAGAGACGTTTGGGGTTTTGGTTGTCCTCCTCGTCATCGGATTTGATGTGAATGTAGTATCTTCCGATGGAGATCAGTTGTGCCTCGCACTCCAGGCATAAGCAGAAGCAGGTGGGGATCGCGGTCGCACATGATGGACATATCCGGCACCTCAGTCCTTCCCATGTCTCGTCATTCTGGATGACGACTTTGCTGATTTCGTCCCGGACCTCGTTGACCTGTGCATTGAACTCTTCCATCTTGTTGATTCGATAGAGTTCGCAGGCACGATTAACCATGTCAACGATGTAGTGCAGATTATCGGCACCTGTCTCAGTCTCCGGCATCCTCTCGCTGATCGTTGCGACGTTCTGGAGGAACATCGCAGCCGACTCTTGGGAAGAGTTGACAAAGCCAGGGCAGATCTCGTTCTCCACACACTTCGAGTACGCCCTCTTGATGTCAGCGTACTCCAGGCGCTTCCCTCCATTGCTTTTGCCAATCCAAATGGACTTGACCTCATAGAACGGGATCACGTCAAAGACCATGAAAGTTCCATTAGCCGCGACTCCAGCCCCATACCGCGCGAGGGTTGCACTGGGAATGTAGATGATCGCAATCGGATCCCCTCTCCTCACGTTCCGTAGCGTTGTCTTCGTCGCCACGTTCATCTCATCCCATGGAGCAAACGCCCCGAAGTGCAGTGCTAGCCTGTTGCCGCCATCGATTCCGCCGAGGACTAACCCACAGCGTACGATGCTTGGCAGGTTTTCCACATACGTCACATGGAATGCTCCTCCGAGAGAATCACCCATTCTTGCGGAATACCTATTCGCCAGTGCGGATGAGCTCATGAATCCAAAATCACTGTGACCGGTTGTGACTCGGATGCACCAAGGTCTGTACCATCCATCGCATCTGTTGAACATCCTGTCGATGTCGTCCCGATCCACGCCAGCTTCGGTCATTTCCTCCCTGGCTGCCCTCGTGTCGTTCGGGTTCATGATGCTCGGAAACCTTGCTGCCAAAACCTGGAATCTCGATTTTCTGCTTCCGGATTCCTGCCACTTGATCACCTCCATGATGCCCATGTATCGTTTCGCTCTCGTGGTGTATGGTGGGAATATGTCGTTGTTCCGGTCGTCAATGACAGCATCAATGTCGACCCATCCACCCTCGTCGCACCTGAAAGCACTTCCTCGGCAATTGCCGATCTTGTGTCGAAGGACTCTGCATAGGTCGTGAGATAGCTGGTTTGCTTGGTCCCTTGTAGTAAATACCGAGCGATCATCACCAATCCTGCATAGTGGAGCACCGTCGAAAGGAGCAATGCAGAAGTTGACACTCTTGCCAAAGTTGCATCACGTCCACTTGCTCAAGGATTGCACCTTTGGGAAAGTATTTGGGGTCAACGATGGACGCATACGCCCATGGCAAGTGCACATCACTCACATCGCCATACTTCGGGATGTAGCACGGGATGGTGTCGCATCCCATCTCAAGCGTCTTCTTGAATGTCCTGCTGTCCCCGCACGGGTTGTAGGTGAGGTCGACGCCACCACATTGTAGCTCTCCTCCCTCAGCCGTGTCAGCCATCTCCACCAAATTAATAGTGTAGCTGTACATCTCAATTGTTTCTTTCCCTGCTTGTCCCCCTTTCTTTCTTTCCTTGGACGTTGATGAGGACGGTTCCTCCGTATCCCCCATGTCTTCATCAGATGAAACAGGGTCACTGCTGAGTAGCTCACGGAGCACCTTCATCGCCTTCTCATTTCCAGCAGCCTCCTCAATGTCCTTGCAGTCGCCGTCGTGGGCCAGGTTCGCGCACTTCTTACAGATCCCCATATCTCCCATGCACTTCTCCATTGACTCCAGGAATCCTAGTGCCGCTCTCCGCCCGTCGATCACTCGCTGCTTCTTGTCTTCCTTCTCAGTATTGGTTTGAGAACTTCGACTCGGGTCTGGTGCTTGACCAAGACCCTCATCTTCGCCCTCCGTGGCCTTTCTCTTGGAACCTTGTGCAGAGGGCTCGGTGATCAGGGATCGTGGATGTCTGGGCTTGACCTTGTTCATGATGTCAAGCACCTCCTTCGTGGGCACGCCGAGCTGTGCGGACGGTTTGTTCCGCTTTCTGTTCTGGCCCGTCGTGTGGGTCACGTTCCCAGCGAGGTGTCGCACTATTGACTGCTCGAACTCCCTCTTGATCTTCCATGCATCCTTCCACAGTGGCAGTTCGTGCTGGAAGTTACGACATCACCTCAAAGAATCCCAACACCATCTCGACGACGTCTCCCAAGGATTCCTCGTTCGTGGTTTGTCCCAGGAGTTCATACATCGTTCCTTGGTCGAGCACACTCTTGATCCAGGACGAATATGCCACATTGCCAAGATCCTTGCCTATCAAGAAGATGGACATCCTCTCCTCGACTCCCTCGGAATTCTTGCACACGATCACATCCCGGGATGCGCACAATTGCTTCCCGTGACCGTTGTTGTAGAACTGCGCTGCTTGATCCACAGTCATGCTCACGAATCCCACGTGAGAAAGCTCCTTCTTCAGCCTTGAATACACGAGCTCCCGTATGATCGTGATCATGGCCTGGATATTGTTGACGTCCACCATGAGGTTTTGAAGGTCGGGGATTGCCACCACGCATTCCGCGAAGAGGCGCGTGTACATTTTCTTCCCCTCGATAGACATTGCAATACCGTTCGTGTCCGCGTTCCAGTTCGCGCAACAGTTCACGCAAGAAGAGGGATTGTACTTCGAATTCGGTCCGAGCACCTTCGACTTGCTCATCTGCATCTCTTTAGCGCAAAGTTCGCAGATAAACTTGCTGAGCTCCGTGACCGTATACCATCGAAGACGTTGATCACCGACATCGGCTTTCCCAAAAGCATCCTGCTCGCCGTGTCCTTCAGCTTGCTGCTCTTGTTTCCTCTTCGACTGTGCAGTGAAGGTCGGCTTGTACTCGAATTTCACCTTCGATTCCTCCATGTTCTTCGGGATGTTGAATCGAAGGTCGGGCTCGTTTATGCACGTCCCCTCCAGCTCACACACAAACGCGTTGCTTGGTGCGACCGCATCGATGGATTTCTCAATCAGCAGTCGCTTCAGGAGGAAGTGTTGCAAGTTCGAGCTCCCAGGGATCTTGTAGTTCTTTCCTGTGAGCGCATGGACCACGCGCCACAGGCGATCGTTCTCGGTCACCAGCGCGCCTGCCGCCTTGCAGATCTCGCTAACCTTGTTGGCGATCGTCCCCAAGTCCCCTCTTCCACCATGGAAAGCAACATCGCGATTCACGCACACCACGACCAGGCCCTTGCATGTGTTGACGAGGTCAGATATCGCCTTCTGCAGGGAGTCGATGATGGGGTTGGCGGTCACCTGCCATCCGCATCCTCTCATGCACACCCAATCATATAGCGACATCCAGATGTGCACCGACATTGGTGAGTCATCCATGTCTCGCCTCCGCCGTTCAGCGATGAGCTTATCCAGCTTCTGCAATCGGGAGATGATATTCAACGTGTCGTTGGGTGAGGAGACTTGCTCACTCGACCCATAGTATGATCTCTCCTCGATGTTTGTCCATCCCTGTTCGTTGACCATCATCTGGAAGGTCTTCGTGCTCCCTTTCGAGTTGACGGCCCTCAGGGGCCAATCCAGGACCAAGAAGCTCTTCTTGTGGATCATCATGTCGCGAATCGTCGCCTCGCCAATGGGGCTCCTCTTCTGCCTATTGATAATCCGGTTCAACTGTCCAGGTGCGTTGTCCGGGTTCTTCTCCGCCTGAATCAACGCGTTGATGGCTTTGGCGCCCGGAAGGCGTCCAGTAATCAAGCATCCTGTTTGGGCACACAAGAAAGCATACAGCTGTAGCCATGCCGCATTTCCCTTCCCAACATAGGAAAGAATGATCTTCTCCGCGCTGGTCTTCTCCTCGAAGTGCAATAGCGAAGAGGTCAGGCATCTCAGCATACACTCCCAATATGTTGCGTTCTTGCCTTCTGCAAGACACGGCCCAAATACAGTTTGTATGATTGGGTACCCCGTATTGTTGTCTATGTTGAATTTCACATTGACAGTCGCGCCGCCCAAAGTGGTACCCCTTCGAATGAAGTGTAGGTATCGTGTCCAGCAGTTGGGTTGATAATTACCCATCTGTCGTCGTCACCGCCAGAGTTCATTCGGAAAATGGAGTCGATGATCTCGTTGTCGATCTTGACAGCATCGCTGGCTTGCGACCCCCCACTTGGAGCTCCCGGCTGGGGGACTGACCCACCAGCGGTTTGACTCCTTTGCCCGGAGCTTGATGCCGACTTCTGCTGTCGCTCCGTCTTCCGTGGCGGCTCCGTCTTCGATGAGCCCATCACCCACCATGTCGGCTCTTCCCCAACCACGAAATCCTCGGGGTACTTCTCCAGTTCCCTCTCGATTTCATGAATCGTGCAGTATTTATTCTGGAAGAATTCGATCATGACGTCCTTCTCGGCCTTCTTCTCGATCTCCTTCATCCAGCTTACCCACTTGCGCCGATCTTGGTTCTCAGCGGCCCTGTCAGCCGCGTGCGGTGCCAAACTGATGGAGTTGATGTTCATCGCAGGCAGCTTCGACTCATAGATCATATCGATGCACCATAGGAAATCCCTGGCGTACTCAATCTCCCGGTAGAGATCGTTCAGCTCCCTTTTGTCTGGACGGAAATAAGCTGTATACGACTGATCTTTGGAGTCCTTCTCACCGAGCAATGGCTGCAATCTCCTCATGATGAACGATACGCACATGAGCGAATTGACCGCCCCGATGCACGCATCAGAGATGTCACTGGGGGTTGACCCACAGATCATCCAGCGCAATAGGTTGTTCTGGCTGGCATTCTCATCCCTCCTCAGTGCATATGCGAGGTTCTTCATCGATGCCTGCAGCTCATTCTGGTAGACCAACCCAAGGTCCCAATTCTTCTGGTAGTCGTCCTTGGAACCACGACCGTAGGAGTCGATCTTGGGAGCCTTGATCACGCTCAACGTGAACACTTTCCCCCAGTTTCGATCTCTGTACTTGCAATTCTCCGATCGTGCCTCTCAAACTCTGCAGTCGTCTGGAACTCCTCGGAGCTCCTCCACCTTCTCGATGACGATGCCCTAGATGACTCGTCGCTGATGAATTCTTTGTACACCTCCCCAACCGGGGTGTCCTGGTGGAATGCAGCTTTGAACGACCGTTCATCGTTGTCCTCGGCCACGCCTAGTGCGAGATCCCAGATGTTCGCGATTGATCTCAACATATCCGCCCCTTCCATGCAGTACTTGGTTACGTTGAGCAACTCGGGGTTCTTCGCCAGCATCGTTGCCTCACCGCAAAGTTGGTTCAGCGCCGACACGATCTTCTTTCCCTTGCTGCAGAATTCCCTCCATCCAAGCATACATTCGTCGGCAGAAAGCTGTCCGAAAACTTTGCTGATGAACTCTAAGGCAACCCTCATAGACTGCCCTTCACCTTTCATCATCCCGCGGCCCTTGGCAGAGTAGTACGCAGAGTATGCATAAATAGCGGGGACGCCTATGTCCTCGATCCACTTCACGCACATACCCAGGTCGCTGCTCATCTCCATCCTCTTGGGTATCCTCTTGCCTTCCTCGATGGCGTTCTTCACCAAATTTCCCAAGAAGATTGCTGCTTGCCTAGATTTCCCAACAGGCACGCAGAAGAACTCATTTGCATTGACGACATTCGGATTGGCAGTCATCTTGATGATATTCTCCAGACCCAGGAAAATCCAAAATAAGCAGCTGCAAATGAAGCCACGGAATTGTCCCAATGCGATCCCAGCTTCAGATTGAGGTGACGAACTCGTCCAGCTCCTCCTTGAAGCTTGGGGTTCGGGACTGACCCAGCTCCCCGTATGCACCAGAGGTTCGGGACTGACCCAGCACCTCGGTTGTGCAGTTGGGGTGGTGCAGATTTCGCTCGCAGTAGCTTGGTGCTTCCGCGATCTCCTTCGCGTAATGCAAGCAAGAGCGAGTTTCAACGGTGCCGGTTTGAGGCACCTTGCTCGAGCACGAAAACGGCGAAGGATCACACCCACAATTATAGACGTGTACAACTGGGTTTCTTTGGTTTCACGACCAGCACAAGGTCCATGCTCATGGTTTCCATTGCATTTCTTAGACAACGAGCCACCAAGTTCAAAGTTCCATGATACAACTCTCCATGGTTTCTTGATTGGCATGGGTTTCTTTGCATATCTTTGTTTCAAGCCATAGCGACACCCATCAAACTCGTGACTAGTCCCATCATGCACGACCTCATGCAGTCTCTCATCTTTCCAATAATCACAACTTCCAGGCAACTCAAACAAAATCGCAGCTCGTTTTGTCATGGCATGCCGTTTAATTTCAACGAACCGTTCAAATAATCTCCAAAATTCTCTTTGTTTGGCCTCGATTTTCTCTGCGGTGTCAATTCCGCGAGTCTTGTTGAGGCGTGCCCATGATGATCCCCCCGTGCAAGGCCCGGCGAAGAACAACAAATCGGAAGGTTTGGTAAGCACATGTCTGGCGATTCTCCCCCCGTACTCGCTCAGTAAGTCATCAACCAGAGTTATGGTGACAACCTGCGGCCCGTCATGGCGGGCAAGAGCAGTGAACCAGTTACGTGGTTCGGAACATGCCATCAGCACGATGGGCCGAGCCAAGTCAACACTGTAAAGAGTGACGACTGTGCGAGTTCTCATACCAGGAAGCGAGACATGAACAGGAGCGCGAAGCACACCACCGTCGTGTTTGACCATCGCGAGTTCAATACCCGGCGCTAACTGTGGCTTGTGCTTCACCGCAATGCGATACGGAACAAAACAACGACCAGGGACAAGCTGCTCGTGATTGATATGCAGACAACGCATGAGCAATTTCAATCGGAGCAACGTTTCCAAAGCAAGGTCGTTAACACACTTCAACTCTATGCGCTCGTTCGACAGTTCTTCAACAAATGCGGCCAGCACGGACTGCATGTCAACATCCCCGGACCCGACGTGAATTGGTCGTGGTCGTGGAGACCGTTCCCGCGCCGGTGCAGCGACCGGTACGGGATGAAACTGCCAAACTGCGCGTTCAACCCAACCATCAATTCGCACACATTGTAGCCCCGGGTCAACTCTATCCTCAACTTTGAGCCATGACCCATTCTTCAGAAACCAAGTGGAACGAAGCCACTTGCTCCCAAACGGTGTCATAACCGCGAGTGGAGGTTTCACACGCATCAATCTGGGTCCCTTGGCAACAACAACCGGATCATGTCCTTCATGCTCATGCAATCCCTCTTTGGATGTTAATCCAGACCACCATAGGTCCGGGGGCATGATCGGTATGTGTGTGTACGGAAATGTTGGAACTCCGTCAACTGTCCCCGAAGCGGTCTGCATGGTCCCCTTTATGGGATCACACGTGGGTGTGAGCGCCTTGAGGGTATCCGGGTCAGACAGCAAGCTCGGGTCAAGTAGACCAATCTGCAAACATGCATGTTTCCATTTGCGCCCATCATTGAACGCCTTGGTGTAAATATCGGCCGCCATCCTGTCGGTGACCTCATACGCCAAGTACATGTAATCACGTGTGAACATCTCATGCATCCACGAAATGCTAACACCATGGCTTCTCTCAAGGTGGCGCATCGTGGGGTTCCTCCCCGATCGCACGACACCGATCATAGCCTTATTATCGTCATAGAACACAAAGTTCGGTGACTTCTTGAGAATCCGCTCTACCAGCTTGAGAGCGGGCATACCCATCGATCTCATGGCAACATCGGCCGCAACAATCTCGGCCTCGGGAGTGGAGTGACTCACACAACCCTGTCTTTTAGAGCTGCCAGACAACGGAAACCGGGTATTAGGCCCTTGTATATTCAAGTGTCCACCGGAGGTGGAACGCAGCGAGTCAATGCATCCCGCAAAGTCAGCGTCCGCATACAAGGCCAAGTGCACATCGTCCATAGGGTCTCCAACCCAACCGACCATGCGCCAATGTTTGGTATGATGCACATAGCACATCAAGTGATGCAAACCCCGATCATCGGAGTCAGTCCACCTATGCACGTTCCGTGCTAGGCGATTCACTTGCCGCAACAAATCGAAGCGAGCAATCCGCGCACCGTACAGCAACTTCATCAGTACGCTAGCGGCATGCGGAGCAAGGTGTCCACGCACGGGCTCCTTCATGGCCAACTCAGGAGTCCCTCCCCGTTGGTCCGGCACTGTGGCAGAACCGTCGGTGGGCACAAGATTGTTACACCAATTGCACACGACTGACGGCCCCTCTCTGGCAGGCTTCCGTGAGACGTGATTCTTTGTTTCTTCATGCAACTCAGGGGTGACAACCTTATTCAACTTCACGTCGCCCGCCACTTCAAGATAGCGGTCGACACAGGAACGTAGGAACTGTTCCATGTCATAGGTCACCGTTGTTACTCGGTGTCCGTTCCCGAGAGTGACGTTTCCCTTGCTTTGATTGCAACCAAGGTACATGTCAAGTCCAGTCTCGGGCTCAATCTTCAAACGTGTACGCAACATGCTCCACCCTTGGGCAAGGTTCTTCTGCGGCCCTGCCATTTTGAAGTCGTCGACATACACAACCAGAACAAGCTGGAGCTTTTCGTGAATGTACACTGAAGGCCATTCTTCGCCGATGGGCTCAAAACCAACGGCACGCACCGACTCATCGCAGTGCTGCTCCCAAAATGTTCCCGCATCTGGGTGTCCGTACAGCGCCTTCCTCAACGGGACGACTGGTCTTCTGTACTTATCCCATTTGCATTCACTTGGCACGGCCTCCGGTGGCAATTCAATCCAACACGGCGTGCCTCTCAAGGTGGCCTGTATATACGCCTGAACAGCGTCGGCCATCTGCACATCCCAGCCATCATGACAACCCAGAAAATCCGCCCAACGCGAGGCTTCAAATGAAGCAGGGGAGTTCCCCAAATCTTGAAACATCGCAGCCTCAAAGCTTTGGTTCTTCACTTGGTTCCCCAGCAACACGCCTCTACCCTTGAACTTCCTCTTAGGATCACCAACAGGCAACTGTGAGTGCTTTTCAACGCAAATGCCATGTGCGCGAGCCATGTGTATTTCCTCCCCCTTCGCTTTTGCTTCTCTGGCTACAGCGTCATATTCACGCACCGCGCCAAGATCGAAGACCCCCTGGTCGATTAATCCCGACCACTCTTTCTTCATTGATGCCAATGCATCAGGGTTGGTCAACATCTCTTTCCGGCCTACCGGCCTGGATACTAAAGCGTCGAAGAATCGTACAACTTTCACAGCCTTCTCTCTGTGCTGTATTCGCTCAGAAGTCACGCACGGCATCGATGGGTACTTTTTGGCTTCACCGTCCTCGCCTATCGCAGGCATTGCGAGTGGCACTTTTCCAGAAACTATCTCAGCAGACTCCTCCCATTCATACCAGGTGAGGTCCGTCGATTCGTCGACCGATGGATCCGTCCCCGATGCTGTCTCAGCTTCGTCTTTATGACTCTCCATGACTGATGCAACCGCCTTCGTCCAGTTTGGAGTCGACTTTGATCGCTCCTCAGACTTGAACTTCCAGGCATAAATTACCACCAGACACTCAAATTCTTTCTCAAGCTGAACGTTTCGTCTCATGACGTCTTGGGACTGTTTGGAATCCATGAGAACAACCACCCCGTCGACAGGATTAACAACAATCCTGACCCATTCAAGCTCAGCCAAGTGCTTCCCATCCATTGGGTTCTTGATCTTTGATATGTTCTTCCGCAATCCCCAATTGTACTGCCATTCTACTCCACCCCAGCGGTTCCGAAGCATCGCTCGAATTCTCTTACCACCGGGCATCTGTAATGTCCGTGCCTCTGCCGGCGCGGAAATATCAGACTCTTTACTCTTGGGATCTTCCTCTTTCCTTTTGCCACCGCCCTTCACCTCGGCCTTCTCTTCCTTGGTGTAATATTTACTCATCATCTTCCATTCTTCAGGAGTGAACTCTGGAGGTCTCGATGTCTTCATTAGCCTGAATCCGTCCTTCCCGACAGGATACGGTCTCCCGGCCTTGTCGATCTTAACCTCCTTGCCATCGTCGTTGACGTACGTGATACCATCCCCGGGTAGCCCAACTGACACGTGTGGAAGGTCGGACTTCGCAACCTTTTCATCGCCCTTAGGGTGTCCATCTCCTTTCCCTTTTGAGGAGCTCGGTCTAGCATCTTCTTCTCCTGCATGATCCCCCCGATCTCCGGCGATTACTTCCGGGCCATCGTCGAGCAGTAGACCAGCGATCTGATCGACTTCATCGTCAAGCAGTCGCTTCTCGTCACTCTGCAACAATTCAGGCTCGTAGTCCTCATCCTCGATCAGGCGGTCACGTGCATCCAGACCGATTGCATCGATAGACATCTCTATTCCTTCCAAAGTCTCGTTGGCAACCTTGTACTTCTGTTGTATTGGGAATGTCAGAGGAGATTTCAGAATCATCCTCTCCGTCTGATGTGGCATTCTCAACCGAGGTGGAACCTTTGCCTTCTTGATGTTCAGCTCTGCACCCGCAAATGCAGTAAGTGCCCAAGCACGATACTTGTTTGCCCAATGCATACCGGTGCTCAACACATATCCAGCAAATATACCAGTTTCCCCTCTCGGCTCGAACTTCTCCCTCTTTCCCCCTCGTGCTTCGCTCGGCTTGAAGTCCACTAGCGCACCAAAAGGTATCTTCTCGCCCTTGAACTCCTCGCCATGCAGCCTCATCCATGCACTCGATCCGTTCACCTCTTCGATGTTCATGAGATGGCACAGAGTGGTGATGGCCTGCACCCAATAACACGTGGGTAGACCGGCATGTACTAGACAAGCCGAAGTCTGGTCAATGATGAATTGATTTGTTCTTTCAGCAAGGGAATTGTTCTGCGGCCGTCCAGGCAGCGATAGGTCGTGGTTCAGCTTCAGCTCCACGCACGCATTGATCAGTTCCGGGCCGTCATCTGAATATACCTGCTTGATTTTCCTCCTCCCGCAGAAGTGCTTGATAGCCCTGACGACTGAGTCAGTGTCTCTTCTCGCGGTGGGATAAGCCATGATAATTCCGGTATATATGTCCCGGATGATGAGCGCATACCTGCCTTCCACTTCATGATCTCCTGATGCCGTCACAAAGTCGAACGTCACCAGGTCACCGAACGTCTTCACTTCTCTTTTGAATGCTCCCGTTCGTGATCTGAAGTGTCTCATCTTTGCCTTGACGCATGATTCGCAGAAGGGATTTCGGTATCTGTGTGTAAGCAAATGAGCTATGGAGTTGGCGTCCTTCTTGAGGACTCCCACTTTCCTCTTTATTGATGATCCTTCGTACACGTCTACTTCGATTCCGGCATCTGGATCATCTTCGTCAACCTCTTCCTCGTGAGCTTCGGCATCACCATGTCGATGCGGGACTGACCCAACATCTACAGGTATTTCCTCAGCCACGGGAGGCGGACGTACCGGACCGGCTCCTCCGGGTGGCCCGAAGTCGAATGCCCCGTCGTGGTGTTCGCCCTCGGCCTCTGCGGACTCACCGACAGCGGCGGGTGTGACGTCGTTCTCATCGTCACCTCCCTGATCTGCCTCGTCGTTCGTTACCATCGCCAATACTTCCGAAAAGTGCTCCTTGAGGTCGTCTATCGTAGGGCGATGCCTGTTACTCCGAAGTTTACCATCACTCACTAGGTACGGGATGTCGTCCTTGACCTGCAAGTGCACGAATCCCTGCTTTGGCGTAACCATGAAAGGTAGTTTACCAGGCATCCAGTGAAATGCATAACCCATCTTCATGCATCTCCTCCCCACTGACAATACCGTGGGTGTCTCATCCAATACATGCGGCTCGACAGTCTCGTCCAACTCGTCCACGACTATCTTGGCCACATCAGATGTGGAAGTGGAACCATTCGCGGTCTGGAACACGATCTCGTCGTCATCTTTCACGATGTCGACACCCAGGCTCTTCGCCTTGGCTCTTCCAATGAGATCATGACCACATCCGGTGTCCATCAACCATTTCACCCGTTTGCTGATGCACGTTGACATGGCGAAAACGTTCTTCGGCATACCATGCTGCTTCTTCCAGTCGACAGCCGATTCCTTGATCTCGTCCTTGTTCCGATCATACTCGAACATTATGCTGCTCTCCTTGGTCACCGGGAAGTAGTGCTTCTTATATACATCATCCACTACTTCTCTCAGTATCTTCGCACGTATCAATGATCGTTGGACTTGATAGGCTGACAATTCACGATGATCACTGCTTTTGAACTTCTTCTCGTCGACGTACACGTACTGATAAGGCTCATTCTCATTGTCCTCATAACCGTACCATTCCCCTTTTCGTTCCCATTGCCTTCTCTCGTCTTCGAGGTAGGTGATCTCCCCATTCTCGTCGACGTCGAGCACTTCCTTGAACCACACCATTTTCTCGGGGATCTCGGACTCGCCAGACCATCTCGATGATTCGCTCATCGCGTCGTCATCGTGCTCGTGGTAGACAGTCTCGGCTTCGTCCGGTTCGACCTGATCAACGTCCTTCTTGAAGCTTACCTTCCCTGCAGGAGCCGATTGCTTCAGGACTATCGCGGGCATTGCGATGGCCCTCCTCGCAATGGCAGGCGCTGCGGCTTTGGCGGCAGCCTTCGACTTGGCTTGCGCCTTGTCATTTGACGTTGCTGGAGCTGAATTGTTCTTGATGAGCTCATGCCTGTACTTACAAGCGCTTCCCCTATCGCACTTCCCCTTCTGAAACGCGAAGCATGCTCCATCATCCCTCTTTGGTGACGATGATCTGGACTTGGATTTGCCCTTTCCTTTCCCCTTGGACATGCTCTCCAACTTATGCTCCGTCTTCTTGCTGTGGGAAAAAGTGCATTCATTCCCTTTCACGCACCCCTTCGCCGATTTGAAGTGGTACCAGCAGGGGTTATCCTTGCTTCCGCCCGGACTCTTGCCTCTGTCGCTGGCACCGTCGGACTTGCCGTTCTTGCCAGCGTGGCCCTTTGCCTTGGCTTTTGGGAGCACAGGAGCGGCATCAGGTCCACCGGGTTTCCCCTTTCTGCCCTTGCCACCCTGGTTCTCCTGTTTGCCAGTTGCTGGAGCCGCATCCTTCCCGCCTGACTTCATCATCGACTTGACCGATTTCTCCTTCATGTCGAGCATCAGGTCTTCCCGATCTGCCTTGATCTGATAGTCGATCAACGCCAATAAGAATTCATACGTCTTCTGAGGATGCTTGTCCGGTAGTCTATGGTAGGCATTGAGGCCGAACTCCATCTTCTTGCTCCCTTTGATCTTCCTGTAAAGGATGTCTCTGAGAGCCAGCTTACTGGGTCTGTCCTCGCTCCTCATCTTCAGCAGCAAATCATACCATTTGTTCCTGAACATGACCAAGTTCTTGTCGCCAGGAAAGTCAAGGTTGAATAATGCTCGATGTGGTAGACAAGATCCGTTCTATCGGAAGTTCTGAATGATTGCATAACTAATGCCACCAACTCTCGTCCCTTCACGATCACCCCTTGTTGATGTCGTAGTTCAGAGTGTCGTGTAGCATCGAGGTATACGTCCTTGGCTTCGTCAGGTGCTTGTTTCAGCATGTTCTGCATGCCCATGGCCATCTTAATATCTATCGTAGCAAATCTGTCGCCACCTGAATCGCTAAGCAAATCCAGGTCTGGGTTCAACCCAAGAGCCTGCTCCAGCCATTTCGTCCATGCGTCGGTATCTGGATCTGCACATGCGCTCAGAACATTCATCAGCAGTTGCATCTTCCAGGTGTCAAGTTGATGGATCTTTGGCCAGGCCGGAATAGATACTCTCTCGGCCTCTTTCCTCGAGATTCTCGGTCGATCATTCTTGATCTCTCGGTTATCTCTCGATCTCCTTCGTCTCCTCCGTGTCCGATCGTCTTCTTCCTCTTCTTCTTCCTCGTCTTCCTCATCTCCTTCGTCGTCGTCATCCTCATCCTCATCATCGGGTGGATCATCCGGAGGTCCTCCTCCGCCACCAGCGAGGCTCAACTGACGTCGACCCGCTCCCTGCCCATTCCCATTGGGCGGGAATCCACCGTAATCCAATGGGGGCGTAGTACCGTTGTTTCCCCCCCCATCACCACCACCAGTCGTAGTAGTGGATTGTGGGACATGCCCAACAACCCCTTGCATCTGGGATAGGTGTACATCGATCATTGGATCACCGAAAGACGGAAAGAGGATCGAACCTGGCATCAGCGACGAATTAGGGATTTGATTTGAAGACGATGACGGGACTGACCCAGCCACCTTCTTGTCTATCCTATTTGAATTAGCCTGGGTTCCTCCCTCAGCGCGTTTCACTACTGCTCGTTCACGATGTCCATCTTTGCTGCTGGAGGCTTCCTGTGTCTCCAGCTTCTTGTGTGCACGTAGTTCCTCGTTGTCAGCATCGAGTTGGCGTACAAAACTCTCTTCTTGCTTGAGCGTCGCCTCTCTTTCTTTCAGTTGTCTCTGAAGCTCATGCATCTCCTCGAGGTACTCATCGTACATTCCCTTAGCTGTCAATCTCCAGTACTCAGCCTCCTTCGACTTCTCGTCCATCGTGCACCGTTCCTCTTGTTTCTCTTCTTTGACCTGGGCTAACTCCAAGATCGCATCCTGACGATGACCACCTTCGACAGCAATCATCTGGTCCTTCATCGACACGTCGGACTCATACTGTTTGACGATCTCTTCTTTTTCGCGAAGCAAGCAATCTGCTCTCTTCGATTCCTGTTCCGCAAATACTGTAACGTCATTCAGCCTCGCCATCAGCTGTTCCCTGGAGTCCTCCAAAGAGTACGTCTCGGGGCGCTTGACGAGTGCATGCTCCAACTGTGATTTCAGACTTTGGACCATCTCCTCCTCGTTGAACTTCTCGATAGATGTAGAAGATTCTATGCCTCTGATCTGTTGCTGATAAACTGATATCTGTTGTGAAGCCTCACGGTGTATCTGATTTGCACGTATAGCTGATTCCTGCGCGGCCGACTTCTCGCTTGCCATGTAGGATTTCATCAATGCAATCTCCCGCTTCTGCTCCATGATAGTTCCTTCAGCTTGCCTCATCTGTTGCATTATAATATTCGACTCCATGTCTTTCTTCTCCCCGTACTGAAATGCGTTCATTTCCACCTTGCGCATCTGTTGGGCTTCTTCCTCAAACTTGCGCCATGCCTCAGCCATGTGGTGTTGGTGGTGACTCACTAGATGTCCCGACTGCTTGCTGGCAATCTCGCATCGTCTTTCCAGCTCCTGGATCCGGATGGTGCTTCCATAGTCTTCTTGGTTAAGATTCGCCATTGCTGCCGACATTTCATCAAGTGTCTTCTGATATTCCCCGATCTCCACCTCCATCTTATTCTTCTCTTTGATCACGGCGCGAAAATCTGCACTGGTGGGTGATTTTGACCTCCCACCCTTCGATGTCGATCTCACGCCCTTCTGCGACGTCCGTGGTGTCGCAGGCGAAGATGATGATCTTCTCGGTGGGGATTCTCTTTTCTTCGACTCCTGATGAACATCGATCTGCTTCCATGATCTTGTGGGAGTAGATATGTCGCTGAATAGCGCGGAACCTCCGCTCCCAGGTTCATCCTGTGAATCTGCAACCATATCCATCACCGCAGGAAGAGCCATCAATCCATTGGATCCCTCTGAGCTGCTGTTCCCAAAAGTTGCAGTACTTGGGCTCGCCGAAGACGCCATTGTACTGTGTAGGTTATCGTTCCTTTATTGTCCCTGTACCCGCAATAAACCAGCTGTCTCCCAGTCCAGTGTAGAGCTTGTAGTTACGGCTGATAACCTGTCAAGAGACGGCAAGGTGACGTCCCGTGGGACGCTGTGCACCGAACCCTCAAGCTGTAATACCAACCACGTAGAAAGGTGTATACGGACGATGCCGTTATAGCCGAACCCGTGTAAACGTTGTAAGGGAGAAGGAATGATAGTTACAACAGTAGTCCTGACAAATGCAGCGCAAGCGAAGTGTTTTCGCTCTCAATGCCGATCACGTATGTATGCAGTCACACATCAGATCTTGAACCTCAATTGTGTCTTGAGCCAAATGGCGATCAATGGAACTTGGGAAGCAACACCAACAAGGACCTCAGAACAGCTACCCAATTTCGGCACGGGGCCTAGAGGGTTTTAACATTTTGGATGTGGCATCGCCTTCGACAACGGCCTTCCTACGGGAGGATGCCCTTCTTCATCTGAATCATCGTCGTCGGAATCTGGATCATAATCAACCTGCTCCATGTTGACATTCTCGGGTTGTTGAGAGGCGGATGGATTCTCATCGGCGACTTGCTCCATGGGGCAGTCGGATGTCTCATCTTCCTCATCACGAGCAGGGGATTCCTTCAACGGAGATGCCCGTCTCTTCACCAGCGGCTTCGGCAAAGGAGCCGCAGTGCTGGATCGCCCAAAGATCATGTTGAGAATCGGCATGTCTTCGGAGTGATAGAGCATACAGGATTGCAAAGGTCGGAGTGGTTGTAAACCGAAAGTGGCTGCGGATGCAAACACATATTTCTTGAGATTCAAAATGGGTCAAGTGCTAAAAACACGCATCACGGATTTGAGGAATTGAAAATGTGCAAAATGGAAAAACTCATGCATCAGAATTCGTGGACATGCGGATCATGCCCTGGTTCCCCAGTAAGCAAACATAGATTCTGCTATACCGACTCCTGCAAAGGCAATGATGTCGGGTCCGTGCTTCGTATTGTGCGCTAGCCACTCAACCAAAAACGCTTTGTTCTGCAACATGGTACGGAAAGGTGGATGCGCGTCAACATTCAAGAGATTTCCGGTGAGGGCGGCCTTGATGAGCTCGTCTGCTTTAGCTGAATGCTTGGTCAGCGAATCTGCCAGACAATCTTCACTCCGTACATGTGCAAGGTCGTGCATCTGTCCACTGTTGCTTTCCTTTCTCAACATCTGGATCAAATGCATTGTTTCTTTCTGTTCCGGTTGATGGGTTGTGGATGCTGTGGTGACAAGATTGTTCGCATCAGTGCGGGTGTGTACATCTGCGATCTCGCCTGACCGCGAAGAAATAACGCTGAACCGTAACAACGCATTAGTCCGTGCAACTCTGCAACAGTAGTGGACATGGTTGTTGAGGTGATCTTGTGCGTCTCATAGTCAATCAATGAGCCTCTCGAGTTCGATGAGCCCTGGCGAAGATCTCTTTGTTCTGCAAGAAAAATAACATGCGCACGTTGGGATGACTTATCCTCATTGTTACGATAGGATGCATCTGGATAGCCAACTATGCGTGTCTTGCCACGAAGGGGCCAGAATCTCATACTAAGCGGGATGCTTTTGATGGTTCTGACTGTCTTATTAATTGCGCGAACGTCCTCAATGGTCGGTGATGATGCCTTGGATGCACATCTGGAGAATTGATAACCAATGTGGAACTGCGTTCGCGATTGTAACCAATTGATCTGACCTAGGACACTTCTGTATGCAGTTTGCATTTGTGGAGTAAGAGGAGTGTCGTCCTTCAGGTGTTTGTCAAAGGTGATCTCCTGAAGTTCGTCAATGGCAACATTCTGATGGACATTGATGTACCAACCGTGCTTGTCACCTCGCTTCCATTGGATGCGCTGTCCTACGAAGAGGCAATCATTTTTGTCTTCGGAACCAACTTGAAAGTCTTTTCGAAGTCGTCCCATGATTTCCTTCTCAAACACGTCATCCCCCGTCATAAGAAGATCATCTACATGAAGAGACAGTGCTCCATGAACTTGTCGATTCCTGGCATTGTTACCAGAAACAGGATCCATAAGGTAATCAACTGCTCCTTCGAGATCGAAAGTGGTGGATGACTTCTTCTCACTTACCAATGCGGGCTTTGGAAGCTGCTTGCCGTAGTATACATAGGTACAACGGTCTGCCCTGGTTGGCACCAGTCCGTAAGAACGGAGTGCCGAATCAAGGATGTTCCACCATCTGCGGGGTGCGTCATTTAGCCCGTAGGCAGGCTTCTTCATGCGCGCTCCAATGTGTGGTGGATATCCCATTTCAGGAGGGATCTGACAAATGATGTCACGAGTCTGATCGTATGCTTCGCCTTGGAGAAATGCTGTCTTCAAATCCATGTGAAATATATTCCAGCCTTTATTTGAGGCTGCTTGGATTGCAAGGCGGAAGCCACTCCTGCATGCAGCAGGACTGTCTGTCTGCTGATCATTCTTCTGCTTGTCTTGGAAGCCTCGGAGGACCCAGCGAGCCTTGGTCTTCAGGAAGTTACCATCCTTGTCTCGCTTTAGAGTAAGGACCCAGCGACCAGTGACCCAGTTCCTGACCTGAATCTTGCGTGTGTCGACTAAATCGAACACTTCGTTGTCAAGCCAAGATTTGCACTCAAGCTGCTTAACTTCAAGGAATTGCTTCTGATAAGCTCTTATTTCCGTGGCTGTAGCTTCCTTCCGCTTCTTGCCAATGAGTGCGGATGTGGATGAAGCCTTCAAGGATTCTTGCTTGGATGAGTACAACACTAAGAGTGCACGGTCATCATCAGTCATGTTCTTGCATATCTGGTCAACATGATTCTGATCTGTGTGTTTCTGATGAGAGAATCCACATCGGGGCGATGGGATGAAGGTCCCTTTCACGCGTCCAAGAAGGACAGGGTTGCCTTCGATATCTCTCGGAACCGTAAAGGATCCGGTGTTCGCACAGATCTTCTGTTCGGCTCTCATGAGTGACCAATGTGCTTCATCAAGAAGGAGATCAGCTTGGTGATCTTCGTAAGATCTGGTCCTCTGAGAGTCGTCTGATTCTCCATCTTCCTGGTCAGTGTATCTCATGGTTCTTTCTGAACTTCCAGTGCCGGATGAGGTTGGAACATGAGGGATCAGTTCTTCCTCACTTTCATATTGTACCGGCAAATTTGCTGGATTGTTCGGATTGTAATTGGGTGAAGATGCAGGATCATGTCTGGGAGACTGTCCAGGTGACTCATCATTGTCATCTGGCTTCTTCTTCTTCTTCCCAGTCTTCTGCTTCTTTGATGGACTGCCAGTTGTTTCTTCTTGCGCAAGTGTTGGCAGTTCAAGATCTTCATCTTGGTCTTCTGCTTCGGGATTTGTGAGAATCGCAGGTGGTGAAGGTACCACGACAGTCGGAAGAATTGGCTGAGATGATTGCGACTGTGACGGCAAAGAGACATCACCCCCCAGTCGATTGAGTCCGCTTGAGGATGAAATGGACTGTTTTTGCCGTTTAAGCGCTGCATCTCCTCCGCCAGGTTTGTCGTGCGGCGGTAGTGGTGGATCTACTGGACTGTCTGGTGACACACTGCGTGGTGCTGGCGGCATGGGATGATCAGGCTGGTGTGGAGGATCCGGAGGAGGGTCCGACATGTTCTCGTCCGGAGGCGTTGGAGGTCTTGGATCAGGCATGGGATGGTCCGGTTGATCAGGTGGCTGCTGTGCGTCAGGTTGTTGAGGTTCATCCGTAGGATCCGGTGGGTCCGTCTCGATGGGCATCGGCCTGATAGCCGGCGCATCTGTGAACGACTGATGAACGGATGAAAACATCACTGCATGCCAAGTCTTCGGATCATATTTCTCCCACTCCCAATTGCATTTTGATGCAGGCAAGACCCAAATTCTATTCAGCTGATCAGGCTGCCAGAAGGATATGATCGCATCGTCCGGAGGTGACGTAATGGGCATATTGATGCCGATGGTGTGGACGTATGCCGTGCATGCATCATACTGAGTTGATGAAATGCACAATTGTCTCAACTTCTTGCATTCATTCCACATGTTCTGACATCGCCAGTCATTAGGATCTTGCTTGAAGATATCGGTTTCAGTCCCAGGTGGGTACTGCTTCATCGTCTTCTGAAATTTCTGGACTAGCGGATCCTGGATGACCAATGGTTGAACGTCCTTGTTGAACGGCAGGTCCTGTATTCTTACTGCAAGACTGCTGCTGGTCATGTTGAACTCCTTATCAATGGCTTCCATCTCTTTTCGCATGTCAACCTGCTTGATGGTGAATGGTTCAAAAAGGTCCTCCAAGAGGTACACCTCGTTGTCAAGTAGTTTCACCTGCAAGTGTCGTAGGAGGATATGCGCGAGATCCTGACAGAACTGGTACGGATACACCCTGTGCCAGTTTAGTCCTGCTTCCGAAAGTACCAGCGTTTCCCTCGAGGGGCTGATGTTCATGCTTGACTGAGCTGGAGAAATTTTTACACCGTCGGAATATCGGTCTCATTACCTCGGGAGGTAAGCTCGTGGGCTTGAGACTTCTGAGGCCGGATTCAGGATCCTTCAGCCCATATGCACAGAAATGGAAATCTCCCCAGGTCACGGATGGATCTGAAAACAATTGTTGCATACATTTCAGATGCCACACCCTGGATGTCTGAGGATTTTCAATGATGAAGTATCTTCTGTGCTTTAGCTGATATCGCGCAATGGATGCCACAAATTCAACCATGGGAAGGTAGCGTCCTCACTTTTCCCCGACCTTTTGTTGGTCTTGTTGGATGTTCAGCATATTTGACCATGGTCCACAGACCGGTGCCACTAGGATGACATCAGGCGCTTGTTCTCTGATGATCTCCATGACCATGTGTCGTCCCTTGGATGTCATTACGTCGAACCCTGTGCGGACATCTACGGGAGTCCCAACCTTAAGACCTGAGAGTGCACAGCATTGACTGAATCTGGCACTTCCTGCAAAGATCTCGAGAACGTGGATCTTTCCTTTACGTACACAATTCCAATGTGCTTGTTCAGGAACGGATGTGAGGTCCTCGACGAACATGTCCTCTGCCGGATGAGGTTCTGCAGGTTTGGGAGTTGTTTTCCTGCGATACGTAATGGCACTGAGGATCTTGGCTTAGGACCTGGTGCGTCTGCAGAGGAGCCGGGTTGCTCCTTCTGCAAGGATTCTCGCTCTTCTGGCAATAGAAGATCAATTCGAGGTTTCCCCACAGGGATGGTTTCATCCTTCCTGACCTTCGTCATGTTATCCTTGATGAGTCGAGTCCCAAGATCAAGTCCTACCATTGCTCCTTCAATGGAAATGACCTTTCCTTTCAGCCATATTCTTCCCTTGCTTCCATCGGAACGGATCTTGGATTTGTCTTCCTGCCAGTAAAATACCTTGTCCTTCACCTGAAGAGGCTTAGAACTCATTCGGAGATTTTGAGCAAGGTCTCGTCGGATGTCTTCGGATTGACGCGCTTCTTGGAATGCTTGCTTGGACAGCTGCTTAATCTGGATGGCTGTCAGCTCTTCTTCATTCCTGTCAATCGTCAACTGAGTTGGTGTTGCGACATCAAGTTGGATGAGATCTGCTGGTCGTCTTCCGAATGCGAGCTCCAATGGTGTTACACCCCCGTAGGTGACAGTCTGATTCCTGACAGTTGCAGCGGCCTTCACCAGCTGTCTGTATGTCACTTTCTTCAGTGTCGCAGGTGCTGTTCCTGCCTTGGTGGAACTTAGCATGATTTTAAGTTGTGCCTTCAGGAGCCGAACTGCTGCTTCAGCTCGATTTGGCCATGGTGTATTCGGTCCCAAGGATATCGGCGTGATGTCAAGGGACTGATAGAAATGTTCCCATGTCTCTGTCATGAAGGCTTGATCTGCGACAACTGATTTGGGCTGCAAGTGGTACTGGTCAAAATAGTTCCTGAGGACAGTGATGTTCTCGACTTCTTGCGTAGTTGTCACTGCCTCTGCAGTGAGCAATGTTGTTGCTCCATCCAGGATGACAAAAACAATGATGTGTTCTCCTGTTCCAAGAGGAACTTGACAGTGATCAATGAATGTCATGTCACCAAAGGTGTCCGCTCGAAGTCCACTCGTCTTGCTTCGTGATGGTGCATGTTTTGCCGCTTGGCAAACTTCACATTCACTTCGGATTTTGTCAAATAGATCGAATGTTGATTTCGGCAAATGAAGTGCGCGGGTTCTAAATCGAAATTCATCTGTTGTCATGTGATGATGCTGGAGGTGGAGCTTCTTCAACTCTTCGGGATTTGACAATCGCTTGTGGATTCTGCCTAGGGCAAGCGGAAGCGTTGTTGGTTCTTCTGAGGATGGTGCGAAAGGATCTGGCTCAATGGTCGACCGGCCCTTTTTGTCGATGATCCTGTCTGCTGCCGATCCTGAACCTGCTTCTTCGTCCTTGAGCGAATTGTCCGCGAAGGTGAAAATGGTCTTACCTATCCACAGGTTAATCATTGGTTTGTTTGCCTGGGATGTAAGTCTCCAATTGTCTTCTAGGATGTCTGTGAGCAATTTCTCCATGCGCCTTCACTCTTGCAACTCCAGCGAGGTCGACGAGTGCGTGTCCTGTACCGGATACTGGAACTGCTTGACGGTTCATGCCAAAAGCCTTGCATGTGATCTTGTCACATTGAGGTGTGTGCTCGATGGTCATGTAAAGGTTCCGCATCTGACTGATGCTGAGGAGGATCGGTACAGTTCCTTGTTCAAGGACGTCGATGTTGGTACTGCACGGAGGAGTTGTGTGATATCGAAGATGCAGGGTCCAATTTACCCTTGCGGTCTCTCCCTTTGCAAAAGTGAACTTGGTCTCGGCCGGAATGTACTGATAGGAGATGATGTCCTTCATTGGTTCGATGGCCTGAGCAAAACGCTGGATTGCATGCCAGCTGCCCATAGATCTGGTACATCCATTGTCCAGAATCGCATAGGTCGGATTGCGCTGAGGGTTGATGACAGGCGCCATCAGCTTTGTTGCCAGAAGGCTATGATTTGTTGTGACGGACAGATTGTGTTCTGAAACTGTATCTGATTGGATCAGCTTCCCGTGGATGGCCTTTTTCTCATGATGCTCATATGCATCATGGAACGCCATTAGCGCTTGTCCGGCGCTGGATGTCTCATAGGATGAGTACCAGCCATGTTCGTTCCATGCCCATGATTGATCCCAGTCTTGGTCTGTCCAACCGGCATAGGTAGGCTCTGTGGATGGTGCAGTCTGCTGGATGGCGGGCTGCTCCTCCGTCTTCTCTGCGGTGGCTGCGAACGTCTTGGATTTACCTTTTTCATGTCCGCTCTTTCCTTTGCCATTTTCATAGGATGGATAACCTTTGTTTCCATCATAGGGAAATTGGAATTTTGATTTTCCTTTCTTTCCCTTCTTTCCTTTGCCTTTTCCCCAATATGCCTGGTCGTAGGGATCATAGTTTTCGTTGGCCATATTGGCCTTTCCGCCAGAACCGCTTTTTCTGAAGGGTTTGAAGCCACCTCGTTGGTGACTGCCCTTTTTGTTTCCTGGTTTTCCTTTTCCTTTGTTCTTCTTGAATTTGAAGTTCCGCCCCGACACTTTTCTTGCTATGAACGCATCATTCTCCTCGAGGACCCAGAATGTCTCTTCATCGTTGTTCGACATGAATCGTTCAAGTCCTTCTTCATCCTCAACCCAGAAGCCTTCTTCTCCTTCATATTCACCTTGTTCGATGATGAAGAATGTGTTGCTTCGGTTGCCTCCTTGAGGTCGGATGGATGGATCTTGAATGGATGTCCTGGTTGTGATGAAGAGTTCATGGTAATGAGTCTTCAGCATCTCATAGGAATAGTTCTCTAGTGAGATGTTTCGCAGTGACATTGCACTTGTCAGCCTTTCTCTTTGCTGATCTGACAATTCACTCTGAATGATGAAAAACTGTGCAATGAGATTATCCCCGAAAGGAAATGCGTCCCGCTGTCTGTCCTGCATTCCTGTGATATATTGTCTGAGGACTGTTGGATCATCCTCATTGAGCAGGGCTGGAGGCGGTGCTCGAACACCGGCTGCTTGCTGATGTCGAGCAGTTGTTCTTGCATTTGCGTCCTGTACGGACTGTCGAAATGATGGGGACTGTGCCGTAAAAACTGGCATCAAGTCCATCCATGCTGCCTTCAATCTCATAAGAAGGATTTCTGAATTTTGAGGTAAAAATGAGGAACTCTAGGTTCTGCCTTCTATGATTGAAGAAACTGAGGAGCCTGTACAGATACACGTTGGTCGCACCTTTCAAAAAGTACTTCTTCAGCTTGTTCTTGAAGTAGTTGACTCCTTCGTCAGGATCTTGCAAAAGGTCATTTTGGAGGACTGCCTTATACATATATACATCTCCGGTGAGTCTGCTTTTGAGTAGTGGTCCTCTCTTGGGTGCTTCCACCGTAGTGATTGTCACGCAGTCGTCCACGAGTTCTTCATACCTGAACCAGCTGACTTTTCCGTCGTACGATGGCGGCTGCTTGGCGGTCATCGATAAATTGAGAGCTTCCTCCGTATAGCCTTGTGATTTGGCCATGCTCGAATAGGCTTCCATGAAGCCTTCTCCATCGGATGACATCTTTTCTTGGATCTGTGCGGAAAACCCGCTCCGCTACCACAAATTGAGGCCCACTGCCCCAGGTGCCTATCCCAGAAGGGAACTGGTACCCTGTGGTAGTAGAGGTCGTTGTTTAGGTCCCTGGATCTATTCCGGAGAGAATCCAATATGCCAATGTGGATGATTGGAGGATGGATTGTCCCTGGTGGATTATATTGTGGATAATCCTGTAAGCGGCCTGCAAAGGTTCCTTTGTCACGCAATCATGAGTATTGCTATGATACAGAAAGGGCCTTGAGCCAAATGGTTGCAGGAGATCAATTGTGTAACAAACCAAACACGGCCCCCCCCGGGACAAAGTTTGGAGCAATAGCAACAAATACACGGACCAGGCAAGATGCTTAGCAAGTGAACACGGGAGGCTGGCGTGGACCAAAATCGGGTCACTGTCTGGTGTGACACCGACAGCGTCCAGCTCTCTCGCTGTCTGCGTGAGTGGATTCCATCCCAAGCAAGACAAAGCACGACATGCCTGATGGTTTATGGGTCTCGGCCTTGTTCGGCTTGACTTCTTTGGTACTACTTGTAGAACGATTGATTTTCCCACAACCAGAAGTGAAGATTCTCCAGCTATGGGCTTCTGCTGCATGCCCATTGAGCCATTAGGCCATTGGGCCCCCCAATCCCCCTACTTGGATGTTCAATCTAAGCAGGTTGCGGCAAGGTTTCATATGTCCACCCCTGTTGTCCCACTTACCCTCCAAAGTGTTGCGAGGGTTCCACGAAAACAAAACGCAAAAAAGAAACGTGTTAAACCAACTCTTGTCTTTGAAGGTATGACCCCCTGTGCTTACTTATAGTCCACTTGCCGTGAGGTTTTCGGGTTCTCAGCGACATTTCCATGGGCCTCCCAGTCGCTGACGGCGAAGCCGTGAACCTTGCTGAAGCCGGGCATAGACCTCGCCGGCAAACACCCCGTCGACGGCTTGCCTGGGGAAGACACCCTGAAAAAGACCGCCCATTTTGGGCGGCTCCCGGTGATTTTTTTCCCAAAAGGGAGTCTGACACTCCCCTCCTCTCTGTTCGGCTGCATTCAAAATTGAGAACTGCACGTCCACGGCCTTCCGCCCGCTTCCCAGTCTCTATCGGAGGCCGCCACCCAATTGGGGCCTCTGATGCATCCAGCTAGCAACGGCCTCTGGAACGAAATCTACTTTGCGTCTCATCACTTTTCAAACTGCGAGCGGTTCACTGCCCCGTTGCGACTGTGTTTCTGCAAAAAATACCCTGTGTGGCCGGTTCCGAGCTACTGAGATCAACTCCAAAATTATGCTAGCAACACAACCCTCAAGGAATCAAGGGAGGGCGGTGAATCCGAAAACAGCGCGAGCGGAGACGGGCCACGTCCAACTGCCTTTGTTTCAAAGGTGCACCTCGGGCTTTGTCGATTTGGCAGTGGGTCAAAAATAGGTACCCAAAATAAAACCATGGTGTATGGAACCAAGGACCAAAACTTGCGGTTTTCTGGTGGTTTAATTTTGACCCACAGCCATTTGGGGGGGATTCCAGGTAAACTTCCACAGTGAACAGTATATAGATACTCGTGCAGGAAATCGAGGAGGAGCTGCTCAAATCATACATCCTGGCATACAGGTTCGCGGCTGCTTCCTGTTGTTTACCAGATTCGGCTCACCAATCACTGCTCGCTTCAAGGCCACGGCTGAGCAACTAATTCGAAGGAGCCGGAGCGGGGCATAATCCAATTATCCCAAGTATTGTCATCTGGCAAAATAGCTCGAAATGATGACACCCCTTTGGCCGCATTTGGAGAGGCCCTACGGCCCTATGTCCGACATCGTCGAAAAGGGGGGAACGAAACCGCTCCAATGTTCAGTAACGGTAAAAAAAGGTTCCGCATGACGCATGACCCATGAGCTTTCTTGCTCCTATGTCGCGCACACACGGAGCAGCTACACAAAGTACAGCAGCCGCATTGAAGATGGGCGTGGTTTTCAACTCTCATGGTATCGCCGTAGCAAGCTTGATGAGGAGCATTCAACAACATTCAAACACTTAGCGTTGAAAGCAATGTCCAAGAGTTGAATTGAAGAGAAGATCAGCCCAAGAGATATACGAATCATTGACACCTCCGAATTCGGTCCAAGACATGGATTCGTTTTGACCGGCCGCGACGAAGGACAACGCACGGAGCCCAGAGTGAGCCGCACGGAGCCAGTTGGGTCCAAGGGTCAGTGGGGATTTGGATTTGGCCTTCGGTCCATTTGGCCTAACATCGCAACCAATGACCAACCTGCCCGTCTTTCGGAGCTCTCATGCGCGTGGTTGGCGCGCGTGAGGCGAGCACATGCCCCAGGTCCCTGGCGTGTTGGGTATCGTCAGAATGGCGTTGGACAAGTTGAAGGCGGGGGATAGCCTGGAGACGAGACGGACACCACGACCCAAAAATGGTCGGGTCAGGGTTCGAATGAAATACAAACACGACGAACACGGGGTTCCAAAAAAGCACTGCGTACACAAAACTCTACATATAGAGAGAGAGAGGGGGGCTTGGTGATACTTCAGATTGTTTGACCAGCAGCATGCATCACCATGGCAGGTGGAGGGTTCGGAGTGTACGACTTCGGGGACGGGGCCTGGGTAGAACTCTATTTACGCTTGCTTTACTGCCCACAAGTCTCCAAACACATCTATTTACTTTTCCATACAAGTTTGCGTAGATAGTTTCCCGGGGAAACTGTTTTATTAGAACCAATCGCTTTTATTCGGCAACCAAAAAAGCAATGCAGTGGAACTGAAGGTCAGTTCCAAATTGCTTGCTTGGGATTCGAAAGAGGGGTCCCGGATTCTATAGACATAGGGAATCCTTCCAGCCCGCGAGCGCGGCACCTGCCCAGGAGCGTGAAGATCCTCGCAAGCCTGGCGCGAGAGGTGAACACGGCTCCCGCGTTGGTTACAAAATGGATGACCATCCCTACCAACAGGGGTCAACAAGTCAATAGGGATGGTTGTCGAGCATTCCGATTGAGAAATTGATGACCATACCAACTGATCAGCAACGATGGACAAAATCCACGGCGCCAATCGGTAGCTGAATCCAGTTCATAGGGTCTGGTCAATCCCTCCTGACACGCGAATTGGGCAAAGAGAGAAACAAGGGCAGCTCCTCGCCATCTTGTCGCAGCCACCCGTTCCTCACACCGCTGCTCCTAAACCGCCTCCAGCCGCCTCCAGCCGCATTGAAGCCCTGCAGTTGGCAATCCTCAACATCCAGCGCACGCCAAAGGAGCACCACACCCCCGATCCAAGGGATCCATGGCCCCGTTGGCAAGCACCGCAATGGAGCAGCAGTCAGACCGGGCCCTAGCCTCAATCGCTAGAAGCTTCGAGGCCAGAAGGTCATGCCTCGATCGAGTCAAGCCAGAGGTCCAGCTGGAAGTCTCCATCTCCAGCTGGTGTTAGGTGAGCACGTCATAGCTCTAGACGTAACGGGCTCGCCAAAAAAAGAGGCCCTTAAACTGGTTGGTGTCTTGTTGATTTTCGTGTGACAACCCACCAAAAGGGGGTTCCCCAAAAAAAGAGACACAGCAGTATGTTGGGGGTTCGCAAAATAGGACTACCTATGAAACGTGGCGCAAAAATGATGTGCAAGGCACCAGTTTTGATGGCCCTAATGTGGAACCGTCAGTCATGTTGTTCTAGACTAATTGAAAATAAGGCGGGGGGGTGGGTGACTACTGGTAGTTGAGCCCTGCGATAAGTTAATTATGTGTTTTGCCAGCTGGTGGGCTAAGGGCACCGAAAAATGATCTAGCAACGAAGATAGAAACACTTGTAAGCTAGAAATGAAGATCGATCCACTTGTTGAGCATGATTGTCTTGGCTCACAAGCAAGCGCGGATTCATGCGTGCTTGTAAGCATACGGAGTGCCAGAAATCAACATCATTCACCCCCTCAAAATGCGAAAATTCTGCTCTTCCTTTGGTTGTAGGGCGCAGAATCGTTTTTTTGTTTCAGTGCGTCCTTTGCGTTTGCAGCCTAATGTTGACCCCGGATGCATACACCCCTGTTTATTAACATGGGGGGAGTGTTCCCCTCCAAGAGTGGTCTGAATCCCCACTAAAACCAGGGAAAAGCACCTCCATTATTCATAAGCAGGTTGGTTGATTCGTCCGGGGTCAGCATTTAGCATACGGAACTCGGCTCCATCCGCCGGGCGCAACCGCGGCAGCTTTGCAAGTTGGCCGTGTCCCCCAGGAAGGGGATGCCGAGGACCCAGACCTGAGTGACCAGCCCACTGCGAACACGCGGACCGCGTGTTTTCGTCCAAGGAAACCATGGCAGGTTTGGAGGTGTGAAGAGTCCAGACCTAAAGAAATACGGATTTGAAGTGGCTCATTCTGTGTTGACATCTTTAGCCCCCTGTTTTGACACATATCCTGTTGATTGATAAGGGGTGCAACCATCTCCTCCATCGTGGTCTCCGTGTTCTCGCGAGGGCTCTCTGCATACTTCAAAGCCAACCAAAAGAGTCCCGAACATGTCCCATTGGCAGCATGAATAAGCAGTAAACTGAACATGGTTCCCCAAAGAAGGGGTAAATGTGGCTCTGTGTCCATGCTTAGCAATATTGTCACCGATGAACAATTTGGAGCCTGCAGAAATCTTATACATTGCTTCCGTTGGGTCATGCCTCCTCTTTGCTGACTTATAACGATCCAACTAAAGAAAGGATTGCGTGTGCCACAAATCCTGCGTCAGTGTGTGCTTTTTAATGGCAACGTGTTGGGTCACTGGAGGGTTCACCGCGCTCCAATGACTGCCCTCCCCATAAAGCGTCCATGTTGAGGCAACGCAGAGCCGGCGTGCCGAGAACATGCCGGAAAAACACCTGCGCGCATGAACAACGCTGGTCTTGGAAGTGCGACCGACACCCCCACCGCAGTTGATGTGACATGTTGGTTTTACAGCCAGGTGTTGCCCGCGTGTTTGGAATAAAGTGTCCTGACACGCTGCCATTGCGCCATGGCGATATTTAGTGAAATGAAAAGCCCTCTTGGCTTCAACCGCACCCTTCTCTGGGCCAGCAGCACCGATTTCCCTCGACGGCTTCTGGGGTCACTGGGGCCCGCGCTGTAAGTGCCAGGAAAAAGCCAGACACGATGTTCAGGGCCTCAGCCACAATCCAATCCGGTGATGGAAGCTATATGGGAATTTGGAGCCAAGTAGGTCAGACATTCAGGGCACATCCAACTCATCCGAAGGTCGGCCCGAATCTCTGGCAGTAAAATCATGCAAAATCACACTAGGCAACTTCGAATCAGGGTGTCCTCAAGAGCTGCAATTGCTACGGTTAGAACTCTCTGATCGAACACTTTTGAATGGATGCCTGACTAAGGCCGTCCCTGTCCAGTCATATCTTCTCCCTCTTTGGAACCTGTGCTGCCCAGCGGCAAAAAGCAGAAACAAGTGCTGTGAAATTCCTTCGCGGCTATTCAGTCTTCGACAAACGACTTCTTGCCAGCTGGCAAATGTTGGTAGGCCAACTTCCTACGAGCAAGAACCAAGCATGAGAACTGTTTTGATAATAATTAGAAATCAGACCAAGGATCAGCAAGAGCAATGTCTCGAGGGATCTAAAAACACAGACCAACAACAATGGGGGTCGGCCGCTGAGAACAAGAAAGTTTTGATGCTACTGTTTAATCCTAACACATCTTCTCCATCGAGTCCCGCCTTCTGACCCGAAATCCGTTCGATTCCTGTTGCCACTTCTGCTTCCCTTTCCAGAATGCATGGCAAATTCCTTGAAATAATTGGACACACACAACCACACCCTTTTTGCCTTGTGCTGAAGGGAAACAAAACCATTCCAAAATGAAACCACCTGATTCACCGAAAAATCTCCCCTCCCCCCCCCCCAATCCCCGCCCCCAAATCCCTGCCCCCTGTACCCCCGAATCCATGCAGCGACCGGGCTCCCGGCCAGCACAGAGTTCTGAGCCGAGCTGGGCGTCTTGAACCTCGACCAGGAAATTCTCCATTCCCCCCCCGGTTCCAAGTTTAATGGGGGTGCCCACAAAGCCAGCCCCTTTCCTAGGCGACAGGGAGTTTCTAAGTTACCACAAATGGCCCGTTCCCCGGCAACCCCAAGTCTGTCAAGCCTGGCTAAAAAGCTGTCGATGGGGAAGAGTCTGCTCCAATCAAAGAGGTTTCCACTGGAGCTGTTGTCACCCCATGTGAAATAGTGCATGGTCCTGCAAACCAGGAGGGAACATCTGGGGTGGACTTGCTTTTTGCCGCATTTCGACCCCCGGAACAGGACATTCCTCAAGACTTCGCCAGCTGTTGGGAATGCCTAGTTGCAGATTAACAACACCCCCTTAAAAAAAATGGAGTGTCTGAAGAATTGGCCACTCTCCCAATGCTTGGTTTCGGCGTGATGTCCTTTGCACAACCGTCGAGAGTCACCTGCACTTGCAAGATCCTCAGCACAGAGAGCGTACACTTGATACACAGTAAAAGGCTGTTGTGATGACTCATGAGTTTAAATTCGTGAGTCCTGCAAACGATGTTCTGCAGCTGCGGTCGGCCAAACGGTGGCCGCCCCGCCAAAGCCCTCATAGAAGGGTTGACTTTTTGGCAAAATTGTACTCTCTGGATGCTTCCTTGAAAGCACATCATTCTCGATATTGCTTAAAATTGGACTGACTTCAAACTGGCCTGCGAGTACTCTATGTTTGAACACCCTACCAACAAAGCTTTACGGCAAGCCCCTGGTGACCCTCAAGTAGCCAGCTCTTCCCGAAACGTTCAGGCCCTCCCAAACCTCCCAAGCCACCGACCCTGGCAGCATCGCATAGACCTGTGCGGAGGTGTCAATTTGTCAGGTGTGTATGTATGTATTTGGATAGCCGTCTCCGACCCCTAGGGCCGTCTTCCACGCCGTTCTACTGTGACACTGCAACAAGGGCGAATGGTCCCTGAGCGAGGGTTCCCTAACATGGTCTGCCCTTGGACGCATTTTGGTGGTGGATTCCCCTTCAGCGCGGGTCTATGATGGCTGCGAGCCCTGAAGCGACGACGAACATCAAGTGGGCAAGTGGGGTAGGCAGACATCCCTGAGCAATGGCTCCTTGGGGTTGGACAAACTATATGTAAGTGAATGTATGCTCAAAGCATCAACAATTCCAAGAGCAGAATACGGGATCCTCAAGTGAAGGACCCACATCATGTTGGGCTCGTTTTACCCACGGGTGAGTTTGGCATAGAATATGCAGATACAATGTACACACGTTGTCTATATATATATATGATGTGTATCCAGGTCCACACATACAACGAGTATGTATATATACACAATATGTATATTATACATATGTATGTATATTCCTCCCTTGGTCAATCCTTCAAGCTAACTTGTTCACAGCTCGGGCTTGCACACCCTTAATCTGACCTTCCCTTTTTCACCCAACTCCACCGCCCCAATCGCTCGCTGGCGCCTGGGCGGTGGAGGCGAGCACGAAGAGGCCCAGCAGCGCCGCCAAGATGGCTTTGCAGTCCACGAAGATGGCCATCCTCGAGGGGGGGGAGGGGGTGAGGGGGGGGGGGGGCGGAGCCCAAAAAATGGAGGAGAAACATGGGAACCCTGACGCAAGGAAAGCGAAAAAGGAAAACCAGAAGGAAAGCCACAAGAAATGGACCAGGAGGTTTTTGGCCAGGAAAACTGAAAGGAAACCCCCTTGTTGGATGGTGTTACGGAAGCCCAAAAAACAAACCCTTGCCATCTTTCGGGGGGGCCTTATTCTTGGAACCAAGCAGAGTCGAAAAGAATGCGTCTGAATTGGGGGACTTATTTCCCAAATGGTGGTCATTTAGAAGGGACAGGGAAATAATCGTTTTTAAGCGTTCACTAATATATTTAGACACACCCAAATAAGTGTAGCGTGCCGCAACGCCGCAAGAGACGTGACCACCGGCGCAAGCGTAACAGGGTGATGTCCATCGAGCCCCGCAACGAGCCGCAGATGCCGCAAGACCAACCCCAGCTTCGACCTGCAGCCGCTGCTGCTGAAGCGCTACCAGGAGCTGGAGGAGGCGCGGGCCTTCAACAACTGGCTGGGGGAGCGCAGGGAGGGGCGTCGGCACCTGGACGACGCCGGCCGTGCACCGCCAGTCCAATCATAGGAATTGGACCCCGAGGCATAGTTGGGGAAAAGAACCCTTCTTCCTACCTTCTTCTAATGCCCGAGTGGGCCAGCCTTGCGACTTTATCACTGAAGGGGATTCTCTTGAAATCACTGAAAATTGGCCAAAGCCTCGTTTTGCGGTAATTGAAATGCTACAGGACCCCCTTCCGGATTTATGAAGCCAAGTGTGTCCCCTTTTTGACACCGTTCAGGATGGGCCGTCCCTGAGCAACATGCTCCATTGCCCAGCAGATAAAGTTGATGAGGGCAGTCTTGGACCAAACATTGCGGCTTCTGTGCGCCTAACCAGCGCTGGTAAGAATGTGGCTCCCACAGCTACTGGCTGCTTGGAATGGTGCCCGTTTGGGCGGCTGTGGAAAGGCAAAAGAAAGACGCATTTCCACATCAAGGATCCCCACATGTTCAAATCAGACGTGAGGCGCAATCCAAATTACTTGTCTTCCCCGAGAGGACAAGGGAAACTAAGTGAGTCCCCTGGTTTGCGTGGAACAGTTCTCAGAGAGTTCGCCCCCAAGTCCATCCCAAGTGAACCAAACAATCTCCAACATTCTGCCCGGACCTCAGGTAAGATCCCAAGTGAGCTGATGGTGGCGAGACGGAAGTTCAACTTGGCCAGTTCTGAGCGCCGTCCTGTCCTATTGTCCGGAAGCCATTTTTTTGGCTCAATCTTTTGTGGCAAAGCCACATGCCCAAACATGAGACACCAAAAGCTGCGTCAATCTGCAAAGGCGACTTGTTCTCCTTGACCATGCCAAGGTTGGGGGAGGCGACCAGCCTTTAGCAGGGGTAGGATACCCCCCGCAAATGGGAGAACCCCCCCAGATGGGCGGTTTCCAATTACAACATTGGTTGCAATCACAAAAGGATGTGCCCAGACAAAGACACTTGTTGTTCAATTGTTCTAGGGGTACCTTCCCCATTCTTTCCAGGGATCCTTTTTTTCAGGACACCATCAAAAACCCAGGGGAAACAGCCGGTTATTGAAAAGAACGATGGTTGAAAAGAATGGAATTGGAATCAACCCCTAGAATTGTATTTGCTCTGCCAGGAGCTGTTTGGGTCCCCCGACCCGAAGATCTGCACAAAGACCAGCTGCACCATGGCAGGCGGCAGCACCAAGACCTTGGCACATGGCACCCTTGAGTTGGGGGCGTGGAAAAGCGAAGGGACCTCACCCATTTTTTTGGATTTCACACAAATCGATGGGCCACTTCTGGCTGGCCCTTCAAATCCCATCTAAAAGGTTGCTCTCCATGCATTGTGTGAGTTTCACGCTTTGTTCTTTTTGAAAACTAAACTGGCGTCTTTGCCGGTACGCACATGCCACGACCTCCTCGCGCCCCCGCTGAAAAGCACGCTGAAAAGGGCTAAAGCTCGCAAACAATCTCAACTCTTGATTGTGTCATGCACCTTCCATCGCGCTGGTGCTCATGGAATCAATGAAATCGCGAATGGGAATTGAATCGTCGAGTCCCTCAAGAAAAGCCACCAGTTTGATGGTTCCGTTCGCGGCTCATTCCAACTCGGTGGAATTGCGCCAGCTTTTCCATCCACCTGTGAGGAGAACGCGACCTAGGTTCGGTCTCAAGCACAACCAACAAGGGGCGCCCTCAAACAGGCCAAACCAATAATATTTGCTCGGGACACTCAACCTTGATGAGAGCCACCGAACTGTGCGCCATGGGCAAAATCTACTCATGTGCCAGGGTTGCAGTCGTTGAACTCCCTGACAATAGCCTGCTGTGGGCCCTCCCCCCGAGAAAACATCCTCAGCCACTCTCTTCAGGCCGTCTTGAAAGGAACCACCGCTTGCGCCGGGTCATAGTCATCCCCCTTAACATGGGAATGCGTGCCATCTGCGTTCACCCTGCCTCTGCCTAGATTGCACCTACCCATCCCCTGTCCGTTTGGGGAGATTAGCTTCTGCAGGCCATTCAGCATCCAGGCATCCCGAAACTGACAGACTCGGCACCCAACTGAATGGATTCCTCTTGTGCCTTTCAAACCGCGCAGCAAAAGGCAAAAGGTGAATCCCACAAAAGTTCCCCCCTGCCCCCCCCCCCCACCAGCACAAAACAGCCCCCGCCCAGCTAATACAAGGGAATGACTACACTATTCTCTTATGATTGTGTATGACCCAAAAAGGCTTCAAAGACCCACCTCAATAGAAATATTGATCGGCGCTCTCCCCATTCTTTCCAGCTGGCATGGTTGAAAAGATGGACAAGGAAACACACCTAGACATGGGCATGCAGCAAAATAGCTGTATCCTCAAAATGGCGCTCCTTTCGATCTTCCCTTTAAACCGACCTGAAAAGGGAACGGCGCCCCAGAAGTATACGCCACACCCTCTACGTTCATTCCCCAAAAACGGCGTCCAGCCGGGACTTTTTCCCCAAAGCCTCCCGGCCAGGTCCGCGAGAAAGCCGGAGAGCACAAAGGTGGCCAGAGGCATCCCTGCGATGGCCTAGCGGAGCAGACGGGCGTCTTGAACCAAATGGGAGATGGAACCCCCCAAAAAAGGGCCGATGTTTTCGTGGCCTCTCTTTAAACGAACCTCAAAAAGTGTTGACATGGGAAAATTGGGGCTGGGGATTGTTTGCAGGTTTGGAATGTCCCCCCCGCCCGGATTGTCATTTCATTCACATTGTCAGTGACTCATACGGGGAGGAGGTTGATGAGAGGCCCAGGTGTAGGTGTAGCTTCATTTGAAAACCAAAAAACAACTTCCCAAAAAAGTTGAACCACACCCTATCCTCGCTTCCTGAGTGGATTGGCCAAAACAAGTCTAAACTTTTATACTAGCCACTAAAATAGTCTTCCCAAAAAGTTGTGCCAGCCCGGTTGATTCATTCCTCCGGTTTTCCACATCTATTTGCCACTAAAATCTGGGCTGCCCTCAGATCCCTCGCTAAAAGTTCAACCTTTAGCGGGTTAAATGGCAAATCCCCGCTAAAAACGCTAAAAAAACAACTAAGGAACCGGATGGCCGGCAGCCACCAAGACACGAGCGACCTGCAGATCCGCCTGCTGCCGCACCGCGCCGCAGCAGCAGCCCTGGGCCGCCTCCACCGCCAGACCCGCCGGCAGGAAGGCGATGCCTCAAGGCTTCCGCTCGTCCGACTCGAGCTGACTCGAGACTTGCTGCGAGATCGGTAGGGAATGAGACATGGAATGAACGGGGCCAAGGATTCCCGAATAAAGTATGTAAGCCACCAGTTGGATGGCTTTTTTGGGGGGGTCATTCTGCAATAGGTGGGATAGGTACTGTGGATGGTTGCGAAATCCTCTTAGGCACCACCTAATAAACCCTACGAGTAGAAGGTTGATTCCCCTGTAAATACCAACAAACAATGGTTTCAACCATGGTTTCAAAGTGGTGCAGGATTTCGTCCATCCACAGTAGGGAACGAGAAATGGAATGAACATAGGTGTCTTTTTACGGGCAATAGTAGATGATTAAGCCACCAGGTAAACCAGGGCCATCTATTTTTCGACCAAAACAACCAAAAAGGACACCAAGTAAACCAACAGTTGGATGGTTTATACGGGTCATTCTAGTTCTCATTCCCTGCTGAGCACCGGCAAGTCTTTTGGGGCGAAACGCAGTCGGAGAAATCTACCTACATGGTGGTTTGTAGGTGGCCGACTAAACAGGTTAACCCCTCTTGCGCTTGAAAACACTTGCAACCACCTGTTCGAGGGTACTTGTGGTTGCTGTTCCCAACCTCCAAGTGGTGACTCAAGACTTTGACCTACTTGGATGTTGAACCCACGGTAGGGGGGCTAGGACCATGGCTACATGTCCAACAACCCCCCTCTTTTCCCAGTATAAACATGGTTGCAACCTACTAAACAAGTGGCTTGAGCATCCAAGTACCCTCCAAGACCACCTCACGTTGGCCCCAAAAAAGTCAAGATCCCTGGACCAAACCAAAGGGCGCTGAAAGAGCCATGTTCCGGGCAACTTTGGCTGACGTCAAGAAAAGTGTGAATCAAAAGGAGCTTATAGCGATGGTTATGTGTCTGCCATGGTGAGGTGCGCGGGGTCAAACATCCCCCGGCCAAAAACCGGGTTTGTTTTGCTCCTGGCCAATCTTTGGTGAACCTTATGCACAAACCAACACGTGACCCGGGGAAAAAGAAGAAGAGAAAGCAGCAAAGAAAACATCAAGGGAGCAACAAACACGATCACCTAAAGAGTCTTCCAGTACCCCTCGGGTGGGTGTGGCTCAAAATTAAACAGGAGGGGTTACGCATGTGTTGGCCCATTTTTCCACTTACCGATTGGGCAACCCATTTTGGATTTATCTTCTTTTTTTTTGAGCCACAGCCGGGCGTGAGAGCTTCAAGCCAAACCAAGGTCAACGTCACACTCCTCGGGGCCCAAGCCCAAGAGCGCCATGGAGAAGAAGGACCTAAGCCGACGACCGCCCTTGTCGGTTCGCTCGCTGCGAATTGGTCGGGGCGAAACCCCAAACATATGAGACCCTGAAAAATGTGAGGCCATGAATTGCAGAACCAAAGGGGCATATGGCCATGGGTTGCATAACCTATGGCGATCCCATTTTGGGGTGGATGAACATCCATTTGCCACCTATTTTGATGTTCACCAGGGTACAGGGTTTGCCCCACAAATATGGGACCCCAAAAAAGTGTCTCAAAATATGGGACCTCGACATTTGCCGGGTGTCCAAATGAGTTTACCCGTTATACCAACTAAAAGCACAGGGAGGTTGTTGGAGGGAGGCACCCTTTCTCGGCGCTGAGCAGAGATTGCTTGGGGCTCGCCTCGAAACAGAAACCTTCTGAAGTTCCCTCCTAGTTTTTTAGAACATGTTCTTGCATGTTCAACTGTTCAACTAGACCCTCCCAGAAGAATGTGTGAAGCCATCGGGCTGTGATTGCGTGGCCGTGATTCGAGTCGCCTCATGGCACTGGAAGCATTGGGTGAGATACCGCTGCAACTCGTGGGCAAACTGGGGCAAACTGGGGCACCCCTGTGTCACGCGCCCGCAACTCATGGTTCAGGTGCGCTTTTGGATGGTAACACGCAAGCCAAGGAATCCCTGCACTTGCCCACGAACCTGACAAGCCGAAAGACACAACCAATTCCAAGACCCATTCCCAGTGGTTCTTCCCATCAACGCCATGGTTGGAAGAGAAACACGGGACTGCCGGAAAATCCAGCCACAAAGTCTGCCGCGCCTAGTCCCAAAATGAGAGGATGGATTTTCCGGCAGTCCCGTGTTTCTCTTCCAACCATGGCGTTGATGGGAAGAACCACTGGGAATGGGTCTTGGAATTGGTTGTATCTTTCGGCTTGTCAGGTTCGTGGGCAAGTGCAGGGATTCCCAGCATGGGCAACCAATCTAATGCAACTATACTCTTGGCGTGTTCAAAAGAGGGGCATGAGACCAGGGCACAGCATTCCGGGCATTTTTAAAACCGCCGAGCATTTGTCGGTTCAACACACAGACGCGCCTCCAGACCATTGGACCACCGGCCCGCTGGTCGGCCGCGCGCCCCGTTCCACCGACCCGGCGATTCGTCGATGCGCAAGCGCGACCGTGCGTCGAGCATCAGCCCTGGCTCCGGACTCAGTCATCGCGCATGGGTTGCCAGATTTCTTATATGTGTACTTTGAACATCACCAAACCAAACGAAGATCCAATTTCCGTTGGCCCAAGAGGTCACGTGTAAGACTTCCCAAAAAAGTAAAGGACATTGGGTTGCATGCAAATGGGGCTGGCTTGCCCCCTAACAGGACTGCCCAAACAATGCCTAAACGATCTCAAATCTCATGCAAATCCTGTGATGTATATCTAAATACATATAGACGGGAAAAAAAACTTATATATATATATATGTGTGTGTTTGATCTGCTTGCTTATTGAGAAGAGTAGATTGCATGCTCCACGTCTACTATGTTACACTTTTTCCCTACACCCTCTGAACCAAGGGGTCCCTTTTACCGATCAACCACTCGATGCCCAAATCCGAAGCACGGGCCTGTGCTCAGACCTGCCCCAAGAGTGGGCTAAACTGGGTCCACCAAAGCGACATTGGCAACAACATGTCCTTTGCCTGAGTCCTGGTTTCAAAGGAATGTTGGAGAGCAGTTTGGTTTAAAAGTCCATCGAAATGCTTCGCTTGAACGGACCCAGCTAAGTGGGGGTTCGGCTGTACATCCCCCGTCACCTCGCTTGGCGTTTTCTTCTGCGGTCAGAGTCGGCGAGTCAGGGGCAGAGAAGCGGCTCGCCTCGGGTCTGGGGGCCGGAGGGAGCTTAGTTGAGATGACTGTTGAACATAGAAATGGAAAAATTGAAGGACATGTACGAAGACTTTTAAGAAAGGCAAAGATTGATTTCGTTAGATGGGATAAGTTGCATGAAATTTCAAAATGGGGTGGTCCAACATGGGAATGCAACAATCAGAGCCTGATTGTAAATGTCCATACATGAACCCGGGGCCACCCTGGACCAGTGCCCAAATTCGGGGTCCGGGAACCTTTGGGGGAAACACACTCAATGGAGCAGCATGCATCGCACATGTGCCTCGACCTTATGCGTCCTGCGTTTGGCCCAAACGTGCTCTGTTTGGTCTTATTTGGCCATGGGTCAAAATCCCGTACCCCCAGTGAACATCCCAATCCCCACTAAAATCGACTAAAATGGGTGGTGCACCTACCCCAAAATGGGATACCATTGGTTTTGACAACCACAGCCATTTGAAGGGAGAAAAGTCGGCCCATTTGGCAGGGCGGCGCTGGGCTGCAAGGACCGCCGTGCTGGTCTCCGCCAGGGGGGAGACCAAATTTTCCGCGTCCGCCTCGATGCTCTGAAACTCCCTGGGCAATTGGACCGTTCCCTGGCTCATTCCTGTCACGTTCTGTCTCTAAGAGTTACTCTGTTGGGTCACAGTAGTAACAGCCAGGATGGGATGGCTCTGCATCCTGCTTTCATTCCCTTCCTCATTCTATACTCTCTGGGCCAAAAAACCGTGACGTCCGGCGGATGGCTGGGTGTAAGTATTGAAGCTCTCTCGAAAGGAGTGACAGTCTCAGGCAGTATTGCTCATCGCTCTGAGGTCAGGCTTGTATTGCTCGTTGTGGGCAACAAGGGCGCGACATGGAATTGGTTGCACTGGCTGAAATCACGAGAGAAGAGCCGTCCAGCATCTTAGGACTCCCATGACCAGCCATCGGCCAGTTCTAGGCGCGGGCCGGAACACCCTCGCGCTGAGTCTGAAAGCTTATGTTTGTCAAAAACTGGTACAGCAACTTCCCCGTCCAGCCCGAATGTGCACCTGAAACCCGTCAAAAGAGTTCTCCAAACGGGGTTCAGCAAAATTGACATCCCGGGCAAGCGGACAAATCCTGGCCGAAGCGCAAGTGCCTATGCCTATGCTCCCAAAGCCGGTGCCCATTCCAATAACAACTCAGGATGAAACTCATGCCTCGATCTCAGCAGACCAACGTACGCAGATCCAGACAGGACCCGTGTGTTGTACAACTACCAAGCCGCATGGTTGACCCCAACACCCCTGTGCGCAAGCCACCAAGTGCCAAATGCGGCGGCAGCTAGGAAACGCCACGTTGTATCTATATGCGGGTGTCCTTTCTCTTTTATATTCTGAGTATGTCCTTTTGTGTGTCTCTTTTTTGGGGGGGTCTTTTACTTGGCGTTAAAAGGGAAGCCAAAGGGGTTCCAGCCCAAGTATTCGCGGTCACACAACTTGGCCGAGCTACTTCTGCAGCTGATCTGTGGGAGTTGCGTGGACCATGATCGAGACGTCCTGAGAAGATGCCACGGGAGGCTTGCCTCAAAATGGAGGAATTCCAACAAAATGTGTAGGGCATTCCTCAAAATAGGGGAATCCCTAAAATTCTCCCAGAATCCAAAAAAAGTCTTTTCCCGCATCCAACCCAAAAACATGTGTGCTGAGAACCACAAACCCATGGGATCTGCTGCCTTGCGCTTCAAGAGCTCCTCGGCCCCATGCCACTCCCCTTGCTCCATATCCCTCGGCTGGTTTCATTTAGCTTCCCATTGACCTTGAGCCGCACAGCAGCCCAGTTCCGACACGTGAGGTGTTGAAGCTTGCCCTTTGGCCCAGATTTGACCCCTCGCTTCTCGCATGCGAAGCTCCCAAGACTACCTCAGCGCTTGCCCCGCAACCCTGAATCCTACGGGTATGTTTGCTGTTTGTCCAAAACTTGGTGAACTTCGACGTCAAATGACTGTGGGTCAAAATTATGTACCCAAAACGGGTTACCCTGGTAAGTGGAAACATGGACACCCCTCCAGTGTAATTTTGAGCCACAGCCAGATCCGTCTTGTCCAAACATTCTCTACACTTCTCCCTGATCTTGAAACAGAAGCACGGCAGCGTGCTTTTACACGCTTTGGCTACGTCGGGCGCAAAATAGGCCGTTGCAAACTGCGCGGCAAGCACATGTGACAGTGCGGTAGGGGCAGCACTGGCCCACGTGCATCATAGAGGCACAACATAGCAGGCCAAGCTGATACGCTCCACAAGCTTCGTTCGTGGCTCAAGCAATGCAAGGGCTGCAGCGCCGGGCAGTGGCTCGACGGGTGTTGCCACAATCAGGCACCTGAATCCGAGACCCGAACCAACATCCGCCACCCAAATCCGGGGCCCGAACCAACATCTGGAACTCGACTCCGGGACCCGAATCCAGGACCCAAATAAACATCCAGAACCTAAATCCGGGACACGAATTAACATCCGGGACCCAAATCCGCGACCCGAACCAACATCGGGACCCGAATCCGGGGCCCGAATCCGGAGCCGAATCAACATCCGGAACCGAAATCCGGGACCCAAACCAACATCCGGGACTCGAATCCGGGTCCCGAATCCGGGACCCAAATCAACATCCAGAACCCAAATCCGGGACACGAATTAACATCCGGGACCCAAATCCGCGACCCGAACCAACATCGGGACCCGAATCCGGGGCCCGAATCCGGAGCCGAATCAACATCCGGAACCGAAATCCGGGACCCAAACCAACATCCGGGACTCGAATCCGGGTCCCGAATCCGGGACCCAAATCAACATCCAGAACCCAAATCCGGGACACGAATTAACATCCGGGACCCAAATCCGCGACCCGAACCAACATCGGGACCCGAATCCGGGGCCCGAATCCGGAGCCGAATCAACATCCGGAACCGAAATCCGGGACCCAAACCAACATCCGGGACTCGAATCCGGGTCCCGAATCCGGGACCCAAATCAACATCCAGAACCCAAATCCGGGACACGAATCAACATCCGGTACCCAAATCCGGGGCCCGAATCCGGGCCCCAAACAACATCCCTTACCTGAACCAACATCCGGAACCTGAATCCGGCACCCGAATCCGGCACTCGAATCAACATCCAGGACCCGAATCCGGGACCCATATCCGGGATCCGAGCCAGCCCGAAGGAGCCGAATCCGGGACCCGAATGCGGCACCCGGGACCCGAATCCGGGACATCTCGTGACAGCATCCAGCCCAGCCAGCGCGTGTGGGGAGACAAAGAGCTGACCGAGCCAGACCAGCTCGCAACAGCATCCAGCCCAGCAAGCGCGTGAGGAAACAAGTGGGGAGACAAAAGGAAACAAGTGGGGAGACAAAGAGCTGACCGAGCCAGACCATCTTATGACAGCATCCAGCCCAGCCAGCGCGTGAGGAAACAAGTGGGGAGACAAAGAGCTGACCTAGCCAGACCACCTCGTAACAGCATCAAGCCCGAGCTGACAGAGCCAGACCATCTTATGACAGCATCCAGCCCAGCCAGCGCGTGAGGAAACAAGTGAGGAGACAAAGAGCTGACCTAGCCAGACCATCTCGTGACAGCATCAAGCCCAGCAAGCGCAAGGACACAAGTGGGGAGACAAAGGGAAACACAAAGAGCTGACCGAGCCAGACCATCTCGTGACAGCATCCAGCCCAGCAAGCGCGTGGGGAAACCAGCGGGGAGACAAAAGGAAACACGTGGGGAGACAAAGAGCTGACCAAGCCAGACCATCTCGTGACAGCATCCAGCCCAGCAAGCGCGTGAGGAAACAAGTGGGGAGACAAAGAGAGCTGACCGAGCCAGACCATCTCGTGACAGCATCCAGCCCAACCAGACCATCTCGCGACAGCATCCAGCCCAGCAAGCGCATGAGGAAACAAGTGGGGAGACAAAAGGAAACAAGTGGGGAGACAAAGAGCTGACCGAGCCAGACCATCGCGTGACAGCATCCAGCCCAACCAGACCATCTCGCGACAGCATCCAGCCCAGCAAGCGCATGAGGAAACAAGTGGGGAGACAAACGGAAACAAGTGGGGAGACAAAGAGCCGACCGAGCCAGACCATCTTATGACAGCATCCAGCCCAGCCAGCGCGTGAGGAAACAAGTGAGGAGACAAAGAGCTGACCTAGCCAGACCATCTCGTGACAGCATCCAGCCCAGCAAGCGCAAGGACACAAGTGGGGAGACAAAGGGAAACACAAAGAGCTGACCGAGCCAGACCATCTCGTGACAGCATCCAGCCCAGCAAGCGCGTGGGGAATCCAGTGGGGAGACAAAAGGAAACACGTGGGGAGACAAAGAGCTGACCAAGCCAGACCATCTCGTGACAGCAGCCAGCTCAGCAAGCGCCTGAGGAAGCAAGTGGGGAGACAAAGAGCTGACCGAGCCAGACCATCTCGTGACAGCATCCAGCCCAGCAAGCGCGTGAGGAAACAAGTGGGGAGACAAAGAGCTGGAGACAAAGAACTAACTGAGGAAACAAGCCGGGAGACAAGGCCAGACCATCTCGTGACAGCATCAATTCTTAGTAAGAATTAAGAACCCCAACAGTAAACTGTTTGGGGAAAAAACGAAAAACAGGAAACAAACTCCAACTCGCGTTCCAAGGCTCGGAGGCCACGCAGTTGAAGATCTCCACCCGGGGCAGGTAACCCTTTTGGCCAGCTGCATGGCGGCCTGGGCCCAGCGGTTTGACTGGAGGCGAGTTTCGCCTTCAGCAGTGGACCTGGTCGACTCACCGATAGATGAGTGAAGCCGCAACTGCTTGGTTGCTAAAGTTTAACTTTTGGGGGGTTTAGTGGAAAACCCCTTGATTTCCCAAAAAGTTAAAGTCTAAAGATCCAACCTTGGGACTAACGTGGGCCTGTTTATCTGTTAGCAAGGGGGCAGGGGCAGGGACTATTGGAGACTATTTATAAACAAACGAGAAGCTATTTGAGACTATTTCTAAATAAACGAGACGCTATTTGAGACTATTTGTAAACAAACAAGACGCTATTTGAGACTATTTATGAATAGAGGACCAGCTGGTGAAACTATTTCTACATGAAAGGGAAACTCCCATAAAAGATCAGCTCTGTGAGATGTTTCTGAGATCAAAGGAAACTATATGTGACTTATATCAAGGGGAACCTGTGTGAAACTGTTTATGAGTCAAAGGGAAAGTGTGTGAGACTATGTGCAAGTCAAACAGAAGCCATGTGAGACTTTACGAATCAAAGAGCAACTATGTGAGACTATTCGCACATGTGCTGCGAGGCTACCAATAACAAACACTGAGATCTGCAATGAGGCTGTTTCTCACCTGGGAAACTTCATCCGAACAAGCGGGGGGGAAGGTCTTAGGCCAAAATCGGGGCGAAAGGGAAGTGGTGATAGTGGTGATAGTGGATTCCAACCCAATAGCAGTCAAGACTGCAACTGCTTACTTGCGGCAGCCCTGATGTCTCATACAAACACATGCAAATGACAAGACCAAGTAGCGACCAACCCTCGACCTTCAACCTCGAGAAATTATTGCTGTCGTCACCGTCCGAACGGTGAAGTGGCGTTCTAGATCAAACATAGCCTCTTCCCTCAATGCTATACCCTTGAAGAGAATGAACATCCTCTCCGAAACGTGTCCTCCGTTGGAGTTTGGGTTGTGGAATAATATTGCAAAATACTTGTCTAAGGCCACTGAAAACTCCGTTGACCCCATCTTGGGCTTGGACGCTGCGTATGAATGTTGTTGGACACCAGCTGCATGTAGTACCTCTGCGGTTTGCCGAGGGGGTACATGTTCAAGCACGTTTCAAGTTTACATCCCAGCAGCAAGATGTTGCCTGCCTTCAACAAAACGGCGTACCTTCAAACAACAATACACATGTCATCCTCTTCACTGCCATGGCTGGTGAAAAATCTCTGCCGCTCGCCCCTGTCTTCCTGGGTGTGCGTTGCACAGCGCTCTTGGCTTCACCCTAACCCTTGACTCACAACACTTTGGAAAGCGAAATCCACTGTGGAGTGCACCTGCTGGTTCCTTCTTTTCAGCACTGGCGCAGTCCATGTTACACACCCAGATTCAAGCGCAGCTGCTCTTCCTGCTGGTTGCTGTCTCCGCCAAACTCTGCATGACCCCATGTCACAACAGCCCCAGATTCAAGAATGGCAACAAAAGCACCGCCAGTTGCTTGGATGTGCTGGACGTTCCTCAGCTGCTGTTGCATGTGGCTGCTGTCTCCGCCCCTGTCTGCAATACCCCAGGTCACAACGGCGCCAGATTCAAGAATGGCAGCCAACGTTAGTTGCTTGAATGTGATGGACGTTTCTCAGCTGATCTTGCACCTGACTGCTGTCTCCACCAAAGTCCGGACGGCCCCAGGTCACAAAGCCACAGATTCAAGAATGGCAGCAAAAGCAAAGCCAGTTGCTTGGATGTGCTTGACGTTTCTCAGCTGATCTTGCACCTGACTGCTGTCTCCACCAAAGTCCGGACGGCCCCAGGTCACAACAGCCCCAGATTCAAGAATGGCAGCAAAAGCAAAGCCAGTTGCTTGGATGTCCTTGACGTTCCTCAGCTGCTCTTGCACCTGGCTGCTGTCTCCTCCGCATTCTGGACCACCCCAGGACACAACAGCACCAGATTCAAGAATGGCAGCACAAGCACCACTGCCAGTTGATTGGATGTGCTTGACCTTCCTCAGCTGCTCTTGCACTTGGCTGCTGTCTCCACCGTATCCTGGATGACCCCAGGTCACAACAGCACCCGATTCCAGAATGGCAGCAAAAGCACAGCGAGTTGCTTGGATGTGCTGGACGTTCCTTAGCTGCTCTTGCACCTGGCTGCTGTCTCCGCCGTATTCTGGATCACCCCAGGTCACAACAGCACCAGATTCAAGAATGGCAGCAAAAGCATGGTCATTTGATTGAATGTGCTGGACGCAGCTGCTCCTGCACCTGGCTGCTGTCTCCACCAAAGCTTGGATTACCCCAGGTCACAACAGCAACAGATTCAAGAATGGCAGCAAAAGCAAAGCCAGTTGATTGGATGTGCTTGACCTTCCTCAGCTGCTCTTGCACTTGGCTGCTGTCTCCGCCGTATTCTGGATCACCCCAGGTCACAACAGCACCAGATTCAAGAATGGCAGCAAAAGCATGGTCATTTGATTGAATATGCTGGACGTTCCTCAGCTGCTCCTGCACCTGGCTGCTGTCTCCGACGTGTTTACCCCAGGACACAACCTCACCCCCGCGGCCATGCACGGCAAACGCCTGCCAAGTGCCAGCCAACTTGCCCAGCTGCACAATCGCATCTACTACGTCCCCATCTCGCAGCCCGGCCTCGCTCAGTGTTGCCCTGAAATCGAGCTGCCGCCCTTTCGCAGTAAGCTTCAAACGGCGCTGAACATGCTGCTGTGCTGCAGCCGTCAGCTTGCTGACGGGCATTTCCGGAAAGACTTCTATGGAGCAACCATGTCCGCTGGGCAAGTGAACATCCACCTTCATGGAGCAGGATGATTCTGCTGGCTCCATTCGAGTCGCACACGAATCTACGACATCAAACATGCGTGTAAACTGGGGTGTCCCGTGTCCTGTGCCCAATGTCCGTATGAACGTTTGTCCTGTGCACCGGCCTGAGATGTCCCGATATCGGGTGTATAACAGGCGCGGAACCCCGATGTTTGCAAAAGGCCCTACTTCTGGGGTTCCCTTTGGCTGGAAAATCCGCAGGTCACATCTCCAACCGAATCCGTGCGGCTTCCGAATGGAGTTGGGAGCCTTCACAACATGGTGCCCCAAGAGTTGTCTTTTGGGGAGCCCAAAAGGGCGACCTATGCTGTGACCAACAGATTGGTCTAGGAGACATCCTCAAAACAGAACCGCCGCATTTGAGGTGCCGAACAAATGAAAAGCTCGCGCTTGCGCGGACCTTGCATTCAACACAGGCGCCCTGTGTTTCAGAAGAAACGTTGAGTCAAGATTGTCCACAGCAACTCCTCCGAACAGTGTCCTTTATCTCTCAACCTCCTGCATGTGGGAGTTGATCCAAACTAGGGACCGCGCCAAATGATCGGTTTCATTGTGGTTTTCTTAGGAAAACAAAGGGTCTCCAGTTCTTGATACATCACATAGGTGTGAGCCCAAAGCAGCGCAACTCATTCCAAAGGTTTCGTTCTGCTCCTTCTGGTGCCTGTTTCGAATCCTACCAGCGGGTTCCCATTTCGACACATTCCCAAATACTCTTTGGCAACTTTGGATTTCCGCACTTTGCGGGTCCCTCTTTGAAAAGTAACTTATTCAGCTCTAGGTCCTCTGCAGAGCGGACTTTTACTTGAGCGCATATATGGAGGAACAATTTATTACTCCTCCTTGCTGGTGGAGCAGCCCTCGTCGGCTGATCATGCAGCAAACTCCCAAGAACTCGTAGCGGAGCCTGGACCAGGGACCTTCAAGATCCAAGCAGTCCAAGCTGACCCTTGCTGCGCTCAACCAGGAAAACGTATCCTGATCTACGCAAAGCCTCTTCCATCTGTACACCAGGCACGCTCTTTGCAAGCATGTCGCTGCGCCTGCCTGGGACATGAATGACATTAAGGCGGTCCATTGCTACCCGTTCCTGGAGCCAGAGATATCTGGTCTGGATATGTCTGGCTTTACCTAATCCGATCCAATTCACAGTACCCTTCGCAGCAGTAGCGTCTGTTTTCACTACTACAGAAATGAACTTGAAAATCTTCGAACAAGGCTTGCAACCCTAGTCCTACTGATCCACCCTTCACCAGAGCGTAGTACTCTGGCTCGCCGGTTGATAGTGCAATCGTTGACTGCACGTTGCTCGCGTGCTTCAAAACATGTTCACCATACAAAGCGATCATACCCGTCGTCGACCTACGGGTAACTGCATCGCCCGCGTGGTCGGAATTGACCTGAACTCGCAGCTTCGACGGCTTAGCCTGTCTTGAAAACACTTGGCTTATATCCGGCTTCTTGACCAAATATCTGCATAGCCGCTTCAAGTCTTGCAGGGATGCCTCACTCAGTCGGTGCAACCATCTTCCTCGAAAGATTCTTCACAGCATGACTCACATCAGGCCTGTCCTGACTCAAATATGCTGCTCGCATGGCACACGACCGGTACATGGATGCCATGTCCTTCGGAAGAAGTGGGCTGTTGGCTTCCATCATCTGCACGTCCACAGACTTCTTCACGTCAGGTGTCTCCAGTCAGGTTCCAAGAAAATGGCACTCGATCCTTGGTGGACTCCACAACGAATCAAGCGATTCAAGAAGTGAACCTCCTTGTCGTCACTGACTTCGTCTCCCAAAGTTTCGAGCCATTTCAAGTTTGCGGACGCGGCCATAGGAGCTCGAGTTGGGGGAAGGCTCAAAACTCTGCAAAAAAACCCAGCATCTCGGCAGCGTCGGCAGCGTCGCCGCCTTGCAACCCCTGCGCGCATCGCCTGCGTCACCTGCGTCGCCCGCGTTTGCGCCGCGTTCGGAGCCAGCCTTCCCCGAACCAGTCTTGATGGGGCGGGCGCGCGCTCTCATCCATCGCCCACCCACCCAACCCACCCACCCCACCCACCCCACCCGCCCCACCACCCACTCGCCCACCCGCCCACCCGCCCAGCCACGCACCCACCCGTCCATCCATCCATCCATCCATCCAGCCATCCAGCCATCCATCCATCCCGCGCGGCGGACGTGCGAGCGTGCGGAACGGTCTAACTTCTGCCTTTCTGATGTTTGGCCGAACTGGTTTCACTTACAAGACGCACATTGTGGAGGCGTTTTAGGAAGTGCCGTTTTCCTTTTCGTTTCCAACGATTCCAAAGCAAGACATTATATATAGCCTCATATGCAGTCTTGAGGATATTGATCAAACGCTGTAGAGCTTCTCCATCTCCCAACGCCATGAAGTCATCCCCATGCACGATTACTCTGGTACCGTCAGGATGGCAGAAAACAGAACCATTGGAGCGAAGTTGTTGTCGATGAGAAGTTTCGTGTACCAAATAGCCGGTGCGTCCTGCGTACAATACATCGACTTCTTCAGCAAACCTACCATGCCAGGGGCATTCTCCTCTTCAGGCAACTCGATATAGATCTTCCGCTTAGGCGTCCCATACAAGTGAGCTCTGGAAATGTCCCAGAGTCCAATCTTCAGGGGTTTCCCCTTAGCGGAGACTTTCTCCGTTGCCCAGGCGTCAAGCTGAACAATAGGTTCTGCGGCAGTTTGTCCTCTGCCTTCTTGGCTGCCTTGATTTCTCGCACGACCAATCTTGATCTAAAGTTCGGGCGCGCTGGGTCCCCTTTATTGGTGTCTAGCCATCGCACGCCAATAGGCTTGCGTCCGCCGGTATCCTGGAGGCGCTGCTCCAGCGACCTTCTCGTACACACCTTGCTTGTGGAGATACTCCATCTCCAATCTTCACCTCAATGCCGCCGTTGACATCGTCCCAATATTCCTCTATGTCATCGGTCCTGAGGATGATTGCTCTAAAGCACTGAGCTGACCTGTCTGTACAAGGTAGTCTTCAGTTGTCCTCAGAACTGCCTTCACCAAAGCCAACGGGTACCGAGCAGCTGCTCGAGCAATACCGCGGATCAGATGAATGCGCCTGTGCCATGGTTTGGCACCTGTCTTGTTTGTGCATTCTCCTTGTAGCAAATCGGCCAACAACTTGTTGTTGGTCATCCATCCTGTCTCCTTTCTCACATACCCTGTGCCTTGGAGCCCTCGCCTGCCGGTGGACTCCCTAGACCATCGGCACATGGCGCCTCTCACGAGGTATACATCTTCCCGGTCAAAGAGTTCCTTGACCTCCGGGTCTTTCCACGAAGTAGCACTCCAAGGTGCCTCGTGCAGAAAATACCTTCCGGTGCAGCGCCTTGTCCATCCTCACTCGGCGCTGATCAGGACTGATCCTGTACTTGTTGACGAAACTGGTCGCATGGTGGACTACCAGTCAACAGGATCGGCTGGTTCTTGTCGATCAAAGCTTCAACTTGCTTCACATCTTCCGGACTCAGAAGAGCCCAATAAGATTCGTCCGGCTTCTGCTCCTCTAGGTCTATAGCATAGCCAGGCTTCAATCCAAACCTAGCTGCCTCTCCTGTGAACCTCTTCGGACTATACACCTCCATCACATCCACAGCACCCATCTCGCAGCAGAGAACCGTAATGGAGTTCACTTCCTCGTGCGTGATGTCCATCTTGTAGGCTTTGTAAGCTCGTTCAACTTTGCCTTCCATCATGTTCTTCACCATCGTTTTCAAACGACTCAGGCTCAGTCCACTCGCTTCCGAGGGCCTTGCCTGTTCGGTTGAAACTCCGGCTCCTGCAGCCGGCGTAGTGTCCTCTCTCAATTCTTCCGTAGTCACCTCTGCTGTCCGCTTCTCTCCTTGCGAGGGCTGGACGTTCAACTTAGGCCCAGGGCAAATGTTCAGTTCCCCATCCAGGTCTCTTGTGAGATGCCGGGCTAATCCTTGCCTTTGCTGCCGGTGATCCGGGATTGACTACCGGTACATCATTCGGAGTCCTCTTCATCTCAAGCCTCTTGTGGCTATCTTCCGGTTCGTCTCTTGGCACACTGCTACCGGCTGGAACAGCTGGCTCTCCTGTAGCGTGACATCTTTGTCTTCCGGTACAACCTTGCGCTTTCTCTTGTGTTCTTCAATTCGCTGATGTCCTTGTTCGTCGTCTAGCATGAGCCCCAAAATCCTCGCCCTGCATGATTCCAGATGTGGCAGGACAGTGGACTCACGTAGCAGCACACATGTGCAACCCGGACACCCGTCCTTTGATCCATACTTCTCCACGTTGGCCTTCCTGATGTCGATTCTCCTTTGCTGGGGTGGTGCCATGACGTGGACTACCGGTGGTGGAACTGCTAACCTGTCCTCACTTACCAGTACTTCGGCTTCACCAGCCAAGGTGCCCCTTGGCGTACCTGGGGCGCGCCTTGCAGTGACCTCCCTCGGAAGTCCCTTCAACTGATCCGTCGAAAATCCAACGGTCGCACTCGGCAAGTCTTCGGATGACAGTGCCTCTTTTCACTCCCTCAGCGGTCATCACTTGGCGTGATCCTGTACAGCCATGATCTATGTACCAACCTTCCTTGAGTGGTCGGGCTCCTTCATCTACCTCTCGGTGGCACAGCCTCTCGCCTTTTGCGATGGCAGGATTCCTCCAGTTTCTCCCGCACCCTCCTATGTTCTGGGTGCGGACATCCGGCCCCTTCCGGTATCGGCACATGAGGTCCGCCGCGTGCCTGGGTAGCCACGACAAGACCGTCATCCGCACGAAGCACTCTGCCAGTTTTCTTGTCGAGTGATGACCTCAGGATACGTACCTGCCTCTTGGGCTTGCGAACGGCATTCTCTTCTTCCGGTCTTCTTCTATGTTGCTGGCCTTGCCTCTGTGTCGGCTCTTCCGCCTCGGCCCTTGTAGCGGCCTCTGGCGCTCTCACAATGGCCGGAACGGCCATCTCTACCTCTTCTTCTTCTCCTGCACACGGCATCGTCTGCCGCTGTCATGGGCTGGGCCGGACTTACACCTCTGTGGGCTGCCGCCCAAAATTCGAACGGTCCTGTCACACTGCACCATTGTCCTGCTTCTCCAAGACTGCTGTTCCGGTCCCACCTCCTCCGTGCCTTCCTTGACTGGAATCTTACCCTGCCAGGTGGACGGAGCTGCGACTGTGTCAAGATTAAACCTGACCCATTCACACGCCCTGGGGGCTCTCTCCAGCGGTCAGTGCACCCAACTCAAACATGCCAACAGCCTCTCTTGTACAAAGATTCAAACTCAACGTCGGAAAAGTAGGGCGATCGAGGAGGCAGGCGAGGTGGTACGGGCTTCTTCTCCTTCACCTCTCTGGCTCGCTCTCAGTCGATTCCTCCTCAGCTGACTCCTCTGACCCGCTGGGAGGATAGGCCGGAGGTGGTAGAGGAGGCCGATCTTCTTCTGCTGTCTCCCCTTCTCTTTTACCATCTTCTTCTCCTCCTTGCAAGCTCCGGCCTTGCCGGCCGTTTGTAGCAAAACCGGCGGCTTGGGCTTTGGTTGTTCAAGCTGTCCCTCTGCAGCACCTGATTCCGGATGGCCGTTTCCTCCTCGGCCTCCAACCCGTGTCCTCCTCGCTCCTCTCCGGGCAACAGCGGCTCAGCTTAGGCGATAGTTGGACGCAAGTCCGTCCGGGCACTGATCAGCCCAGCTCTCACTCGCCTCAGCGCACTCTCCTGCGTCAGCGGATGCACCGTGATGATCCGCCCGAGCGCCCTGACCTCACGGCCACCTCCGGCAAACCCTGTCCCTGTCGGGGCTGCCGGTTGCTCCTCAGACGAGGAGCTGGGCTCTCTGCGGCGGGTGGAAGCCCTTTGCACCCTGCGCTTCTTTCCGCGAGCGGCTTGGGGTTCTTGGTCTTGCGACCAGTTCAGCAGGCGCTTCTTGCTCCTCAACCTACCTCCCGAAGCGCTCAATCTCCTCGCGCAGCGAACTTCGCGGACTGCTTGAGCAAGCCTTTGCGCACCCTCAACTGCCTGCTCACCTGCTCCTCCTCCGATCGTGGTAGGTGGTCCGGACTCCGAGCCTAGCTCTGCTGCTGCCAGCCTCCGGATGCTGCTCTCTCACCTCGTCCGGATAGGGATCGTACCTGGGCTTCCACTCACCCCAATCCGAATCGTCCGAGACTCGACCGGGGTCGCTACCTCTACTGGGTGGACGCAACGCTTGGCACGCTGAACTGGGCGCTGCTGCCCGAGGGAGCTTACACGGGCGCTCGGCTGAGCTGGCTCGTCTGGCGACCAGTCCGGCGATGTGGGGAGCCTCCTACTCCTCCTCGGCCTTTTCTTCGGCCGGTTCCTCTGCGGCTTCTTCTTCTGCCGCGGCTACAGCCGCTGGAGCCTGCCGGGGGCCTTCCCGGCTGCTCCTCTGCGCCAGGGAGGAACCTCACTGGTCCTGGACCTCCCGCGGTCTTGGCGCCCTTCGCACCCTTTGCGCCTTTCGGCGGTGAACCGAAGTACCAGATGCTCCTCCGACCTGGATCAGCACCGGTTCCCGCTACCATGAAAAGTAACTTATTCAGCTCTAGGTCCGCTGCGGAGCGGACTTTTACTTGAGCCAAAACACAGAGTCGCACAACCTGTACAAGCGTATTGGGCATATATGGAGGAACAATTTATTACTCGTTCTCCGACGGAAAAAAAACAGAATCAAATGGTAGTGCCAGCTACCAGAAGACTCCTAGCGTCCTTCCAAAGATCATGGAAGCCCAAACGACGGGTTTTGTCTGTGGGAACACTATCGTCACAAGTAGCTTTTGCATGCTGAAGATACTCAGCCTCTTTCAGAGCCTTGCCAATTTGCGGATGGGAACGCTCCATCCACTCCCTTTCTGCGTGAGCAGAAGCACCTGGCGAACTTCTTGGGGGCCACATGTCAGCGATTCAGGGGAGACAACCTATGCTGAAAACCTGTCCAGTTCGAAAGTAGAATGTTCTCTCCATGTTTGAACATCGAAACCAAAATCAACACGAGCCCAAGCCAAGCCAACCACCCTCCACTTTTCCCCAAAACCCCCCCCTACCCCCACCAGCCACCACCCGAGACTTCCTCCGAGCGGCGTCTTCTGCGCCAGGCGCTGCACCAAGGGCAGCGCCTCCAGCAGCACGCGCTCCGCTAGGACCAGGTCCCCCAGCAAAATCTGCGCCGCGCCCAGGTTGTTCCTTGCGGTTTGAGGGAATCAGCGGAAAATGACCTTCCCGCAACCCTGGTGAGGGAGGTCCATTTTTCAGAATCCCTGTAACCCTCTTTGGGTTCAAGGTGAGGCGGGATGTCTTTTCTTTGGGGGGTATAGTCTGTTTGGGGAAGCCAAAAGATTTCAAATTGGACATCACCAGTTGGATGGTCTATGGGGGTCATTCCAACTCATTCCCTGAGAACTTCCAAGTTTTGGGTTGCTGAGAACCAGTTGAGATTCCCTAGGTACAGCAATTTTGGAGATGGTTTAAGGGAATCGCTGGTTTCCTAAGAAATCTTTAAGTTCATTCCCAAAAGCCGGACTGGGGCATTCCCTGCTGATTCCCTTGAACCATTTTCAAAATTGCTGTTCTCAGCAACCCAAAACTTGGAAGTTCTCAGGAAATGAGTTGGAATGAAGCCTATAGACCATCAAACTGCTGGTGCCTAATTGGAAATCTTTAGGCTCATTCCCAAAGCCCGGACTGATGCATTCCCTTAAACCATTTCCAAAATAGCTGGTTCATTCCAACTCATTCCCTGAAAACTTCCAGGTGTTGGGTTCCCTGAGAACCAGTTGAGATTCCCTTACAGCAATCTTGGAGATGGTTTAAGGGAATCGGCAGGGAATGCCGCAGTCCGGCTTTTGGGAAGGAACCGGAAGGAGATTTCGAATTGGACACCACCAGTTGGATGGTCGGATGGTCGATGGGGTTTCCCACATTCCCTGCTGACCAGCAAGTTGAGAAATCCGGGCCCAACACCAAGGTTTAAGCTCAAAGATTTGCTGGAGGTCAATCTTTGTAGGGTCCCTGTACCCGTCCTTGAGTTCAGGGTGAGGGTTTGAGAAGGTGAGGTGCGCTGGGGGACATGACTGACCACTTCTAGACAACAGAAAGGGTTTCAAAAAGACTAACCCCCCTCACAGACGTGGGGAACAAACCCCGAGTGATCCCACAACCCTGGTGAGGTGGGAGGTCAATTTGTTCAGGGTCCCTGTAACCCTCTTTGGGTTCAAGGTGAGGCAGGATGTCTTTTCTTTAGGGGGTACAGTCTTTTTTGGAGGCTGCCTTTTTGGGGTCAAGGGAAAGGGAAACTCATGTGAGCGTTCCCCAAATTTAGAGACAAACCCATGGTCAACAACAGGTTTGGGCTTGGGAAAAAGGAAAAAAGAAAAACGTACCCATCCATCAAGGGCTCAACGATGTACCGGGGAAATGGTGCCCGATATTCGTATGAACAGCGCCCAAAATCCGGAAAGCTGAAACTTCCAAAGGGCATCCAACTGTCCATTGTCGTGAAAGGATGTTCCACCCAAGTGGGTGACAACCATAACTTGATGATATGGTAATATATATATATATATATGTATGTCCACCAACCCCTGCCGCAGAGCAAATCAGCACGCGGTTCCCCAACCAAAAGCAAGGGAATGAGTGGGCCCCTGGTTTTTGGTGGGAATGAACATCGGCTCCATTAAACATCACGCTGTGGTGTCTGGAACCACCACTCGTGCTCCAGCGGACATCCTTTCCTTTTCCGGAAGGTCCGGAGTTCCATCTGCAAGGGTCCATAGCAACATCCTCGATGCGTTCGCCTGATGGTTTAACGAGAAACCAGGCAAATAATTTGGAAAGCCGTCAACATGCTCACTGGCCCTGTCCGGATTTGACTTGTTGTCCTGCAAGATTCGATAACCCAGTAACAAACCTGACCGTTGCAGGATACACCAAGGAAAGCTTCCAGTCTCGTTTGTCCAAGCCACTTGTCCTTCTGGCTTTGTACAAAACCGCAGAATGGATGCGCAACCCAGCCTCACCTAAAGCAACCTCTCGCAATCCCATTCGGCCAAACCTAAGCCAAGACCACCCAAACCCCACTCCCAAACCACTTGCACCCGGCCTCCCTGCCCAAACCCTTCCCCCAATTCCCCCGTAACTTCCCCCCTAACTTCCCCCCTAACTTCCCCCCTAACTTCCCCCCCAACTCCCCCCCCCAAAAAAAAAAACACCTCCACTTCATTTTCCGCCGCAGCGGCCACAGCAAGGGGTTCTCCGGCGCCTGCTGCAGCGCCCGCTCCCAGAGGTGCGCGGCACGATAGAAGTCCCCGAGGTGGAAGTAGGCGGCCGCCAGTGCGTTCAGCAGGTGCGGCGGCAGCTGGTGGTCCTTCCGGGGCGCTTGGGGTGGGGCACTCGCTGGGAGGGAGGGGCCTTGGAAAAGGCCCCGCTTTTTGTTTTCCTTCGGGGTGGGACGTTCACAACCTGAGAAACTGGGCTTTGGGGAAGCAACCATCTGGGCGAATGGTCTGGAGGTTAGAGAATATCATAGCATTCGGTTCAGACAAAAGAGGGGGTTGAGTCCCAAACCGTCAATCTGGGCCAACTGCGAAAGTTTCAAACAAGTGGATGAATGCCCTTTGCTTTCCTTTCGAACCACCCCAAAAAAACAGGTACCCCAAAAACAACATTGCCATTGGTTGGTGGTTTGGAGTGTCATACCGCTTGCCATTTGATTCAAATCAGGGGTCTGAATCCTCCGAAAGCCACCGATCGGGTCAAAACACGAAAACATCATACAAACCTGAGAAAAACCCAGGGGACACACCCATTATTTAGTTTTTTGTTTGAACACAACCCCAAAAACGGATCAGGGCAACTTGCGATGGTTGGGTTTGTCTCAAAATGGCGAACCCCAGAAATGGTGGGTTTCCTTTTTGCTTTCCATACACAAAATGGGTGCCCTCAACAAAGAACGCACCCAATTCACACACCGGAGAGAAGGACAAGGGACCTCTTGGGCGAGCTCGTCTTACCCCCGTTCGCCACGAAGAGTTGGACTCATGCGTGTTCAGTCCGCGCACCGGCGAAGTGAAGTCAAACACGGAATTGCCAAAGACCCTCACCCGGTGCAGGGGAGTGCCGAGTTGCATGTGGTATGTCCTTTAGGGTGCGCTTGTTGGGTTGGTTCGAAGGAAACGAAGGAGAAATCACCAATTTGAAGGCTCCCCATTTGTTGATTCCACAACAGCTAGACTTTGAACCCAAGGATTCCCCTCAAAGGGGAACCTCACCCGAAAAAGTACTTCACCCTCCCAGGTCACGTCGAGCCCTCCAGGCGAGTTCGCCTGCATTGTGATGCAACAAAACATGCCCGAGCTGTTCTGCATTCTCCTACGCATGTTGGTCTAGTTGCACATTTGAGTTGACAACAGTAACATGTTCTCAAAATGGACCCCCCTTTGCCCACTCAAAACCGAGCAATGACAACAGTAACATGCCGTTTGGTTCCAGGAGGGATATCTCAAAGGGTTGCAACCTTCACACCTCACCTGCTCCTTTTCCCGAAGTCGCCGGGTTTCGCCGCCCGAACGCCAGGTTTCGCCGCCCGCACCCGCACGCACCCCGGCCTCCCGCAACACTGCGACGGCCTGGCACGAGAACGACCAAGCGTTAACCGGGAGGAGTCCTTGGTGGCCACCGACGACTTTTAGGTCAAAAGCCGAAAGGGAAACTGAGAGCCTCTCATGGGAAAAACCCATCTTCATCCTAGGATCAACCGGCCCCAAGCTCTTGGTGCAAGAAAGGGAAAGACTTGAAAGCAGCGGACTGCTCAGCTGACAACCTGCTTGAATCCATTTGACCAGTAAGAATATCAAACAGATCATGGCGCGGCACAAAGTGAGGCTGTAACAGTTTGCGAATGCGGAGAACTCGTTGGGTCAGCATGCGAGTCTACCGTACCCTTCGTTCCCCTTGTGAACTGAAATGCAGGCAGTCAGCTCCACCCCCTTGCCCCGCAGAAATCAGATCCCTCTTTACAAAAGGGGCGGATATGCACTATATGTTCTAGGGCTTGATTCCCCATTCTTTTCAATACCTGGTTCTTTTCAAAACCCGGCTGTTCCCCCTGGATTGTTGATGGCTTCCTGAAAAGAAGGATGCCTGGAAAGAATGGGGAAGGTACCCCTAGATATGTTTATATAATGAGTGTTGGTGAACTGGGCAAGTTCGCCAAATGGTCAGCTACAATGGCTTACACGGTGTCAAAAAGGGGGGAGGCGTGCGGGGGCTACGAATGACCTAACTCCCGGAGCATCCAACTACGCCACTGAAGGGAAATTGCCGGATCCCAAACGTCCGCAATGAGAACAACTCAAAATGCAGCCACTGGAATTCCCTCTCAAAAAGCTGCAAAGTGTTTTCCCATGAAACCTCAACTGTTGTAGGTCCAAGAAGATTGGAATTCGAGTGAGCTCTAACAACATCCTGCACCTTACTACCAAGGGCTTATCGCAGTATTCATAGGGTGTCCTCTCCAATCCCAACTGGTGCGAACTGGAATTTGCCCATCCGTTATGCCTTTATATTAGTGGTGGTCCTTCAAGTCCCTCTGAAGGATGCATCGGAAAATAAAGAAAGAAGGACAAATTAACGGAACCAGCGATAATATGGATGTGTCGCAAAACAAGGGAACCCTGATGTTTGGTTTCGTTTTGATTTCCCTTGAAATACCAACCAAAGAGGGTTGCCCCCAAATAAAGCGCTAGAGTAGGAGGGGGGGGGGGGCAAAATTGGTTGGATCCTTGTGGTTTTCCTTCGAACCAACCCCGCAACGGGGCATCCTCAAAAACCAAACCCACATGGGCTATTCTGGCATTTTCCAGGAAAACCTAAACAAATGAAAGGCAAACCACCCATGTTGGGGGGAACACCCAAATAAAAGCCAGACATTTCTGGAAGAAAAGCACCACCCGTTTTGCTTCGGAAGAAGCCCCATTTGGCCATGGGTCAAAAAGGCCGTACCCCCAGCGAACATCCCAATCCCCACTTTAAAATAGGTTCTAAAATGGGTGGCGAATTCACCTACCCCAGAATGAGTATCCCAAAACGGTTTTGACCACCACAGCCATTTATTGCGACCACACACCCAGCCCCCCACGTTCTTCGCGCCAGCCGCGTCTCTCGTCGACCGCTCGTCCGAAACGAAGCGAAGGCGCCGAAGCCGCGAAGCCGCCCGCGGCGCCTCGTGGAACTCCTGGGCGCAGACCAGCGCGAAGCCGCGGTCCCGGCGCACCGCGGAGAGCTCCTCCAGGGCCCTGGAGCCTCGGTCGGGGGAAACGCCAACCAGACACGCGCTGCACCGAAACGGGCGCACGTAGAAACCCACTTTCTCGCTATTTGGGTTATATATTGGGGGGGGGAGAGGGGGGTGTGGGGTTCTTGGGATTCAAAGAAATATAAACTCTTTTGGTGGGGTGCGGGGGAGATTGGAGTTCCTATTTTAGGGGATTTTGGGGGTTCCCGAAATCGTGGTCCCCTATTGCAACGGCTTCCTGTTGGTTTCCCTTTAAATACCAACGAAGTGGGGGCCCATTGGTTTGTGATTTTTGGGCAGCCTTTTTGGGTTGCTTTGTACGGAAGCCGAAAGGAACTCGCCGATTTTTGGGGTTCCCCTTTCTTGGGTGGGCATGGGGACCATGGGGTGGGCAGGATTCATGTCCAACGGCTTTTGAAGGGAAACCCTATGAGTTGTTATTCGCCTCAGGTCTGATTCCGGTCCATACTTGATTTACAATCATTTTGGACCTGGGACCCCATATGGCCGTTTTTCTAGGTCATACGAGTCATACGCCTTGTTTTGTTCAACAACATGTCGAAAACATATGGGCTTCATACGGGTGATTTACACAAATGACAGAAAAATCATGGCCATACGGGCAATACGGCCAAATACGGGAGTTTTACAAAAAAAACATACGGAAAGAGAAAAAAAATACGGGGTGCCAGGGAGACCCTAGTTTATATGCACGGATACTGGCACTAGAGACAACTACACCTCCTGCACAGATTGACAGGGAACTGCAAAACCCATCGTTTTAGAGGAGCCCCGTTTTGGGAAAGGACCCCTTTCTGGATTCCTTTTGGGATCGTCAAGCGATTTTTGACGCGGGGTTGCCTGCAGGCGCTGGAGGTTATTTGGTGGCCCACCTTGTACTGCACACAGAGACTTCGCAGAACTGCGAGCTTCAAGCTGCATGCAGTTGGTGGTTTTCGCACAGCGGGTCCTCTAACGAGTTGTGGCGACAGTTTACCTGCACTGTATCACAAACAAGGCCAAGAGTCAAGCAGCTCGTGCACCATAGTCTTTCGCCACCCCCGGTCAATTTGACAGCAAATCAAACCGGACCCGAAGGAGCACACTAGCGATTTAAAAACCGGGATCCTCTTCGATTCTCGGGTGTCTATACCGGTCCAGTGCCCATCTTTGCAGGGCTAGCAGGAGTCCACCCAAAAGCAACAAAATAAGCGTGGGCAACCAACACAGCCCGAAAACTATCTGGGCACGGGCCAAAGTTTAACAGGGGAACGCTGGTTTAGTCCTGATTTCCATATACCGGGGTTCCATTTCGGGCGCACATTTTTTACCCACAGCCATGGCCGGATCAATTTCAGGCGAGGCGCCGTTCAGCGCCCGCTCGCTGCGGAGGAAGAGGTCGGCGGCGCTGCGGCAGTCGGAGACCGCCAGCTGCAGGTGGCCCAGCTCCCGGAGCCTCCGATTTCGGAGAGCGGCGACGCGGCGACTGGCGAGCAACCCATCGGATTCAAATCATTTCGATTTTTGGCAAAATGACTCTGTTTCAATTTGCTATGAAGATTCAACTGGTAGCCGACCCCCAAGTAACTGGCCTTGAGAATGGGAAGTTGAGTGGACCTATGCTATGAAGACCCAACTGCCCATGCCCCACCGAAAAACTTCGACCCTTAGTGACGTCGAATTCAGCACAGGAAGCAAGAAACCCCGATCCTTACGGGTAGCCGACCCCCAAGTAACTGACCTTGAGAATGGGAAGTCGATTGGATCAAAACTCGCAAGTCCGGTTTGGCAAGGTTGCAGCGGCGAGAGAAATCCACCACAAGGTGACACCTGTCTGAATCGCCGCTTTATCCTCCTTTCTGATTCCATGCATGGAATCTGACAGAAGCAATGTAGAACACGAATAAGTGAAAAGGTACGTGTGTCTTGCTAAAGCTTCCGAAACCTGCATCTTGTCCGCCTTGGTTGCTTGTCGTCTATCATGTCTCGACTCGCTAGCTTGCCCCGCAAGGACTAACCGAATCCCACCCACCCCTTGGACGTTGGCAACATACTGAACATGTCTGCCTGATGGGCTTTGATTCTCCTCGCCGAAACAACCGGCAACAGCATGGCTCCTGTGTTCTACAAAAGGGCCCCTCTGTCCTCAAGTCACCAAAGAGGGAAAGTGGGGTCACCCAAGGGCCTCCAGGCACTCTGCTGGTCATGCCTGGCGCATCGGCGCTGGGCTTCTCGCTTGACACGTAAAGCCCACCGGCCGGAAGATCGGATGGCCGCACTCGGATCATCCGACCCCCGAAGGTGAACTATCGCTGGATCCAAGGGGAAATGAAAGCCCAAAGAACCGAAAGCTTCTTTGAGTGCATTTCAAGGTGCCCTTACAAGATTCGCAGATCAACTGTTCAAGCTCATAGCCGCTTAAAGTCAGTCGATGAAGCCTGAGAAGGCCTGCAAACGATTCAGCGGCCCAGATCGTTCATGTCCCACGCGCAAGGTTGCAAATGATATAGACAGAAGCCCCAGGCGTTTGTGCCACCCGGAGTAGAACAACCTAAGGATTGTGTCTAGCCTTGTTATTTCATTCTTCACAGCGCGGGAAACGATTCATGCCCCCGGTTTCTGGGGAATCTATGATGCCCTCTTTTGACATTTACCTTTACCGCCCCCTTAAGTCATTTAGGCACAGAAGCTTTCCCAAAAGGTCGCCTGCCGCCCACCCGCAACTATGGCAATTCGCCTGGGCAAGTCGCTGGGCTGCAGGTCGCGGACCTGAAAGACGAAGGCCCCAAGAAGCACCAAGACAGAAAGAGAGAGAGAGAGAGATAACAAAAGAAAATCAAAAGAAGAGAGAGAGAGAAGGAGAGAACGAGAAAGAATGGAGAGAGAGCCAATGCTCTGGATCAGGGGGTAAAATGGACGTAGAAACTGCCACGGAATGGTCATGTGGCGAACAAGGCAAACACGTTCAAAACAAGGCGTAGTTGCGGCGCAATTCAACTGCCTGAAATACGGATCCTTGAGAAAACACGTTCGAGGGTGAGCTTTCCCTTGTGTAGTGTGCTATTGATCCGGTAGATATCAGTCGAAGCTGACTAGCGTCGGGTACCTTTACTCTTCTTCACCAACCCCATAGCTGATGTGGTCCCCTGCGCGTCGGGTCGCTGGACGGTCAAACTCACTGCAGGTTTGCATCATGGGGTGGTCTGGAAACACTCCTAAGGATTGGAAAAGCGATCAGCTGGTGCAGAGCAGGGATGGGGGAAGAATCCTTGCTAAAGGGTTGAGGATCTCCCCTCTTGTCCCGAATCAGGATCTTTGGACCATGTCACATCTGCCCTTTCAATAAGTATTCCTCAGCCAGCACCTCCCACTACCACAAGCAATGCAGCCGGCAGCCACCAACAGCTCCCCATCTGCAACTTGAGTGTTCGGCCTCCAACAAACATACAGAAGAAATGTCATGGACACCAGCCACAAGTATTTCTACAGGAACACAGCCAACCACTCATCCAAAAAGTGTCGGCTAATTCATGTTCTGCAGAGATTATTGTGGCCGGTTTCTTTAAAGGCATATGAAACCAGCCAAGCCTGCCAAAAAATAGACAAGAGCAAGCAAGCCCTTGCGCGACACCGCAAAACCCCTGTGCCTCGGACAGCTCCCGTGCGTCCGGCAGATCACGGAGGAGGTACAGAAGCCAAAGGGCCGCCAGAAAGACCCAGGACAGTCTCCTGCTACACCGAGCTTTTTGCTGCCAAATTGTCTTTGGTGGTTTGCCCAACACACTGCTTCGAATCACGTTGCCGAATCATGTGCCCGAGCCAGATCTTCAAGTTGCCACAAAATCACCTTTGTCAGAGCCCAAGTATCCGAGCTGTTTTTTGTTGGCTTGACTGATGACACGGGTGTGCTGTAAAGGCGGTTTACCAGGTGGTTTACTCATCTACCAGGGCCAACTATTTCCCCCAAAAGGACACGGACAAAACAAACAAACAAACAATAGAGCAAACAAACAATCAAACAATCAAACAAACACGCACAAAACAAACAAACAAACAATTGAACAAACAAACAATCAAACAATCACACAAACACGACGAGCAAAAACCTGATTCAAACGCAACTAGCCATGCTTTGCAAACTACTACAATGACATTCGGAAAGTACGAGCAAATTGATGGATTGAGAAAACTAACAAGTCTGAAGCATACGGCTGCCTAATTTGACAACGTAGATGTGTCTCCAACAATTCTATCCTCTCGCAGACAACAGAACTACCTCAGACCAGGCAGGGGAGTACCCTCCTCGCATGCTAGTTTTGATTAATGTTTGCAGCCCGACTCATCACGGGCAAACATTACACCTGATAATGCTTGTATCTTCTTCGTAGGGCATTTCTGCATGGCTTTCGGTAGTAGTGGAACTTGTTTGGGGCTGTGGAGGGATGTGAGGTAGAAGCATTGCCTGCAAGTTCCACGCGTGCCTTTTGTCCAACATGCGGTTTTATCAGAGTTTCAAACAGTCGTAGCCGCAAGCCAAACGTACACTGTCTCAGAGGGCTTCAGTACATTGGCTTCAGATTTGAGCAACTTAGCTGCGAATTCTGCAAATCACCTAAGTTGTTGCACACGGTTGATGCACGGCGCTCCTCCGAATTCTCTCTTTCCAGCATGCCAAACAAGTATGCGTGTCGCAATGTTCACCGCCAGGTGCTGTACATACCCGTGATGCCTTGGTTGGCCTCTTTTATGGTACTCACAATGGCTGCTGGCAGTACATCCTCTGGCCACTAGGCAGGGTCGGATGTTCTGCATCGACGCCCTGTTCCATGCGCGATCTGCCTAGCCACTTAGCAAAGACACCAGCCATTTCTCCTCGGTCTCTTGCAATATTCTGGAAGCAAGGATGCCTGGAAGGAATGCAGAAGTACAAGCACAATATGAGATGGGCACGGCGGTGTTTCAGCCTTGCTCAGCGTAGATTCCGAGTCGTTGGATTTTTCGCTGGGGCGTTTTGTGCTCTCTTGCATTCAAGTGGATACGTATGCAAGTGCACGAAGGGCTCATCCGTGCAGGCAGGATTCATCCACCCCAGGAAAACATAGATGTTAAGCCTGCCTCCACCAGATTGCCATGGCTCACAAGAAGCACGTTGCAACATCAGGGACTTGTCCAAAGGGCTTTCAATGGCTGGTGCTCCTGAAACCATCCAGGGAGGTGACTGGGATTGCCGAAAATCGCACAGCTCCTGCCGCAGAACTCGGGCTGCGTGCTGTAAGCCTGGAAGCGGAGTTCAGGGGCAACAGGCTCATTGGGCTGATACCAGGGGTCAGTCCCATACGTCATCCCAGAATTCAGGGGATTTCCATGGTATCATAGAAAGTGGCAACCCAAAACCCTGCGTTCCAAAATCACTTTGTGGCCAACATGCGTTGGTGCGGAATCGATTTTGGTCTGTAGTTATGACAAACTCACCGATGGCAATGGTACAGTCACAAGTGGCTGTTTGATATGATGACTCCCCAGTCTTTCATCCATGTGTCCAGCAACTGCAAACCCTCCCCAAGTTGAACTATTCGATGGAAGTACCTTGTCAGCCACTGAAGGTATTCCAGGCACCTTGCCTAAGGTGGGAGGACGAAAGGTGCTACTCTACACCCCGACTGGGCAGATGTCCTTCATGTACCCCAGATCGCTCCATTCTTCAACTAGTCATGGATAGTCAAGGTATCTTCTTTTGTCCACCTGGCATCTGTGGTCTGTCTCAAAGCACTCCTCCAATCAGAAAAAACAGAGACCTGCGGGGGGGAAAAAAAAGAAGAAAAAAAGTTATGGCCTATCTCTGTGGTTTGGCCTTCGTGTGTGTGTGTGTTTTTATCTGGAGTCTCCCTACACATCCGGATCACTCCACCGGTCCACCGCTGTCCCGGCCGCGCCTCGCGGACACTGAAGCTCGCGAGCGGGGAGGACTCCTCGGTTCGATGGGAACCCTGTCCGAGGTGCTTTTTTGGCTTCTCAGGGAATGAGGGAACCGATAAACCATGCCCTATGTTGTTGTTTTTGCTTAATATCTTTATTTATTTATTTTTTTCCCGAAGGGGGAGGAATTTCTGAAGGTTCCTTCCCAAAGCCCTTTCTGGTCATTCCCTGAGCAGCAACTTTGCCTGTGCCCAGAATCTGCGGAAGTAGGGCGAGATCACAGTTGATTGCGGGATGATTTTGATGGTGGAATAATGGGGCCGTTCCACTACAGCCCCAAGGGAAAAACGGGGCATATATCCCTTTGTATAGTGGGTTCACGTTGTGGTTTTCCCATACCCTTGTAGGTAGCGATGTGTGAGTAGCTGGTTCTAAAGATAGGTCTAGCTCTATTTGGGGAAATCAGGTAGCAATAGCCTGCCCCATGTTCCAGAAATACAGCTAGGTCCATGTGTTTGGCAACAAAGGAGACAAGCCTGTCGGAGCCAATCTGTTCTCTGCGTGCCACATTTCACAAAAAGGCGTAGGTGTCCTAAGGTGTGGTAGAGCTTGAAGCGCATGGCTTCGTGTCAAAATAGGGGGAACCTCCACATGGGTGGTTTCTTTGAGGTGTCCTTTTGGTTTCCCTTTAAAACCATCCCATCCCAAAAAGGATGGCACTATTAACAAGAGACACACCAACAAATAGCCATATAGCACGAACAAGCTCCCAACAAAGCTGTAGCGAGGGTGCATAGAAGCATAGATAGTCCTTGAGGGCTTCATGGGGACCAACGACGCCCATCAATCACTAGGCCGAGACCAAAGCACGGGCTGCATTGTTCAAGCTTTTCAAAGCGAAAGAGTCACAAGAAATCAAAAGGCGTTGCTCACAAAATCAAACCTAAGTCCTTCTTACTGGTTCCCCTGGTGGTCTACGGCCTTTTCGGATTCGGGATCCCCCCATTTCAAACACCCCAGTCTACACTACAAACGATTTTGCTCCTACACGCAGAGCCAACCTTAGAAAAATCGGCGGCACAAGTTGGGAACCCCTCGGCCACCTTCCCTCAGAGAGCTAAGCGAAATCCATGCGGAAAAACGAGGCGAGACGAACTCGAGACGAACATGTCATCTGATGTGAATGGCCTAGATCAACGCCACCTGCACCACAACGACAAACCAAAAAGCAACCAGCAACAAACAACACAAGCACAACAACTGCAACAGCCACAGCCACAGGCACAGCCACAGCAACAGCCACAGCCACAGTCACAGTCATAGTCATAGCCACAGCAGCAACAAAAGCAGCAACAACGGCAACGCAACAAAATCAACGGCAGCAACATTAGCAACAACTGCAACGACGGCAACGACAACGACGACAATAACCACAACATGGTGTCTTCCAACCGCCACGTGTCCCGTACCAGAGTCTTCTCCGGTTCCGCTTTGACGCAGGGGCTGACCTCCTTAGCTCACTGTCGCTGAACAGGGAGGCTCTCAAAATGGATGCCGTTGTAGCGTTGGTATTTGAAGGGAAGTCAAAAGGAAACCAACCATTTTAGGGTACCCCTATTTTGAGAAACCCCCAGATCAAGGGGTTTTCTTCCTGAGCAACTCAGTCAACATTACGCAACTCACTGGCAAAAAGCATCAGCAGCTGACGTCCTCTCATGACCCCCAGCATCCCTTGACATGACCGGACATGCTTTGACATTTGACAGCCATCAAGCCCATCCTACAAGTGGCAGCGCCTCATCCATGCAGCAAGCTTTTTGGGCCACGCACAAAAACCAAGACATGGGACAAACGATCGAAGCTCTCCGCATCACGAGCTGCGATAAAAGATGCTATGCTTTTTGTTTCGCGGCAACAGCCATGGGGTTTTAGCCAATCTCGTCTTTGGGGTGGTTTTGGGGCACAGAAGGTTCCACGCTGTACGAGATACTCCTTGGGCTTACTTCTTGGACTGCGGTTTCGGCATCTCTCAGGCGTCCTTGCATGCGCCAAGCGTCGGACGCAGAGCTCTCAGTCGAAGCTTTGTCCTCGGTGCTGACCTCCTTGGTGCTAAGAACTCCGCTTGCAACTGCTACACTCGAATCGCGACTGTTTATATATATATATATATATTGGCTTATTCATACCATTACTCAATTGAGTTTATACAATCAATCAAATAAATAAACGATTCAAATTCATTCAACTTACCTATTTCGCTTTGTTCCCATTTTGGTCTTAGTTCACGTCATGCCCTGCACACACCACACCAAAGCGTTTGGGCCGTTTCTCTGGGATTCCGCCAGGCCGCGCTCTTCGCGCTCTTCTCCGGCTCCGGGTCGGAGCCGGGGCTCAGCTGGGCTTCCTGGAAAGCCACGGAAACATTCTGTTTGGAAACCGATCACTTGAGACCCCAAACAGTTGTGGAAAACATCATGAGTTCCCCCATCTCTTGCTGTATGTCTGGAAATGGCAGGCCCCCCAGTGCTTCTGATGGTTTACATTCAACGCACCAGAACATCTACCTGGAGAAAGTTCCTATTCCGAGACACCCCCATTCAAAACACCGCCCCCGTCTGCACACATGGAGTACCCTGTTTGGGGCTTCAAAGGTGCAAAGGAAACCGATCACTCTAGGAGTCCCCAAACAGTTGTGGGAAAATTGAGTCATGACTGTCCCCATCCGCACAACTCAACGAGAATAGAAGTGCACAAATATCTTTCCAAAAGCAAAGGGGTCTTCTAAAAGGAGCAACGCAGTCTTCTAAACCAGCCTGCGCACTTGCGCGCTTTTGGAAGAGGACGGTCACCCAAAGCAGGGTGCGACAACCGCCTGTTTCAACATTGTTACACCCCACTATTGTTTGAGCAGTGTGTTTTCGCTATCCCTTAAAGGTATAAACTGACCCTACGTGCGCCAAGCTGCGGGGGCGGGTTGCTCAGACAGCAGCTGCCAGCCCCACCTCATTCTCTGAAAACCGTTCTGGCAGGGCAAAATATGATCGATTTGCAAGCAAACGGCACGTTATTGCAATTCCCTCACTGGAAGTACGTAAGAATCCCCAAGTAAGATTCGGCGAATTGTGCTTCTCAAAACCCTGGCTGGCCCTACCATGTTACAGCTGTTCTTCCCAGTCGCGCGACTCAGACGAAACCTGCAACAGGCTTGCGAACTCGTCATATAGACTTATAACTTATAACGTAAAAAGATGCAATCTTGCTGGTGCACAGCAGGGAATGAGAGAATGACCCACATACACCATGCCCCTATAATTTCCTTTAAGGGAATCTGGGGATTCCCTCAGTCCCTGCTTATCGCACCAGCAAGCAATCTTCTCAATAAATATCTTTGACCACCTCTGAACCAACATGGAACGAAGCGGGCATGGCGGGCGCCATACGTCGCCGGAAATGCGGCAAAGGCTGAGCGTTGAACGGAAGAGAGAAAAGCCTCTCTCTCTCTCTCGCTCTCTCTCTCTCTCTCTCTCGCTCTCTCCTATCCAATATTGTCATCTTCCGCCTGCAAATGCAAATACTTGCTGCCACTTGCTTGCGCGTTTACGCCTCAACGTCGTGTCAGCAAAGATGGACAAATGCTTGCCTTAAGCCGCCCGGAGCCGGCGATTTAGAAGATGTGGCGCCTCAAGCAGCTTGACGGAGCCTACGTCGAAAGAAGAACTGCGTACTGCGCCAACCAAGACACAACCATGGCCCAAGTAAAGCAATCGAAACCTGAACGAAAGCTTGGAGCGGACTCTGGGGAGCCGAGGCATCGACGTTTCCGCAGCCTTCTCTGCCTCCTCGCGCGCGGAGGCAGACTTCAAGGTGAGGGCCGTTCGAAATCCAAAGGGTCCGAACAGAAGCCGTTTGATGGGAAAGCATCTATCTGGATCTCGACAACCTGCCGCATCTGCCCAAGCATCTAGTGTCTTGGAAGGCCCTCAAGCTTTCCCCAACCACCTCCCGAAGGAGCACAAAAGAACAGCCCTCTCACTCAGGCGAGATTTCCCTTTGTAAGCCCTTTCATGGTTGAAAGAGTACTTATTGCCGTAGCTTGCCTGGTTCCTTCCGGAGGTGCGCGAACGAAAACATAGTTGGTACACATGCCCCGTGCACGGTCTCTCTGTTGTCCGATGTCCACAAAAAACACTGGGCATCCCTGCCCACTGCCAACGTGCTCGGATGCCATAGACGGGGCGGGAGGATGAAGATCGATTTCAAGGGATGTAACATGTTACCTGGCTATTCTGCGGCACCAAACCAGAAAGCAAACCCTCAAGGAAAGGAAGCCACGAAATGGCCCCTGAAGGAAGCCAACCCTCAAGGAACTAAATCCAGAAATGGCCCCTGAAGCATCCCTTGATCGAAACGAACCTGCCCCGAAAGGCGCCCCCGGCCTTCTGCCGCATGCGCTGGCGCTCCCGCGGCCCCGGCCGCGCTCTGCGGCCTGCGCGCCGCCGCGCCGCGCGCGAGGGCTGGTGGCTTGCCACGGGAAAGCCCGGCCGGCTCCGGCGGCTCTTCTGGAACGCGCCAGTGGCCGAGATTCCTCGTCTTTTGGGGGGTCTATCGGTCTATCTCCGTTTTCTGGGGAAGCTTCGAGGTGGAAAGTCGGGGGGAGCTGCCGCAGGCAGTCGAAACTTTTAGACGACCATTTTAGTTTAAGAATCTGCCGGTGGCAAACATCCCCAGGTCTGCATCACGAATGTTCGGCTAGGGCTGGTGTTGGGCGAGCCCTTGCATGCTGCCACTTGCGAGCTTGCCAGAATTAGATGGGAATAGAAGTCAAGCGCCATGGCTGTGGGAAGTAACCCTTGCTCCCCATGAAAGCCTTGCCCCTTGGGGCTCTTTCGGCGTCACCAGAGGCAACCCAAAACCCGCAAGTGTCCAAAGCCATGACTAGCTCCAGCGAAAATGGGTTGCTGGACTTCATTGCAAGGGCGGCTTGCGTCCACCAACCAATTTTGTGTTTCCCGTTGAATCCGCAATTCTAACCCAAGGTCCAAGAAGAAGCCCGCCCAACCCCCCCCCCCGCCCCGCAACGTTTTCGGCCTGTGGTACCTGTGGCATTGGCTGCAACGCCGTTGGCCCCCAAGGCGAAGCTGGCACCGGCCAGCTTCAAGATCTCCTCCTGGCGCCTGCGGAGTTCAACAGGGATCCGGATGCAATGAAAAACACCTGAACATTGCAACTTGTAAATGGTGGTGTCCCTTTATTTTGGTGGAAAAAGCAACATGTCTCAAATGGTTGCAACATGTATCTTTTGAGGAGCCCTAGCCCCCAGCAAACATCCGATTCAATCCAACCCGAAAAGTAGGTTCTAAAATGGGTGGTGAATTCACCTACCCCAAAATGGGATACCATTGGTTTTGACAACCACTGCCAAATGACAAGAGAAATCGGACCACCCACCCAGCACCCAGAAACATCCCATTGATACATTGGGCTTGAATCACCCAGAAGCAACCCATCCATAAACTGCGGATTCGACTCCAACATCACCTCCGGAAGACCCCGCTGCATGAAGCCTTAGCCCAAAGGAAAAAAGCACCTCTGGCACCCTGAAGTGGATGACACCGACCAGGGTTCTCAACTCATAACCTACCGGCTTCGCTCAAGAAGCATCCTCAAAATTACCGCCCCCTAGTAGGTTTGCAGGTAAAACCACCCCAAGAAGTAAGTTTGAGAACGGGTTTTCTCAGGGACCACGTCACACCAAACTCAACCCTCCCCCCCGCCACGCCAAACCAACCCGCCCCTCCCTCCCCTGGCCGCTGGGAGAGCTCCAGCTGCTGGAGGTTCTGGGCCAACTGCGCCAGCTGCGCGCCCACCGTCAGCAGCTGGGCCTTCGGCCGCGTCCGCGCGCGTCCGCGCGCGCGCACGTCCGCACGTCTGACGGACGGACATTAGATTGGGTTCGTGCGTCCGAGGTGTAACAGTTTAGTGGGAAGACATGGAGCCCTTTCAGGGAAATGGGCACCACTGGACACCTGCCCTTTGAGTGGTACTTGAGTACCCTTTTGTTGTTCAAGTTTGCACAGCCTCCCAACATCGCCCCGGTGCTGGCGATGTTGGTGATGCCCAAAGCTCCGCCATGAATGCCAATGGCTCCCTAGGCATGGAACCCAGAAAAGGCATCCCCAAAGTCCTCTACAAGTGGTGGTCTTTTTTGGGCTCCATGTTGATCTGCGGTGGGGCAAGTCGATGATCGGGAAAAACACAAGTGGCCCCCTTACATGAAGCTTGTTTATCAAACCGGGACCCCAAAATGGTAGATGTCCTACAAAATAACTCCTGGTCATGTTTGAGGTTGCTCCCTCACCCTACTTGGGCCACCGGTGATCCAACAGGACCAGCTACATCTCCTGAGACCAACAGAATAATGATGTTTCAAAAAAGTTTTAACGGGCTGAAGAGGGAAAAAGTGGGAGCCCTGAACGTATCCAATCCTTCCGTATTCCGTAATACAAGTGGCAGTTGAACAGTTTACTAACAGTCTACTCCTCCATCATCGGATATCCTGATCTTACTCCTTTTATCCCAACAAGGGCTGGTTTTAGAGTACCTCGCCCTGAGTCATACTCAAAACCCGGTACTAAAATGGTCGACCCAGAACCATGCTTCAAGAATTAAGAAGGCGGATATCCGCAGCTATTTCTGGTTGGAGATTGTCCCTAACCTTCATCTGCCCCGGTTTTGAGGACGTGACTCTGAAGGCCTCTCCCCGCCTGGGTCGTCTGCATCTGCTGCTCCACCAGGCCCAGGCGGCCGTTCAGCGGCCCCACATCGCTCCAGTGCTCCGGGGTGGAGATGCTTGGGAGGTCCTCCTGCACTTCCTCGCCGCGCCGCACAGAAGCCGCTCTTGGGGCCAGACAAACACAGTGGTCAAAAGCAGGGTTCCACTTTTCGAGCCCAAGATAGGCTTAAACCCAGTTCTCCTTTTGGGGGAATGAACCCCTGGGTTTAAGCCTATTGCGGGGTAGTCAAAAAGTGGAACCCTGGTCAGAAGACGCTGCAACAAAATACAGGTCCAGCATGGTCCTCGCGAAATTCACATCTCCACCAACACCCACTCTCTTTTGGGCCTTGGGGTTGACTGCTTTTTAGCAATGAGATACTTGACTTCGCAAAGGGCAAGCTTGGTGCGTGCTTCGTGTCAAAATCGGGACCCGGACCGACAAGTGGCTTTCTTTTTGGTTGCCCTTTCAGCCGACCTAAAAACGGATGCCCATGACGCACGCAAACCTGGAAAGGGAACCCGTTTCGGGTCTTATGGGGTTGACCACAAGAGTTAAGTGAGTGGACTTCCTGAAAGATCGAACAAGGTTCCACGAGGGTGTCAACTGCCCCGAAACCGCTTCCCCTAAGGGAACAGTTGGGGGGGGGTTCTAAGATGGCTCCATGGAGTCAATAGATCAAGGAACTACGCTCTCAGGGTCAAATAACCAAAGTACCCCCCCCCGCCTGCCTGTCATGGGAGAATGATGTTCTTGTAGTTATTTAGCCCGAGGAACTAAAGGCACCACCACAAAGGGCAGCGTGCCGACTCTGGGCACCCAAATGCCTGGCTTGCCAGACGAAGCCCAACCTTTGAATGCTGGCCACCAGCGACTTCCAACGCCCCAGCTTCAAGGAACCCCAAAGGGACGAGCTTCACCTCGTTTGCCTCTCCGAACTTGGGGCACTCCTCCGGGTCGGCGAAGATCGAGGGGCTCATGCCCGGAAGGCGAGGCGCGACCCCGCGGGCACAGGTTCCACCACGGCAGCTGGAGCCAAGCGCGCGAGAAGGCAGCTTGCCGAGCCCAAGCTGCACCCCAAAACCGCCACCCTTAAAGGGGACTCATCATTCCCCTTCAATGGAGGTCTGCAGCTCCAAAAGCGGAAGTGCTTCGACATGTTGCGTCCTTTAAGTGACGTGTCCCTCCCAAATATATCATGGACTATCGCAGTGTTGACTGAGCCTGTTGTGTGAAAACAACGAAATGTAGATCGGGCCTCTAATGTCAGTGTCTGCAAGCTGCCGAGAGCCCGGGCCAGCAATCATTGACTGGAAAACAGGCGCCAATGCAAAGACGTTCATTGCAGCCTGCCCACGGCTGAGTTTGTACTAACGCCTTCATCTAGGTGTTCGTGCAGCTGCGTGAGTTCGAATGTTTACCGAGGACTGTTATAGAGCGCCATGATTCGCCCCAGATGCTTATGACGAATTCAGTTGCTCAAGGCTTCACAAAGTCCCTTTCCGAGGTTCGCTGTCACCGAGCCAGCGGTCGAAGGCAATTACCACACCTCCACACTGGGGCTCCAAGCAAGCACAAAACCCCAATGAAACGTCACATGGCCATGGGTCAAAATCCACTACCCCCAGTGAACATCCCAATCCCCACTAAAATAGGCTCTCAAATGGGTAGTGAATTCACCTACCCCAAAATGGGATCCCATTAGTTTTGACAACCACAGCCACATGAGCGTCAACCAAACCCAGTCGCTTTCGGCTGAGCTTAGGCCTCGGCCAGCCCTGAGATGAGAAGGCCTTGCTCCGCTGGTGATGCGTCATTGGCAGCGGCCAGTTGGTGACCTGTGTCCGACTGATCTGGCACGTTGGCTTGCGCGAAGTCGTGGTTCAACGCCCACAAATTTCGGACCGTCCGAACTTCCAGGGTTCCCGTGCCCTTATTTCCCTCCGATGCAAAATCTGAAACTCCAATCGGTGTGGGAGGCTGAAACCAATCTCGCCTGACCCGGGATGATATGTGCCGAAGTTGCCAACGTTTGTGAGACCGGGAGCTTTTGGTGGGGAGGGCACGTGGATGCGGGCAGGGTGGGGGGGGGGGGGGGTGGGGGGGGAGGATGTGGATTGCGAATGAGGGAAGTACAGTAGGTGTTTGATCCAGCTGTCAAAATGCGTGTGGGCGTCGATGGACAACCCTTCCTCAGCACATGGAGCGTTCTTTTCAGGTCCGCTTGAAAGCTGCGAGGATACAAAGCACAAGTCGAGAGCGCCTTCACCTGTACTCTTGGCACACTCAGCAAGGCCCACGAGCGCAAGCGATGCTCAAAATCAACATTCATGTCGTGGATTCGTGGAACGTTCATATCGCGTTGCTTTGGCAGGTTCAACGCGCAAATGTCAAGGGTTTTAACTTAGGCACTGACATTTCTCCGAAAACCCTCAAAACAACCATGCTTTTGTATTGGAGGCCATGCCCTTGACTGTGCGCCTTCGCGTAAAAAATCCGAATGAAATCTGCACCTGTTGCTCCGTTCTTTCAGCACGTTTTTGGCACCACGCCGCCCATGTTACCACGCAGTCTCCGGGAATCACCCCAGGTCCCAACCCTGTGCTTGTGTGGGAATCTTGTGAAGCAAAACTAGTGAGTCCCCTGGTTTTGGGGAAATCTAGAGAGTCCACCAAGGTCCCTCCCAAATTGCATGATATTTGGACCGAACCTTACATGCTGATTGACAAAAATGATTGCACTGGTAAGCGGTCAAACCTACCACAAGGTCCCTTTCAGAGGAACATGGTCTTCCAGAAACCCCCAATCAGGTTCCATATGGGTGTGGCTCAAGATTAAACAGGAGGGGTTACGCAGGTTTTGGGGCAGGTTTCCACTTACGAGGGTTCCATTTTGGTACCGGTTAAGCCATATGAACAGGGAGGGTGAAAGCAAACTGACACCAGCGCCATCTATTAACCTCCTCCACACCTAGTACCTATTAAGTACCTATTACCCACCTCTATTACCACCTCTATTATACAACCCCACCAGAAGCTACGCTTTCGACTTACGCCCTGCCTCCGGCCAGGTGGTGTTCTCTGCCTGCCGAGTCGACATGGTGCAATCTCTCCCCCGCGTGGCCCTACCGCAACTGAAAAGGCAAAGGGGTGGTTCCCAGCAGGAACATAGCTTCCAAAACCCTGCCAGGGTCATGCTTCTCCAAACAGAAACAGTAAACAAATGCACGCCGGATTCATGCTGGACATCCCAAGTGAGAGGAATACGCGCAACTCGGGATCCTTTGGAGGGCATCATCTTCTGTGGGATCCATGTGGGGGAGGGCGGGTTCTATTGAAATTAAATGTAGCGCCCCCTTTCATGAAGCATGTTGCCAGAATGAAAATGTGTGCAAAATGGCTGGTTAATGGAGACCAGGATGCCAACAAGGTCTCCACACTTTGGACACACCTCTTGGACTTTAGGCAAGCTTTTGAACATGTAGCTGTTGCCGTTGCAGGTCAGTATACCTGGTGGATTGCGGCTCCAACTGCGTCACATGTGCATGCTTCAAACATGCAGCGGGTGAGGAACCACAATATGGGCGTCGTTTTTGAGCGTACCCTTCTGTTGTGGCTTCAAGCGGCAAACCGAAAGGAATACCACCATCTTGGGTGGCGCTAAGAAACGCCACACTCTGAAACTCTCGCAAAGCCGAGCATCATCCACAAGAAAAGTGCCTCCCTGCCTCTTGCGTCAAGGCCCGCGTGGCCAAGCCAAGGAAGAGCCTCAGCTTGGAAGCAAGGCAAGAGACTTGAGGAGGTTCGATCTGCTGGTCTGTTTGGTGGACATCAGTTCCACAGCGGCGACGCCTGACTTGCTTCATCTGTGCGTGTGTGAACTGTCCTAATGGATGCTTGTGTGAAATGAGTTGGTTTGATGCCTGCAGACTTGCCATTCTTGAAGGTGGCCCCATTCCAAGCTTCCAATGAGTTGGCAGGGGCGGTGAGGGGTCCGAGACCCCGTCGGATTGACCCTTAGTCCGGGCCTTCGGGACCTTTAACTATCACACTTGCTCAGTGGTTTGTTCGGGCCAAAATGAACTCCAGACGAAAGCCATCGGTGCGGTTCTTTTTCCTTGCCCACCTACCGCCCATGGCCCCCTCTGCCCTCTTTGCCAACCCCCCCCCCTCCCCCCCCCCCCCGCCCCGCCCTCCAACCCCCCGCCCCCCCCCCCTGGCCGCTTTTCGCAACCAGGGGGCGGTGCGCTGTGGAAGCCCGAGGTGTTTTGGAAGATGGCCAGGCGCCCAGTGCGGGAGCGGCTGTTCAGGCCTCGACACGCACCGGTAAAGCGGGTCCCGCGTTTTCGAGCCAACCAGCCTACCATGGCGGGGCGAAGGGGCGAAGACCAACGTCTCCCACCACAAGATTGTGATTTTGATCGGGATTGGATTTACGCTCACCAATCATTTGGGAGGTTTTCCCCCAATAAGATACCAAGCCACAACAAATCACGAAATCTGCGCATCGACAGGACCGACCGACCAGCCAGCCAGCCGACCAACCGAAACCCCAGCGCTCCGTACCCTGCGGGCAGAATCCTGCACGGAAAAGACTCCTTAGGCGCTCGGCTGTCAGGCCTTCCTAGCCTTGCGGCTTCTGGAATTGCTTCGTTCTGAAAAGGCCATGCGCTGCATGTGTTGTGAGAGAACATATCAGCATTCCTCTGGAATGCCCAAGACTTTCTAGCACAAACTCTTCCTTTGTACATCTGTGTGTATAAATACATATATATATATATATCTATATATACATACATACATACATCTATATATATATATACACATGCCCGATGTTGGTTCGATATTCTCAACCACGGCAAGGGCATTCCTGGATGCCGCAACCAAGAGAAATGTGACGAGGCCGCAGACTCAAAAAGTCCTCGTCTGTGGCTTTAGGTCGCGATCGACCCATGCCATCTTGGCTTAGGGTTGGAAGGGGGTCGCAAAAATTCCCAACTCTTAGCAGTTAAGTGGATTTTTTGATTTCAACCACTAAACCACAAGAAGCAAAAATGGGAAAGATGTGTCCCAACAACAACCATGCCATGGTCGCCCATCAAAGCAGAGGCTGAAATTGTTTGGGCCCTCGAGAAACAAGAAGCCCAAAAGAGGCTCGCTTCCGGATTCCCACGCGTGCTAAGCATGGAACCTTCATGAAAGCTGTTGGATGCGGGACTTCACGTATGTGTACACATGTCATGTGGAAACTCCACTAAGACCTGGCAATGAGTTTCAATCAGGAACACCCTCCAACATGGGTGAGCAAAAACAATCCCCGTATTAAAAACATATCCCAGCGGTCCAACAGACTGACTCTCATACGCACTGGTTAGGCACAAAAAGAGGCAGTCCCCTGTCTCCCCCAGAGGACGCTTGGGCTTCGGGCTTTCCACGAAAACAGCGCCGTAGCCTTGGATGGT
>CAUJNA010003476.1:433181-443181 GCA_963377175.1 Effrenium voratum
TAAAATATGAAGTTGGAGTCACGAGGGCGGAATCGGGTGGGCCAAGTGACCAAGGAGGTGTGCGAACACGTGCCGTGACATCAACAAACTTGACATGTCTTTATGCGAGAGCCACAAAAAGCAAGGCATCCGAATCCCACGAGCCCAAGGCTTTGGCGCACTTTGCGCACTAAGATGCACTGGGCACTGGGCGCCAGAGGCAATCCAGAAGCGCAAGCAACTCTACAAAACTCAAGGGGTCCAAGCCTGGGGGGTTGCGGTCTAAGGCCCTCGGCTTGACAGAACTGGGTAGCTACAGCTCAGTCAGCACCATCTCTGCTCAGGGACGAAACGGAGGAGTCGGCGCTGCTGCCGCTGCTGCTGCTGCTCCTGCTGGGCAACTTTGAGCCAGCAGCAGAGCCGCGCCGCTGCAGGCGCTTCACGCTGCTTCTTCGCGCCCCTCTCCCACTTCCTTTTCCTTTTGCCTTTGAACTGAGCCCCTGCCCTGGCCTTAGGTTTGGGCAAAGGCTTAGGCGTGGCCTTGCGCTTCGACTTTGCCTTGGCCGCTGCGCTGGCCCTGCTTCTGCTGCGTCGCGCTCGAGCTTTGCAGCTTCTTCAGCGCCCAACTCCTCGTCTGTGCGGCCTTGCTTCTGGTCGGCCTAAGTCGGACAGCTTCTGGCCAAGAAGCTCTTGTGGCAAAATGTCGGCGGCGTGTCGCAACTCACTAACTCACAAGATCAACATGCTCGAGTGCATGTGTGACATGTGTGTCGGCGAGTCTGCTTGACTGCTTGCCGTTGAGAAGGGACTTAAATTTGTAGCTCAAGCTCAAGTCAACAGTGGCCGGTGTGTTTCCCTGGTCTCTCGTGGGTAGCAGCGGCCGCCGGATCAAAAAAATCAACAGTGGCCCGTGTGTCTCAAGCTTCAAAGGCGCGGCGCGGCGCAGCGGCGGCCGTCAAATTATGCAATTCAAACTCTGAAATCACTGAAAGTGCCTTTGAAAGGGAACTGCGCCCAGCGCGACAAAGACATCAAAATCCTTCATCACGCGGGGCCAATTTTTTGCGAGTCAACCGCTGGTGCCCTACGTTTGCTTGCAAGCCCCCGCGTTTCGGGTGAGTCAAGCCATCGCAATAGCGTTCTTACAGCTCTTCCACGCTTTACGCACAAATTTTGCTAGAGTCCTGCCTGTTGGTAGCTCGGCTGGCTACAAAAGACGCTTTAGCTTAGTTTCGCTTGGATACAAGGCACGCACCGAATCTAATACTCCTGCTGGACAGTGGGGGTCATAAACTCCGGCGGCCAGGTTAGCACACACACGGACAGGTTCCCCCCCGAGAGAACACCAAGGTTTGGCAAATCCAGCATGACTGCTGCTGGGGGAAAGGGTCCCGCGCAGTAAATCTGAGCCTCTGCAAGGGAAGGGAATGCGTGGCAGACCACAGGCGAGTCCCGATCAAGTCGCCCCACAAGCCGACGGAAAGCAGAGGCAGAGTGGACTCGAGTTGGAGCCGAAACCGAAGGTGCTCGGAGAATGATATAGATCGCAGATCGAAGAGGGAGATGCGCAGTGGGCCGAGGCCGAGGGACGCGGCCGTTGAGGGTGGCCTTAGACACCCGCGGTCCAAGCACGCTTGGCCCTGAAATCAGTGGAGAACCCGCCAGCAAAAAGGCAACGGCAACAGACACCAGGGAGGGACGCAGCGACGTCCTTGTAAGAAGAAGAGCGCGGAGCAGCAGACAAAGGCTGACGGCGCTTGCAGGGCGCCCGGAGCCCGTCAAGGGAGACGGCTTCAACTTGATCTGAGAGATCCCGAAGTGAGGAAGCGGTGAGGGAGAGGTGCTGCTCATGCAAGTGCCCTCTCAACCTCAAATCACGGGGCCTCCGCTGAGGCGGAGGCACAGGCGCAACGGGCCCCTCAGCAAACAGGACAGAGGCTCCCAGGCAAAGCCAGTGACCAGAAAGGCAAAGGCGAGCGGAAGGGAGAAGGAGCAGTGAGCTGGGCACCAAAGGCCGAACCAGTTGGACTGCGAGCCTTGACTGAGGAAGGAAAGCACGGAAACAACCCAGTGAGGCATCCAAACCAACACCAAGAAGCTTGAGGACGAAAGAGGCGATGGCATTCACTCTTGTAAGGCCATTGATTATTTTAATGGGAATTGGAATGGGATTGGGGGGATTATGCAATAACGTATTTGGTTGAATTGGATTAGTAATGAGATGTTTCTTTATTCCTTGTTCCCTTACCTTTTTTTCCGGGCATCCGCATCTGTTCTTCGGAGCCTTAAGGCATCAAACACCGTCAGCCAGGAAACCATTCGCCAGGCCTCAGCGGCTACGCCGGCCTCGGCTCGCTCCCGGCTTCCCGAAAGGGTGGGTTTTGTTTGCACCGATTTGGGAAGGAAAAAGGGGGGGGGCATTTCTCGGAAAAGCTCATTCCTCCCAGAAACTTCAGTTTGAACGAGTTGGACCCTTTTGATTGCACTTTGCAAGGGGAAGCACAGGAGCAACAGGACACCTAGAGGTTCCCGTGTTACCTGATAAACACTCTGTTCAAAAGCATGCCTGGCCAAGCTATGTCTGTGATCCTTTATACATCGAATTCTCTTCAAATGGGCCAGGCTCCCTGTTGGGCGTTGCCACCTTTCTAAGCTCGGACTTGCGAACCATGTGATGTGCGGTCTGCTCAGCACGGCCGTTCCGCTCACGTGGCGCATGGAGGCGGGGGGGCTGGTCGGTTTCTCGGTCAGGCAGCATCAAGTGCCGCAAATGGAATTCAAGGGAACACAACTCCACCTCAGTTGCGCTAGATGACGGATGGTGGCCCTCAAAACCTTTCTGAAACTTCCATTCAATAAGCATGACTTGTCGGATACGTCCGAATCAAAACGGCTATACACTGTGCTTGTTACTTGTTGCTTTTCATACCTATTGGGCCAAATAAATAAGACGGACCAGTGGGCTCGGACGACCATGATTCCTTAAGATGTTGCAGGCATCTGGTGCTGATGTCTGCAACGAATCTCTTTGGGCCCGAGAGCTCCTTGAGAATGAACATAAGAATCAACAACCTCATGACAACCTCCCCAGTTGTAGCATTCCGCCCTTCGGACCCAAAAGGAGAGCACCCTAGTCACCAACCCCCATGTTTAGTTCATTGCCGGGTCGGCAAATATTCCTAGTCTCCTCGACCATATCCACTAGTCATTTTCGAAAGCAACGGCACAAAGACATCGCCATATCCATTCGCTTTGGGCCTTGGGGGGTATCAGGCCAACTTTTCAGGGGTCTGTCTTATATGAGGGGCCAAGCAAAAACAAGACTGATAGCCCAAAACCTCATTCTGCTCATGGGGGAAGGGGCACGTTTTTTGTTTTTCCCAGTGGGGATTGGGGATTGGGGGTGGGGTGACGATAGGTTCTTCTATTCCGCCATTTCACATCCCCAAAACCTCTGCACTGCCCCCCCCCCTCGGCCTTCTCCAGGAAGGCGCGCTGTGCGAAGGCGGGAGCGCCGCCCTCCTGCCAAGGTTGCCCACAAAAAAACTCTCCTGCAGATCAGCAGAAGGAACGAAGAAACCCCAAAGGACCCGGCAAGAAGAGTGCCCTCTAAACAGGAAGATTTGGGTCCATATTGAATCTGCAGCGTATCAAAAGATGTCAGCCTCAGTTGAATGCTGTTGGAGACCCTAGGCAAAAAGGGCAGGGGAACTAGCCGCTTGAAAGGTCCCCCCCTACTGCTCATGCATTGAATCCCTGTCTTTCAACGAAAAATCAAAGCCCCTTCAAGGCTGAAACTTTTGGATTCTCGCCCCCATACAGAATCAAAGAGCGCCTTTCACAGGAGACTGAAAAATGGGTTATGCGCTCCTTGTCTAACTGGGTTCCTAGAAAAGACCTAGTGGCCCCTTCAATTCGAACATCATGGCCTACGCGCCCCCGACGTTCCAGGCGTCTTTTCGTTCCTTTCCGCGCAAGCTCCTGTTTCAAAATGGGGAGAACCCAGCTTTGGACACCGACCTCTCGGTGGCTTGGAGGGATGATGGGTGAACCATTCTTTTGGCACCAGAAGTGTGGCTTCTGACCGATCGGTTTGTTTCCAGAATGGGTATGTGGCCAACAAATATGGAACACACAGGACTGGGGTGGAAGAATCTTTGAGCTGTTTCTTCTGTACTGAAGATTGCTCCCAAATGTCAATGGAAAAGCTTCCCAGGATGCGATCAGCCGAGTGAGACATGGATCACTTGCCGTCCAAAAAACTGCAAATTTGGCTTCTTGCGGAGGAGCCATGACGAAGACCTTCTAGCACGTCCGCAGGTAGTCCCACAATCCCCCCTTTGCCTTCACGTTCACCAATCATTCGCAAACCTTGGCTAGGCATACGTGTCAAGCTATCTAAACAAATGTTTTAGCCCAGCTTGATATGTGAACCCCTTACATGCAAACATACGCGGCCTGCATAGCCAGAAGGTTGCTCTTGGTGTCCTCGTCCAAACGCCTGGCATGGCAAAATACCATGCCAAAACAAAAGCTGCAAGTTAGGCACGGCTTGGCTAGGAAGGATCACAAAAGTCAGCTCACCATGCACCTTTCGCGTATCCCGGAGCTTTTGCCAGTCCGGTGGGCTATCGTCTAAATCAGCCCGGAAGTTGGGACAGGTCGGCTTCCTTCGGAACACCTTCGAGCAGTATCAAACAAAACATGAGAGGAAGCAAGTCATAGACAACGGGGGGCTCGTGAGTCCTTGAGGCTGTGCTTGCAACCCGTGCAGTCGGCTTTGCGCACTCGTGCTTGCAACCCTGCGTTTTGGGCTCTGCCGTTTCCTTTGTGCCATGCCCAAATAAGCATGGATAATTTCAAGCAAGATCGGGTCAAAGCAACTAGCCAAAACAAGCGGCCCTCAAAGCCAAAATGCAATCTTACCAAAGTCCTTGTGCAGGTTATTGGATCCTCAACAGAAACTCTTATCTAACGTGGTGCTGCTTGTGTACAGCCAGAAACACAACCCTTACGCTTGTCTGAATCCCAGTAGAAGCGTCCCATTTGGGTGGGGACTCTTTTTTGGGAAACCAAAGATAAAACCACCAGTTTGAGGCTTTAATTGGGCCTGATCATTCGTACCAGGGCCTAACCGCCATTACCTCATGATCATGGGAGAGCAATGTCTGTAATTATTAAAACCGAACGCTGGTGACATCAAGATTGATCTATCTATGTGGCCTATGATTACGTATGATCTTATAACTGAGTTACCTCGTGTGCGCAGAGCAGGGTCAAACTTTATTGGTACACAGGATATTGTTTTTGGTGAAGTAGATCGTTAGTGTTAAATTTAAGTATTATATAAAGTTTAAAATTTGTATTTTGTACTTATCTGTTCAGGAGGTGACACAGTGCTAGTGTGTTCGCTTTTGGAGCGACAAGTCACAGGTTCAAATCCTATTCTCTTGAAATAATCAATACATTCAATAAACGAGATTATTCTTTATATTGAAACACCAGATTAATAGATTATCTTTAATATATTGAAATAGTATGGATGGGGGATTTGTGGCCATGCGTGAGCAAGAGGTCGGGAGTATGAATGAGTTGAGGTAGACTAGCGCTGCAGAAGAAGGAAGCAACACCGATCAGATTGAATCAAACAGCGATCAAACAGAGATGGACAAGCGCCTCATCATCGTCGTCTCTGGTTGGTCCGTCCACGTGCTACTCTCAGTTACGTAGCCTTGCACGCTACGGGGGACACCTGCGCTCACTCCCATCGGTCTCGAGCAGTCATCAAGAACGAGACTACGGGAACGTATCGCCGGGTGGCACAGAGGAAGTGTTTGCCATCTTGCTGAGCCTCTTCTGGGCGCTCTAAGCATCTTGAACCTGGTTCTCTGCGGATGGATTCTTGCCGCGAGAGAGTGGTTCGTGGCACATCCCCTCCGTGTTGGTTTAGCCGTCCCGGTCAGTGAAAAACAACTACTCTCGCCCTGGTGCATAGATTTTTTGCTGGTTTCCCAATGGAGGCGAAAAAGTTGATCTTTGATATCTAGGCCTTTGGTTGAGATGTATAAGGCACTTAACCAAATAAAGGGCATTCCATGCTTTTGTGTAAAGTAGCATGGATGACTATGGGGGGGTTGCGCCAACTTTACCTTGCTTTCCAGGTTTTGTTTAAAAGGGGTCACCGGATCTCCCTTTGAACACTTGATCAATTTACTGGTGTCTACTAACACTGAACCACTTTGGGAGTTTCTTTGCAAGTAAAATGGAGCTCAACCTTGATTTACAAGTGTCCATCGAGACTGCCAATTCTGGAAGATCCAAAAAAAGGGAAATGGCTCGGAAACCCATTTTAAACCTTGGAACATCTACGTTTCCCTGTACCAAACCCGAGCCCAAAACGCGGTCGCCTCAGCGCTGACTCGGCCAGCGCCACCTGCAGCGGCCCCCCGGAGGCGCATTGCGCCAACTCCTGGACCCAAACGCATTGAGAATGAAACGAGCAAACGGACGTCCCCATTTCAGTCATAATCAAAACCCGGGTATTAAAACATCTACCCAGGTTTTGATTGTGGCTCATTTGACACAAACAAACCAAAACGGAGAAAAACAAAACCGAAGGGTTTAAAAAAATGCAGCAAGCAAACAATGTCAAATAACGAAACTAAGCCTTAGAAATGCACACATCTGCTTTAAAAGTTCTGGAGCACACGTGTCTACAAACCACTACAAACCAGTATGCATGTACGTATGTACGTATGTACGTATGAATGCATGTACATATGTACACACCATGCATGAATGTAGGAACTCTGTGGCTGGTCCGAAATGTAGGAACTCTCTGTCTGGTCCGAAAGCGAAGACACAAGGAAACCGGAGGCAAATGTAGAAAGGCCAACCGCTTGGCGCTTGCGGGCGTCTCCCCCCACCACACAGAATTCCACTCAAATTCGTAGACTCGCAGTAGCCCTTTTGAGCTGTGTCTTACGTAGTTGTGGGTGGGAACCCGGTTGTGGTTGGTGTCAATCAAACGGAACCTGCAAAGAATCTGTCGCCATTTTGAGGGGAACCCCTACCCCCCCCAAAAAAAAGGGGCCCAATCCCACCTTTATCCCCCTGCGGCTTGGCTCTAGGTTGGGTCCCTCCGATTTCTTACGCCTTCCGCGGGTTGCCGTGGAGCCCCTCCTGGCGCTGCTCCGGCGCTCGGCCGCGGTCCACCTGCTGCGCGGCCTCGCCGAACCTCAGGCCATGCCCCACGAATCACTCATAGGCACCTGTCTGGCGCCTGTCTGGGGCATATTTCACCCTGGAAAAAAAATCACTCGGTGAACTATATACTATATCACCCTTACTGTAAGGTACCTAGGCGCTGGGCGACTGTTGACCGCAGTTTCCTTGGTACAAGAACTGCAAAACCTGGCCGGAAAAGCCCATACGACCAGGCGAGGCGAGGAAAGAACCAAGCGTAAACTTGCAGGCCCCGAGTGGGGAATCACCGGACGGCGGGCTTTGAGGCAATGAAGTGGAAGGGGATTTCCAAGGAAACCACAAGGCCATAAAGGATGGTTCTGTTCCGGGTCATTCCCTCATTCTCTACTGAGAACCAGCAAGCAAATGCGGAAATGCGGGGGGGGAGGGGGTCCGAAGGTCCGAACCCAAAAACATTCCGCCCAAAACATGGGACAAATGAAGCCTGGTGCGGGGGTGGGAAGGAGGGGGCTTGATGTCTTGAGCGTTTCATCAACAGACACATCAATATGTCAAGATGCCTGTGCGTGTGCATGTGCTTGCGTGTGCGTCTGCGTGTTCGTGCGTGCAACATGGGCTCAACATGCGGCATTGGTGTAAAATGACCGAAACAAGAGTATGGGAATGCACCACTCCCTTCTTTTAGTCACAAGCAGAAAGGAGAGGATGGCAACCACAGCACCAAGAAAGTTCAGGTACCGCAGCAGGTATGCCAGCCTTGCCCGCTTTGGGCCAAAGGTCATTACTTCCCATGCCAGAAAAACCACCGCATACATTTCCCAACTTGGCTGGTGGCTTGAGGTGTACACATCGTTTCCGTTGATCCCAGAATCCCAGCAGGAGCCCAACCCTCTGAAGTTGAATTATCTCAACACCCCGCACAAAAAACAACACCACGAAATCAGGGCACTTTTCTACAATTCCCAAACTGGAAATAAGGCATCCCCAAGTACGGACCCCTATCTGGGCCAATGATGCCTGGCTTCTCAAGCTTGCGCATCAGTGAGCAAGAAATTTGTTGTAAACTGGACACACCCTGCACGCACCCTGCGCGCACCCTGCGCTCACCCTGCACGCACCCTGCGCATCTGTTTGCGTGTCGCATTTGTGTGGCTTGGAGGGCAGCAAAGCCTAATCTGCAAGGAGGATTGGTAGGACTGAAACAGATAACAAGTTCAGCACCAAACCAAGAGCAGCAAAACACATGAGAAAAAGCAAGCCCGAATAGTGAAACAGAACCAATTTCATACGGAACACATGCACGCCATGCTTTTGTTTATTACAGCCTGCTTCTATGTTTGAATTACATCTGCCAGAATATGTAAACAAAAACACCCAACATTCGGAAAACGGCGATGTGTTTGTTTCTTTTTTGGTCTAAGAAAGCACAACAACCGCCGGCAAAAAAAACAAGGAGCAGCCAACACCTTTCAAGGGGAGACCCGCTGGGGCTGGGCCGCAGGCATCAGCTGAAAGCCGGCCTCGCGCTTTTGCGTGTCCTTGGCCGCTTGGGGGGACTTGCGAACATGTTCCCTGGGGTTCAACCCCCAGTAAAACAAAGGTTGACCCAATTTGGACGATGGCACTCCTTCATCTGGACTGCAGGGATTTCAGCCGAAACCCCAGATCTTGCAAGTAGACCAGCACGAAAGTTGCAAGAATGTAGGGAAACAGCCAAACACCTGCCCCATACGCATCCCGATGCCAAGAAAGATATCTCTGGGGACCTGAGACTCGCCTCTTTTCAGGTTGCAAGTTTGGAAGGAATCCGTTGATGTGACTTGCTTCCACCGACCCCACTTTGACCTAGAGACCTGAGAAGACCCGGGCGAAGCCATGTCCTCCTGCCGGTCTGCCCGCGACTCCCACAGCCCCACAGTCGCACAAACTTGATCCCTGCACACACGCATAAATGTATTTCCGGAACCAGAATTGACAGCAGTTTTTCCCCCGAAAGGGCACCAACCATTCAGGGTCGACCAAGGTGGGGAAGCTGCCAAACAAAAAGGGATATGAAGGATGCCACTGAACAACTGCGTCTTGCCCGAAACCTGGCCAAGCCTAGTCAGGCTGCCCTTGACATGTAAATGCGAGTCCGGAACACACGTGAGACAATGTGAGGCGCAACCAAACGGAAGACTTGTGTCATTTCAGGTTTCGGGTCGGGTGACTTTTTGAGCATCATGGTTCTTGGTTGAGTCATGAGACAGCCACCAGCTGAAAAATATAGAAAACAAAACCTTACAGGGTACAATTGGGCCAGTCAATCAGGTAGTTGTTCCGATGTATCCTTTGAGGAACCCAAAGACATTTTGGGCAAAGCTTTCAGGCAGCCGACCGATGAGCAAAGCAGCGCCTTCCACTCACAAATGTCCATAAGGCCACGCGCATGCCAAGACCTTCCAAGGGCAACAAGAGCAAACGGAAGCTGTTCTTATCTGGCCAAAGACCTCTGCAATCGCCGGTTCAGCAAGGAATCACAAGCTGGGAGGCGTTTGAGCGAAGGAGACTTCAGAAGCGTCTGTCATCCACACGAAAAAAGCAAACATGGACGGCACCTGTTGGGTCAGGATATGTATTTCACGCTTGGGGCAAAAGCGCAACTTACAAATCCTGGAAACCTGAAAGAAGTCTGAATGAACTTGCTGCATGCGATTTGCCATTCTGGGTGACAAATACCAAGTCTGAAACAAAACAGACAAATTATCGTTCCCCGTTGGTTCCTGTTAAGGAAGTCAAAAACCATGGGCTATTTTGGCACCCAGTATTTACCGAG
>CAUJNA010003476.1:450681-478181 GCA_963377175.1 Effrenium voratum
ACACCACAAAAACAACGAATCACAAACTACACAACACGACAAGCTGCAATCCACCAAGGACAAACAACAAAGCACAGAACACAAACCACGACAACCAACCAAAAACCACACACCGCAAATGACAAATGGAAAGCCACAAACCACAATAAACAACCACCAAACGTGTATATATATATATACAAACAACAAAAACAACCACCAAACACAAGAACCAAACTACAACCACCGCAGGCAGAGGCCCCTCTTCGTCTTCTCTTCGTGGTTGCATAGTGGGAGTTTGAGTGGTGACAGGGAATACCTTCTCAGATCTCAATGGGGCCATTCTGGCCCAGTCCACCCCTGAGAGCTGAGATCAGGGGCCCAGAAAAATTATTTTGGAGAGGCCCAATGAAGCAAGGGATCCCACAGGGTCAGCGATCATTCTCCTAGGTCCGAAAAAAAGGAATGACATTGTGCAAAGCTCTTTCACCTCGGCTTCTCTTAGATGAATGTGTGCCGTGTAGCGGCGGCATTCAAATCTTGCATTTGCATCATCCCAATCAAGTCCGTCAGGTATTCCTTTCTGGCTCTGCTTGATTGCTTCGCGTTGTCTGCTACGCTGCTGCATGCATGGCGCTGGCAAGCGGTCAGTCGCCCAAAACTACCACGTGCTGGGCTACGATAACACCACTGGCTAACAACTCCAGCTCACATGTGCAAAGCACCATTCGACAGGAAGCCTGTCCACAAAACAGCTGCCATCTCTTTGGAAGGGGGCCAGGCTTCTTTAAGACCACATGGGTAAAACCTAGGTTCCATCAAGTACAGGCTTGATGCTGTGCCAGTTCACATCCGGAGCCGGGGTCCGCGGCGCTCGCCCAGGGCTGCAGGCACCTCACTGGAATAAAGCCCATGGGACGATACACAGGCGTCCGGTTTCCGGAACAGGAAGTCAGAAAACGGACAGCCCTTGTATATCCTTCCGATACGGATATATTGGCAGTACCCGCCCTCGGGCTCCCTCCCTCCTTGGCTTTGAATTGAGTCTATGGTAGGGTCCCCCCCTCCCCCGCATCGTCTGCATCATGGGGATGATGCTGGAAATGCTGGGGATGTCGTCCACACCGTGTGCACTGCAGCTCTGCTCCAGTCTCCCACCCCTTTCACCCCATGAACCCGCACCCCAGCACCCACCAACCCTAAACACACATCCTAAACCAACCCTAAACCAACCCTGAACCATCCCGAAGCCAACCCTAAACCAGCACAACCCCTAAACCAACCCACCCTACAACCCTAACTCTTAACCCCAAACCTAACCCTAAATTAACCCGAACCCCAAACCCACCCAAAACCCACCGTAAACCAATCCTAAACCCTAAACCAACCTAAGCCAACTCTAGAACATATATTAGCCCCTGAATCATTCTCGCAGGAACAAGGTCACCTCATTCCCGCTGGGTTGATGAAAGTGCGCGCCACGCCATCATCTTTACAATTGGCGGATATTGACCATTTGGACAGCTGTGCATGGTCGGTTGCTCAGAACAAAGCGGGTTCTAGCGGTTTGTATCGCCAAGGGGGAGTCTTGCTTCAGGCTTTGTCACAAACTTGCCCCTCTCCCCCCCAAAGTAGCAAAAGAAAAGAAATTCCACAGACACATGGTACGTGCCCTTTGTCTGAACTGGTACTCCACTCTCCCGAATACAAGCTCCCTCATGGAAAAAATGGAGGTATCCATGTTTTGCACATTTGAGGGGGGGCGGGCTTCAAAGAGGTCGTCCCGCTTTTTTGCGCTTGGTTCCCTGTTGGTTTCCCTTATACCAGGAGGTGTCCCGGAAGCGAAGTCTCGCTGGGAGCCCCGGCACCGTCCTGACGGATGGGAATTTTCGGCGACTCGCTTTTTCCATCGGCAAGGCGATGATTTGAACACACCGGAAGGAGAGTTATAGGGACCCCTAGAAATCGAAGGCCACTTCAAAAGGGGCCGCCCCAGTTAGATGGACACCCACCCTGTTTGTAAGTGCACAGTAAGAAAACCCCGACCCGGCCGGTGAATATGTTCGTACGGCCGATCGCAGCAGGTTGGATGGTTGGGCTTGACTTGGATGTGATGGGGTGGTCTCCAATGAGCAACCTCGACCGCGAGCACGGGCCCAACACTCAAAACCACCACCTGAAGCCTGTTTTGTCAAAACAGGTTCGACCCCTTAGGGGGTCACTTTGAGGGAAGACCAGCACAAGTCAACTTGCCAAATAAAGCAAGCAAGAAGGGCAGAGGGCTCCGAAAAAGCCCACCACGCTAAGAAAATCGATGCATCCAGAGAAAAAGTATCCTCCAATTGCCGATGCATCCGTCCATTTGATCCCTGTCGTGCCTTCCCGGGCGGGCGGAAAAGGACCGCATGTCTTGCCCGAAACCCAAAGTCACTGCCCATCACCAAATCAGCGGCGACCAAATCGGTGCTGTGCGCGGAGGCTCCAATGGCTCTGACTTAGCCATCCACTTTGCGAGACCGGGCCAGGATCGGTTTGGGGTTGGGCAGACCCGTCATAAACGCTTAAGCTGGCAAAGTCGAGCCTGGTTATACCAGGTTCTCTGCGGGACACATGGCTGCGCAAGTTGCGCATGTTGTTGCATTGCTCAGGGGTCTTTCTCTGCCACTGTACGTGTTGAAGCTGCTTTCTGGAGCTCGAACGCTTCCAATTGAGGAAAAAAAGCGCGCAATTTCGGCGACAACACCTGCCCGACGCCTGTCTCCCGGATACGTGCCCATAGGCAAGTTGCATGGAAGCCGCGGCCATGGCAAGGTCTATGCCTATTAGCTCCATTTCCAAGGCTAATTTGCTATCGCATAGGCAACGAAAAGCGGAGACAGTAAGGAAGCACAGCAAGGGCGCACGGCATTGTGGGGGAGGCCCGTGGTTTGTTTTAGCTTCCCTTCAAAACCTCCCCCCCCCCCAAAAAAAATAAAAATAAAAATAAAAAAAAAATAAAAAAACGCACACCCCGTGTCCGTCCTTTGCCATTACCTTCCGGATGACAAACTCGGGCGCGCCCTTCTGCCGCATGTCCTCGACAAAGATGGACCAAAGCGACCCTTCGACTGCAAATAACTGGCTGGCGATTGGAAACCTCGATTTTGCCCGTTGGCCCCATCCTTGCTCGTTTGCTTGTAAGTGGCTTTCAACTCGAAACAACGGCCAAGGCCAGCTCTGCTGCTGTTCTGACCTGTGAATCGGGAATACTAGGTCACACTGAAGGGAAAAAGGAGTAATAGGAGAAAGAGGATGGGACTATGCTATACATCCAATGTACTCTTTACTCCGACGCATGGTTGTGGAGAATCACTCGTTCTGTGAGACTCCTAACCCCCCACGACTAGTCTATCACTTTTAACCGGGGTTGGGACATGATTAAACCCCACTATTATGTAAACACCCTCCTTTGGGCTTCCCTTTTCCGTGGACCAAAAGCCGTGTGAACAAGTCTTGCCCGACGGTCCCTTCTCGCGTTTTGCCACTTCCTGGTACTTGCTCATGTCCATCTCCGTCTCATCGGCGCCGCCCGACCCGCCTACAGGGTGCCAGCTCGACGACAAAGAGGATGCGGTGGATCCAAAATAGGGTAACCCCGAAATGGAACCCCATCGGTAAATGGAAACATGGACTAAAACCTGCGGTTGCCTGTTGGCTGAGTTTTGACCCATACCCACGTATAAACGGAGCTTACAGAAGAGTCAAGTCTACCGTTTGCCCCGATTCGTCTTCGTGCCCCAATTGATTGGCTTTGCCAACAAGTCGTGTGTTTATCATTTGCCCTCGGTCAGCGACTGACCAGCGAATACACAGTCTGGTTCCCCGCCTAGCATGCTGGCATCGATGACCAGCGTCTCCGACAAGTTCCTGGCACAGGAACCATCGGGGGTGACCTTCGGCTCGGTTCCGGGGGAGAACGGTTCAAAGGGGGTATGCGGAGCTCATTTCCGGAGTGGATTCGCCCAAAACGTCCAACAAGAAGTGGCTAATCCTTCTTAGTGGTCCAACCAGAAATGGATTCTTAGTGGATTCGCCACATGGCTGTGGCTCAAAAAACTGGTACCAAAATGGAACTCTGGTAAGTGGAGAAACATGGACCAAAACCTGCGTAACCCCTCCTGTTTCATTTTGAGCCACACCCACATGTTGCTAGCCACTAAGATAGGTCTTCCCAAGAAGTGCAAGGGAATCCTGACTCTGGAATGGATGCATGTTGGAACCTCTTGGCGGAGAAGAAAAAGAAAAAGAAGAAGAAAAAAAACGGGCCATCGGGTCCAAATGCTAAAAGCGTGGGTTGAAAAACATGCTCAGACTGAGAGGTGGGCACATACAAACAAGTGCACCAATCCAACTAGAAGTTGCGGCCGGCAACAACTTGCACACCCGCTTGGCTCTAAGACCGCCGTCAGGGGGGAAGGAGGGGGGGGGGAAGGGGTTGGGGTGGGCGTCCCCCGTCCCACTCCGCTCCTGCGGTTCGTGGCACGGAGGTCCCGAGCGTTGAGGTCCAGAAGCTGCGTGGTGTGCCAGAGGCCGCTGCTCTCCTCGTGCGGCGAACCCGTTCCAGGGGACTCGAGACTGGGCTCCGGATATTGGGCCACCCGAATCAAACTGGCATAGATATGCACAGCCGCAATGGCTGTAGAGCTGGAGCAGCCAACATGCACGACTGTCTGCTGGGGTGACCAACTGAAGAGGGAAACATGATCTGGGTGTTTCAACCGCTGGTCCTTTCTCAATGCTCATGTGAAAAAGCTCCTCAATTTCAACACGTTCCCATATCAACTTGAAAACCTCAAATACACCCTGCCCCGCAAATGACTCTGTCTAGAAAAACAAGCCCTCAGCTTCGTTCCATTCATCGGCTTGCCCTCTTGCCCCTTGCTTTGGTGACTTGGCTGCGCTTGTTGGAAGTCCAAAGGGACGGCCCGGCCGTTTTGGGCAGGCGCCGCATGGCTCCGAGGCCCCTGCGCCGGCCCGCACCAGCGCCTGACGTAAAAACGATCGGTCGGTCGGCCGGCCGCATCTTTCTTGTGGTCTATGTGGAGCTTGGCAGAAAATGGGCCGGGGAGGGCGGGTCTCAGAAGTTTGCAGGACTGATAGGTTCTTTCATGTTGCACTGATGTGTTCGTCGGAACAGCAGGCTGCTGGTCGGCCGTTTGGCAGTCTTGCAGCTCTCGCGCACGTCGCTGCTCTCACAGCGAAAAGTGCCCTGTTGAGCCCACAACGAAATCCGCCAGCACAAAGCACACGGCAGTATATATATATATGTACCAGTCCCTGGGCCACGTACCCCCCCCCCCCCCCCCAATGGTATGGTCCCCCCACTCCCCCGCATCATCCGCATCTTGGGGATGATGCTGGCAATGCTGGGGATGCTGTCCAGTACCGTGCGAGCCCTGCAGCTTCGGTCCCAGACCCCCTTTCACCCCGTGAACCAACACCCCCGCACCTCTCGCAACATCCTACCCTAAACCAAACCACCCTGCAACCCCTCCTTAACCCCAACCCTAAGCCTAAATCAACCCAAAACCCAAACCCACCCGAAACCCACCGCAAACCAACCCTGAACCAACCCTGAACCAACCCTAAACCAACCCACCAAGCCTAAACCAACTCCGAACCACCCAACCACCCAACCACCCAACCACCCAACCACCCAACCACCCACCACCCCACCACCCCACCACCCCACCACCCCACCACCCCACCACCCACCCCACCCCCCACAGGGGGGGGGGGTTGGCCCAACCACCCAACCACCCAACCACCACCCCACCACCCCACCACCACCCCACCACCCACCCACCCCACCCCCACAGGGGGGGGGGGTTGGGGGGGGGAGGGGGGGGGGGGTCCACGGCCTGGAACATATATATATATATATATATATGTGTGCTTTGCATTTTCGTTGGGGGGTCTCCCCAATTTTGACCCATGGCCTGGGCGCTTTGAATGTGCGCCATGACAAGAGCTAGGTCAAGCAGCTGGTTGGACATGGTTGGGCCCTTGCTCAAGCAGTTGAACATCCTATTTTAGGCTCTGGTTTTTCGGCCATAGCAACCGGTCGCTTTCGTGTCAATCAAGGCACAGCCGAAAGCGGCGAGCGGCTTTCGCCCCCGTGGGCACCGCGCCTGTGCGCTGCGGAGCGGCGTGCGGCGCCAACCTCACGATGGACTTCTTGCAACGCGCGAGGCGCAAGGACAGGCGGGCAAATGGCGTTGGTGATTCCGGGGGGGGGGGGGGGGGGGGAATTTTGGCAGTTCTCAAAGCAAGGAACGAGAGTGCAAAGGAACGATTCCCTGTTTGCCACTTGAAGACGCCGGGCGAATTGCTCATGGCTTGTTAGCTGCCCTGAAACAATGGCTCGCATTCAGGCATTTCTCCGAACTCCCAAAAGTAGGGAGTTTCTCATTTCCCCGCAGTCCAAATGGACTCCTGAAAGCTACCAAGTCGTGAAGGGGTACTGGACGAACTCAAAAGGACTTCAGTTGAACAAAGGGCTTCTTTCAACCTAGGGAAGGAGTCCTGAGGCTTCCGCTGCTTCACCCCTCGGCGTTTTGGCCACTCCACATCCGGACCCCCCGAACATTTTTGTTCGCTTCTCAAGGCACAAAAGCGGTCTCAAGGTCAAAAATGGGAGTGCCATGAACGACCTCCGTGTGGTTTCTGCTTGAAAGGGGTGCCCTCCAAAAGGACACACAGATCTGTCAGCCTCTGGACAGCAGTCAGTTGTGTATATAGTCTTCACGGAAATAGTATTCACTCTTCCTGGTCTTCCTTGTTGCGTGTCTTATGTCGGAACGCGAAGCAGCGTTTTGAATACCGAGTCCAAGTGCGGGCACCTGCTTCGGATGCCGAGTCATGTGTTCCCCACGTCAGAACGTTCTTAAGACTTGGACTTGCGCCATGTCACAGCTCAAGCCCAGCTGCCGTTGCACCTGACTGCTATCTCCGCCGTAATTTGGAGCACCCCAGGCCACGACAGTCCCAGATTCAAGAATGGCAGCAAAAGCACGTTCGGATGCTTGAATGTGCTGGACGTTCCTTAGCTTCTCTTGCACGTGGCTGCTGTCTCCGCCATGTTCTGGATGACCCCAGGTCACAACAGCCCCAGATTCAAGAATGGCAGCAAAAGCGTGGTGAGTTGATTGGATGTGCTGGACATTCCTCAGCTGCTCTCGCACCTGGCTGCTGTCTCCTCCACATTTAGCATGGCCCCAGGTCACAACTCCACCACACTCAAGAATGGCAGCGAAGGAACCGGCAGATGCTTGGATGCTGTGGACGTTCTTCAGCTGCTCTTCCACTTGGCTGCTGTCTCCACCACATTGTGGATCACCCCAGGTCACAACAACCCCGGATTCAAGAACGGCAGCAAACGCATATTTCGTTGCTTGGATGCGCTGGACGTTCCTCAGCTGGTCTTGCACCTGGCTGCTGTCTCCTCCGAAGTCTCGACGACCCCAGGTCACAACAGCCCCAGATTCAAGAATGGCTGCAAAAGCATCGGCAGTTGATTGAATGTGCTGGACGTTACTTAGCTTCTCTTGCACGTGGCTGCTGTCTCCGCCATGTTCTGGATGACCCCAGGTCACAACAGCCCCAGACTCAAGAATGGCTGCAAAAGCACCATCGGCAGTTGCTTGGATGTACCGGACGTTCCTCAAGTGCTCTTGCACCTGACTACTGTCGCCGCCGAATCCTGCAGCACCCCAGGTCACAACTCCAGCACACTCAAGAATGGCAGCGAAAGCACCGTGAGATGCTTGGATGCTCTGGACGTTCTTCAGCTGCTCTTGCACTTGGCTGCTGTCTCCGCCGAATTCTGGACGACCCCAGGTCACAACAGCCCCAGACTCAAGAATTGCAGCGAAAGCACCATTCACAGTTGCTTGGATGTGCTGAACGCTCCTCAGCTGCTTTTGCACCTGACTACTGTCGCCGCCGTATTCTGGAGCACCCCAGGTCGCAACAGCCCCAGACTCAAGAATGGCAGCAAAAGCAACCGCTCCAGTTCCTTGGATGCTCTGGACGTTCCTCAGCTGCTCTTGCACCTGGCTGCTGTCTCCGCCCAAGTCCGCAGCACCCCAGGTGACAACCTCGTCCCCATGGCCATGCAAAGCAAACGCCTCTCTGGTGGCAGCCAGTTTGCCCAGCTGCACAACCGCATGCACCACGTCCCCGTCTCGCAACCCAGCTTCGCCCAGCGTGGCACTTAAGTCAAGCTGTTGGCCTTTGGCAGTGAGCTTCAACCGGCGGTGAAAGTGTTGTTGCGCTGCAGCCTGCAGCTCGCTGATGGGTCTTTTGCATGAGACTGCCACGGAGCAACCATCTCCACTGGGCAAGTACACATCCACCTTCATCACATCATCTGTCTAACGGCCACTTTGTGACTAGACTCTTTCAGCTGAAGCCAAAGCAAGATCAATGTCAGCGATGTGTTGGCAAAACCGACGCAACCTGATCGAAACCAGACCAGAAAGAAAATGACTTGTGACTTTCCTGGTGAGTCAAACCCAGGTCCCGAAGCAGAATCGGGTGTGGGCCTTGGGTTTCTCCAGGTTGGATAAAGGGATGGCTTGGGGTTTGTGTAGGCAAGCTGTAGGGTTGGTTCCGTCCTTGGGTGGGCTTAGGGTTATGTTAAGGTGGGTTTATGGTTGCTTTAAAGTGGTTTAGGGTGGGTTTAGGATTGGTGCAGGGCTGGTTTAGGTTTGGTTGAGGGTGGCCTCAAGCTTGCTTTCGTGTGTGTTTAGGCTGGGTTTGTTGAAAGTGGGCCTAGAGTTGGTTTAGGGTGTGTTTAGGGTGGCTCTAGCGTTGGGAAAGGGTTTTCTAACTCACCCTCCCGAAGGATTGCTAACTTGTTAACTTTCTAACTGGCCCTACCCCGAAACTTGCCAACTGCCCCCCCCAACCTCCCCCTGGCCCCGACCAGGGCGGTTGCTCTTCCGTGGGCCTAAACTGTGTGCCTTTACGTCGCATACTTTCTCTTTGTGATCCTGAAAGACTTTGTCTTCTATGCGCATCCCGAAGGGCTTTGGAGCCGTCAGCGTCGGTCGCTTTGAGCAGCCTGCCTATTGGCTCACCTCTTCCCATGGCCCGCCTGGCGGCGCTCCGTAGGGCAGCACCATGGACGGCCTCAACTTCGGGTCGTTCACGACGACGACGCGGGGGTCTCTTCAAATCGACCGCCGGGGCCGGGCGTGGCTCCACTTTCCAGGGACTCGCCTTGGCTGGTGGATATCCAAAAGTGTCAGCATAACCCCAGGGACCGGCCGGGTACATTCTAAAGCCTTAGCTGCGAGAAAGGGTGCTTGGCAGACACTCTATCGTGGGGGAGCTGCACCCCCTGCCACACCATTTACCATCAATGCCATTGGATCTGTAGCCTAGTTCCTAGACTGCCTGGTTGCTTGAATACACATGCTACAATTGATCTAGGTAGCAAAAGGCTAAATCATTGCTTGTACACATCCCTGCTATGATACTTACATTTTTGTTGATTCTAAAAGTGCCCCACAACAGCATTCCGCTTATGTCGGCCCTGGCCCCCTAAAGCCGCCTTATGGTTCCTTATGGTACCGATGGTTGCCGCTTGTCATGGACCCCCTTTGAGGGGCCTATGGGGAGGGGCTCTCCCTTAACCCCCTTAAGGCCTTGTTGGCTTATCCATGGCATATCCTGGGCTTATCCAGAGGCCCCCATAGCCTCCCGCTCCAAGTCCCGCAGCCCCTGAGGATCCCATCTTGCCCTGTGCCGCCAGCCCGCTGTTCATCGCCTGGCTCGAGCCAGCCGCTTCCCTCCCCCACCCCACTTTGTCCCGCATGGATGCTCAACCTACAACCTACTCAAGTAGGTTATGGTTGACATACATGTATTGTGTATATATATATATATTATACACATGATGTGTATATATATATATACACACATGCATATGCATATGCATTATGTATATATATATATATATGACGTCCGCCAAGCCCTGTGGTAAGTGGGACACGGCTCGGACATACCACAGCGCTCGCCGATCGCCTGGGCAGTGCCGTAGATCTCCAGGGCCGGGGAGTCCAGCTCAAAGGTGGACATGATGGAGACGATGCCTCGGGGTTTTCTCAAAGGGCGGCAAAGCGTGGGGAGACATTTTAGGCACATAAACAAACCAGAGCCTTGGAACAATTCATGGCGGGATCTCAAGTCCAATTTCAGAGGGGGATTGCGTGGAGCTCTTGGTGGAACATGGAGAATGTGGGACTTGGAGAATGCAGATGGCTCGGGGATCCACTAATGGGTTCACGTTTGGGCTGTAGGCCCAGGAGTGCTTTGGGGGGCACCCTGTTTATGACTCCCTGTTGAGGACCTCCAGAGAATTGTCCAACCTTTAAACTTCATTGCCACGAACTGTCTCCGAAAGCAACCTCAGCGCTTTGAACATCGGCAACAGCTAGGTTTTGCCACCAATAGAACTCGATTCCTCAGCTTGGACATGGGTAATGCTTCCCAAAGCAGTTGTTTGCACAGTGAGTTCTTGAAGCATGCATGCTCGATGTTCACGCAGGGCCTCCTTGTGGCAATCAGTGTCTCGCATGCTTGAGCATGTCGCGTCAAAACACACAAGCAGGAATCAACGCCAAAGGAAGCAGGGCCCTGACAATGTCATAGCGGGAAAGGCATCAAAAAGGCTAGGAGCCGGCAGAAAACTGGGAAAGGTATGCAGGATTGCCCCACACTGTCCAGCACAACGGCCTAGCGATTACCGGGAAAAAACCTCCCATGGCTTCAGAGCGTTTGCGCTGAAAGAGGATTGACTTGGGGCTAATCTGCATATCAGAAAGCGCCATGTCCAATGGACATCTGAGTGAGCGCCCTAAGAGAACCATGACATGCATCTACAGGCCTACAGTTTAGCCCCCGCGAAACAAAAAGATGAAAAAGCTGGTCAGCAAGTCTGCTTAACAAACCTTCAACGGCACCCCAACCGGTGTCACCTGGCTGCCTGGGCATCCGGACCAAGCACGTTGAAGGCCAGCGGCAGCAGGCACAGGCAAAGCCTCGAGATTTGCCCGACGTTTGAAGTGTCGAATGATAAGCTGACCCCAGATTCACCCTACTCAAATGTTAGGGGTCACTCAAAAGCGAAGGATCTCTTCAACATTGGACTCCACCTAATCATCAACCATTATTCATCCTGGGCTCGCAGACATCTGTGCCATCAAACAGAAAGCCGCGCTTACCCCAACTTCAACGCTCCAGAATCTGGCATTTGATTCAATTCTAGTTGGCGAAACACAAGTCTGGAACCGGCGGTGCGCAGCTATGGACATGCTTCTCTGCAAACTCCGCCCAATGAATGTTCCTTATACGTCCACTTATTCATCACCCCACCAAAGGGAGACTCCATCGAAATTGGCAACCCAAATGCGACGTGTCACCCCACAAGAAAATATCCCAGCGCCATGTGGGAACGTCCAAAATAGTTCGACCCAGAAGCCGAAGGATTAGGATCGTGTTGGGTTTCCGCAAACCAACCATCGACTGCCTGTACTTTTGTCAGCTCAAACGAGCCATGGTCAGAATCTACGATTGCCCCATGTGGACATTCCCTCATGCCCCTGCCAAATGGAGCATAGACAAATCGACTCCCAAATTAAATAGACTATCCAGAAGTTGTTTTCAAGTGCTCAAATGGCCCTCTCAGACTCACCAGCGACGCGGGAAGATCGGACCCCATTTTGTAGACAAGCCTGGTGCCGCCCAAGGTACCGCCCTTTGGAGCGCGTTCCCGCCAAACGGCCGCTAATTTTAACACCCTCCAGGTCAACACAACATGACCAAGTGTGACAACAAGAGTTACCCCTATACTCAACGAAACACGTTTTTGGTACCCAGCCCATTCTGATTTTTGAGCGCCGCGTTAAGCTGGCTCAACTGGGCCAAAGATTTGGCGCGCGCGCGCCCCGCTCATGCAATGGATGTTCATGTTGACCCAGGATTAATAAGCCCATTATTAGGGGGGGAGGTGTTCCCTCCACAAGTGATGAATCCCCACAAGAATCGGGACCCCCCCCAATCAAGATTAAGCAGGGGTTCTGATCCGGGGTTCACAGTACCTTCAAAAGTTCACGTGGGTCCTCTTGGCCCGCGGCATGGCGCGGCGGTTCCGCTGCAAGCCCAGCCACCGCTTCCGCAGCAGGGCGCTGAACTGGAAGACCTCGCCGTTGAGCCGCAGGCAACGTGTTCGGGGCTCGGTTCTGAAGATCTCTGGTAATAGGGTTATGGCTTTTGGGTTGTCTTAGAGGTTGCTGCTGGTGTGGTTTCTCCGAAATGTGCCGGGCCGCTGGGCGTATCCTTTGTTGGAGCTAGTCACCTTTTTCGGGCTGTTAAAGGTTGCTGCAAAGGAAAGCCAAAAGGAAATCGGGTCGCATTGTTGCTGCAGGAAAGTTCGGAGGAGGCAAAAAGTGTGTATATATATATATATTAAATATAAGACTCTCCGTGAAACATCGAAACAAGCAGCAAATTCGTAGCTGCTCATGGGAAGCGTCAACATTGACGAAACATGATAGCAATTTTGTCCAACCTCAATGAAAAGCGCACAGGAGCGCCGAATGCGACACCTTTAAAGCTCTTTCCTCCCCCCTTGGTTCTTGACTCTAGGAATACTATACTTCACAAACCTGGAATAAGAAATTCCCCCCCCCCCAAAAAAAAAAATGAGTAAGCTACCTCCGACAGGCCCCTCAAATCACTTTATGAAGGGAAACTCGCCTTCAACGGGCCAACATGGTGATGTCAAAAACCCGCCATTGCGGAAACGGAGCTGGGCCCCTGGACGATCGGTCCTTCCCACCGGCTCGCGGGAAATCACCGAAATCTGTGATTCCAAAGCGGGCGCCCCATGCCCACTACTTCTCACCTGGCAAAATCCTTCATATCACAGAAAGCTTCGGGAAAACACTGGTCAGGTGCCTTCTTACCAAGAATTTCCCCACATCCGCCAGCCCGACTCCGCGCCTTGCTCACCCGGCGCGGCTGAGACGACTCCGCCAGCTCTGCGAGGATCTGTGGCATGTTGCTGGCCACCTGATCAGTGCCGAAATGGGGTGTGGACGACTGCACCCCCAGAACTCAGGTTCAACAGTTACCCGGTTGGTTCATTGCTTCCGCCTCAAAAAAAACCCTGAACATGAATTGGGGGGACCCCATTTGAAAGTCATATTGAACGCCTTTGAAGGAAACCACAATGAAATGGTACATGTTCGGTTTAAGTTGTGTGTCTGTGCAAAACCCTAAAAAGGATGTAATGTCAACAAAAAGACGTGTCTTGCTTATAGCAACTATCGGCAGAGGCATTGTTTTTGTGCATATTGATCAGCAAATGATAGGAATGCCTGGTGCTGGGGAAATAAAGCCGGGTTGATCGGCAAGAGGGGCAAGGTCGGGCTGAAGCCGAACTGCCCGATAATTTGCCCCGCAGAGGCCAAGCATCAAGCAAAGCCAAAGTTCGACTGACTGTCTATGGATCACCAGAGGAATATCAAACATCAAAATGAAATCGACAAATAGATCAAATGACGAATTGGATCAAACAACCATGCAAAAGAAGCATCACGCGACGTGAAGTCTGCCAACTGACATTGCCGAAAAAGCCTGCCTTTTGCCGCACCCTCGCACTTCCCCTTAAAACTTTCAGTTTGAAGCAGCCGGTCATTTTACCCTTGAAACCTCGCCTGCGTCGTGCCTGGCACTGCCTCGCTCCCTCTCCCGCCTGCTCGCTGAGACCAGAGCTGCTGCCGGACTGCTGCGGCGTGCTGCCCTAGCGGGAGGCTGCGTGAAATAATTGTAGAGATAAATAGGCAGATGTTATATGTTTTCACACATGCTTATCTATATCTATATGTAGATATATATACTATCTATATCTATATCTATACATATATATATATATGTATAACCCTTAAATACATATAAATACACGCGCATATGTGAGCATTTATGTGATCTCAGGCTCTAGACGACCGTCAACGCAACCAGCCCGCACGCCCTCTACATGATTGAGTGAGTGAGCGAAAGCTGCTGCGCTGGGTGGGCAGCGCAGAGCCACTGCCTACCAAGCTGGCTCAGCACCCCTCAGGCTCGGAGACCCAAGCAAGCGTGGCCAAGAGAAGCGCCACTGCCTAGTCAGGCCCGACACCCGCACCAGTCGCGAAACGCGACTGGCCGGCAAAAGGGCAAGACAGCGTGACATCCTCGAAGGGCAACGCTTACCGGCAGGCTCTTCCCACCGTGATCCCTCACAGCACTGAGCCGCAACCAAATACTGGGCCGCGTCCTAGCCCAAGGCACAAGAGGGCTCACACATGGGCAGTGTGGGCAGCGACGCAGCAAAATGACGCGCGGCTTGGACGCAGCCATATGCCCTCTACACCAGCCCTCAAACAAACCCCAACTTTCCTCGAACCTAAACAAATCCAAACTGACCTGAATACCAACTCTAGCCAAAAGTAACAGAACTCCAAACTAAAAAACACACCACAAAAGATACCCTGAAAGCGGGCCAACATCTAACCTCACCGCAAAGGGCGCACATCTTTAGCCACCCATTTGGCTATGGCGAAGCCTAGATATACATACATGTATATACATGTACATACGTATATATATATGTATAGATTGCCTACGGCTCTTGATGGTCTGTGGTTGGAGCATGCCAGGGTTGGTTGCAGAATTTGTTTGAACACCCAGTCTGTGGTCCCTGGAAAGCGATACCAAGAGGATGTAGTTTCAGCATGTGTTGCTCAAACATACGGGTAAAATCGGGGGACCCCATGGGTGGCTTCCCTTTGGTGTCCCTTCAAGCCAACCCCAAAAAGAAGGACCGAGCCTCAAAAAATCCCAAGCCCAACCCGCGGCCTTGCCCGACTGCGTGCTCGGCGAGCGGTTCATCTCCCCCTGGCCGCTATGGCCAGCCGTGGCATGAGGTTGGCCAGAGGTGCCGTGAGAGGATTCCGTATAGCTGGGTCCACTAAAGTAACATCCTCCAAATTACCCTTTGATATGGTCGTTGGGTCCCAAAAATATGTTTGATCCAATGCTTCCAGTCACCCGACAAAATGCCGGGAGACCTTCTATCGTCGCAACAGGAAGCACTGGGGGATTCTTTAGACTTCCCCGTTCAGAGGGTGCTGCCTTTTTTGGTCCCGTCGCTTTCCGACTTCTACTGGCTTCGATGAAATTAGGATGCTGTAGGTTCAACCGCTGCTTGGTGGCCGACGTTGGACTGTTGCCTGCAGCAAGGGGTTACGCACCAAAAACAGATTGGCGGAAGCCGTTGGGATCAATCGGCAAGCCAATTCCAGTGCTAACGCTTTGTTGCACTCAGCCTCCATAACCACACCACTTAAAATGGCACTGACGAAGCAGTGCCCAAATGTTTATCCGATGTTGGGAAATGTGTTTGCTTGGCCTCCGGAACCCCCCCCCTCAATCAACCAACTTTATGGAAAAGAAAAGACAACCCCTCTTTCCAAGGCGTAAAAAAAGCAGAAAAACCTGCTTTTTCTTGGGTCGTAACGTCTGTGTTCAAGGTCCATTGGGCGGTTGTGGGTTTCCTGGGCTATAAAAGTTTATCCACAAGTGAAATTGGAGCAGCCAGTCACGGCAACAATAGTCATAACAATAATCATGAATACCAATCATCATGAGCGAAAACAACAAGAAGAAGAACTATAAGAATAGCCATGACAATAGTAATAACAACAACTATTTTCAACAAGAACATCAATAATAACACCAACAATCATCCCCCAAGTCCTGGATTGATCAACTCCTTTCGCCCGCTACGAACGCGGCCCCCGAGGCCCTGTCCGTGGCCTCCTCCCCATCCGCCAGGCGGAGGAACAGCTCCTCCAGTGTCGTGGCCTCGGACCCAGAAACCCCATGGGGGTTACCCAGAAAAGGGCATCCTTTTTTGGTTGGTTGAGTTTGAAGGAATCAAACAAAAAGTGGGAAAAAGAAAGGGCGTCACTGGGCAACTGGGTTGAAGCAGGAGGGGTGCGGCGCGGGATCGATCCAGAAGCCAGAAAGCCAGAAAGACAGAAAGAAAGAAAGAAAGAAAGAAAGAAAGAAAGAAAGAAAGAAAGGAAGGAAGAAAGAAAGGAAGGAAAGAAAGAAAGAAAGAAAGGAGATGCTGTCCGAACCCCGGCTTTGGTATGGTTTCCAGCTTGCGTGAAGAGGTCCCAAACGATGTTTAGAGACCTTGAAAACTGGGAAACCTTTGAAACTGAGCTCCTTTCAACCCAGACTGCCTCACAATCGGAGATGGAACGAGGAACACGAATTCTGAACCCCCCCCTGGCTTTAAAAGGAACCACAAAGTTGATTAGAAAGGTTCTGGACCAGAACCTCACTATGTACCGAAACTGGAGAATCTGGCGTTGAGTCAAATCGCCCAGTGTAGGATAGGAAGTTAGGGACTTTGAAGGGCAACCAATCCCCACCCTAACTGGAAACAAGTGGGGCAAGAGTTGAAAAGAAGAACAAAGGAAAAAACACCCCATTTGAGGGTTCCCTCATGATGACCGCTGAGGATGTCCCATTCTTGTCAACCATCGTTCTTTTCAAACAACCGTTCCCCCCCCTCCCGTGTTTGGTGTGTTGCTTGTTTGTTTTCTTCTGGCATGACGGATCCGAGAAATCCCTGCCTTTGGGAGGTCCAAAGCCAGACATCGGACGTAGATCTGGGCCCAGCACGCTGACGCTCACCGAGGCGAAGCCCAGGAGGTTCTTTTGGCCTGGCAGGCGCGAAAAACTCGCGCGTTCTGGTGCGTCGATGTGCGTGAACGAAAAAAGCACACGAGGCAGAACCCCAAAACAAAAGTAGCGAATCTGTGCAAAGCAGTCCCTGACTGTCCCCCAACGTCTTGCTGTTGGCACAAAAACACTGTACGGTTTGCTCCAAGACCCCCCAGCAAGAAACAAGGAAGAGTGGCCGTGGGACGCTTTCGCAGCATAGGCCTCTTGAAACAAGTGACAACCGCAAAGGACCAGACACACAAACATCAAAACGAGCTGGACGCTTTTCGGGCAAGCTTTCGAAGCAAAACCAGGAGAGGGACAACACATCTCGCCAAAAGTCCATTTTGAGACAAAGATAGTGAGAAACAAACAAATCTTCCTCAAAGGGGGCTTCTGGGCCCGTGCGAGGGCCCAACAGAGTTCCCCATACGCCTCACCCCTACCAAAGGAAGCTCACCTCAAATAGGCCGAGAAGATGTATCCAACCACCCAAATGGGGAATGAGTCACAAGCAAATTCTGGTAAAGGAGTCTACCCAGAACCGTGTCAAGAACGAAAAAAGGCTGCCCTTTTCTTACCCAGGTCGGAACTGTCCCCAAACCTTCATCCCAGGTTTTCATTCACAAACTCAAAGAACCACTTGCTAAAGCAACAGAAGCAAGCTAGCTTCGCTACCTTTCCTTAATATGTTCTTCTCTGCAGGTACCCCGTTTCACCTTGCAGTTCTGTTCTGTTTTGAAAACCAAAAAGAAAATACCAAGGATCCATTTCTACCTTCCCCCCCCCCCCTCCCCCAAGCGTTTCACCACTCGGACCCGAGAAGGGTAGAGGGCTGCTCCGAGCTTCCGGCTGTCCAGCACCCGCAGCAGCTCCGGGAAGCTGCCGCCAGCGGAGAAGGGCACACGGAGCACCGCCTGCCGCTTTCCCAAACCGAACGAGACGGGGACGAGACGCGGGGCGTTTGGGGGCAACGCGGCGGTTTGTTGGGCCGGCATGCGGTTTGTCAAAAGCACCATCCAGGGAAAAAAAATCGCCCTAGTTGGTTGGTACCAGTGTGTGATACCTATATGGATCATTCGAGTTCATTCGCATCAATACTTTCTCACTTCCAAGAGGTTTTCCTGGTCACAGAACATTTGCCCCAAAGCCTCCTTTTCCACAACCATGGTCAACAAGCCAATTTGACACCATGTACATGCTGGAGCCCTGCGTGCTTTGGGGGTCGCCAAGTCATTGTTTCCAGGCTTCACCCTTCAACACCAGTTGCTCCAAGGGTGTGGGCCAGAATGGGATCCACACCTGTTGATTTCAATCTGCACCAAAACAAACAGTTCCTCAACCCGAAACGAGGCACGCCGAAGACCACTGAGTCAGGGGAGGTCGTGGACTGGAAAAAAACTCGCCGCCAGATCGCGTTCTGCTGCAGGTGTCCTTTTAGGGGAAATAGATGGCCCTGGTAGCTGATTAAACCACCAGGTAAACCAGGAATCGCCATCTATTTTTCTACCAAACCAAAAAGGACACCTATGGTTCTGCTCCCTGCCAAGCCAGCAGACTTTCAAGCCGGCCGCTGAAGTGCAGCGGCAAACGCCGTTGCTCCCCGCTCCCTCGCCTCACTGCCAGCAGACTGCACCACCGAAAGCTGGCTCCGCAGCTCCCGCGGCCTTTGCGCGCAAACCCTTCTCGTATGCAGACCCCCCCCCCAATTCCCCCCACCCACCGGCCAAAGTGGCGATACACTAAAGCATGATCACTTGAACCTCGCTTTGGCTGACTTGCAGAGTTGACCGGTCAAAACTAGTTCCACTTTTGGTCAAACTGGACCAAGCGGGCCAACCGAAAGTGCACCGAACCAATCTCAAGAGTCTTTGGAAGCTTCACCACCCCCAGATCCTCGAAAGCTGCCGCAACCACCAAGCGAGCACGCGAGCTCGCAGAACCCGTGAGCCACAAGTCGAAAACCTAAGACTCCGGAACAGCCTGTCCGCCGGCTCGTTCCTAAGCTGTCCACCGGAGGATTGTACATTTGGACGGTTCATCCTTTCCCCCTAACCTTTGGATTTTGCTTGTTACATCCAGAACCGGTGTCGGAAACAGGCGCTCCCCAAGATCATGTCGATTCACCATGGAACTAACTGCAAAGGCGGGTCCTTGGACAGCCGTGCCATTCTCCGGGTGAACATAGAAGCAACTGAAAAAACAATTGCCAAACTGAAACCGCATGGTTTCTACTTGCATTTGCTCTCTGCACTTTTTCGGTTGGGTTCCAAGATACATATGAAACCAAGAGGAAAGCCGCCCTTTGGGGCTCCAAATCCCCACACCCCATGACCCCCAGGCCCACGGGCGCGTTCCGCTGAAGCAGCTCCTCGGGCAGCAGGACAGTTGCTCCCATGGGACCCGATCGTAGGGTAGCAAGTTGGCCCCTGGAAAAAATAAGAAACCGAAAGGAGCCCACACCGTGTGGAAAAGTGAAAATTAGCCATAACTGAGGGCCTGTGCCCGGGTTAGACAACTGATACATATATATATATATATACACTGCGTGATTGCTAGCACCTGCCTTTGGAAGTGTGTGGCATTAGCCATGACTGGGCCTTGTGCCCGGGATAGAAAACCGATACCTCTTCAATGCGCGCAAGGTTCGGTGTACAAGTCGCAACGCACCAAAAGCAAGCATGACATGAGCGATGGGGCAAAACTCCTTCTGTGGGTTGTGGGTTCCCATGAAAGGAACCCTTGCAAGGGTTCGCTGAGTTGATGACCATCCCATCCACCACCAAGTAAAGGGATCTTGTGGCCATTGCACATATATGAAACTACAACGGAGCCCGGCTCAATGCTGTTTCGCCTGAGACAACCACTCGCACACCCGCTTCCTGAAAAGGGCGGCTTCGAAACATGTGCAACACCTGCGCGGGCTTAGACCCCCAAGTGGGTCTGTCTCCACCGGGGATCCTCTTTTGGAACCAAAAGTGAAGCAACCAACCACCAAGAAAATCCGTCCCCAATCTTGGAAAAAAAGGGGGGGAAAAAAACAGTGCGTTGCAGCTCACTTGGCTGGACCTTCTTGCCCCAGAAACAAGCAAAGAGCACCTTTCAAAGGGGCCTAGAAAAGGGCTTGGTCACTTTTCCGATGAAAAAGACCCAACCCACCAGAAACTGGTAGCTCACATTGCACGAGACTTGCGGATAGGCCTCAGCCCCTTTTCCATGTTTTGGAAGAGCTCAACCCATCTCTGAGGCACAAGCCAAAGCTGCCTTCGCGGCGTCCGCTGTGCTGCGCATCATGCCCTCGCGCCATGAAGGGCTATGGATGCGGCAACTGCGCGTGGCTTGGCACCCTTCGGTGGGTCAAAATTTCGAGCCGCCCAATTCCTCCCGCCCACACAAAAACATAAGTAGTCTATAAAATGAGTGCTGGGACCTAGAAACTTGGCCGGTCGCTAAAGCACCGGGCTTTTGCTCGAACTGTCCTAAAATGAAAGGTGCTCTCCCACTCCAGCTTGTTGCGCTCTTTGTTTGTTGCTTCCCTTCCCATCTGTGTGGGCGTCTGAACCACTATCCAATCCAGGAGGTCTCCATCTGCATGCTCCTCCTTTCGCCCCGTTCCCACTGCACGCTTGGATAGTCAACCCACTCGGTAAGTAGGTTCCTGTGATCAGTCAACCAGACCCCCCTCACTTATATCCATGCCTAAAAGTTATATCCTGCTTGGGTGTGCATTCTTATATAATATATATATATATATCAAAAATAGGGAGTTGACCCCAAACATGCAAAGTGTGACTCTTCCGGTTTTCCCCAAACAAGCCTCAACCCCGCCGGAAAGAAAAGAAAAGGAGGGCACCCCCTCCCTCCCCGTCTCGGACCCTCGGCACCTGGGAGCGGGCCAGGGTCAGGGTGTAGCCGCTGCCCAGGCGCGCCTTGAGCCACTCCGGGGAGCCGTAGCCTCGGGCAGCGGCGGGGCAGGCGGCAGCTTGGGGCAGGGGCTGGGCTTCGGAGAACAGAGAGAAAAACCCCACTCAATCTTTGGCTTTTTGGGTGGGAAGGGATGGAAACGAAAGGAGAGGTCCATAGGGAAGGATTGGTTTCCCCGAAGGTCGAGGAAAAGAGAGGAATAATGGAGGGTGGCGAGAGTAATTAGGAGTTTGGGATGGCCCACAACCATTATATAGCTCATTTGAAGTGGTGTCGACCTTTGCCCAACAACCATTATGTGGCCATGGGTCAAAACCCCATACCACCAGTGAACATCCCAATCACCACTAAAATAGACTAAAATGGGTTGTGCACCTACCCCAAAATGGTACCGTTGGTTTTGACCCACAGCCATATGGCTCATTTGAAGTGGTGTCAACCTTGCCAAAAACAACACTTATTTCACCTCCACAAAGATTCCTCCCAACCAACCACAGGCGACGCTCCTCTTGAAGGGACCTACTTGCACATTCGGCCTCAGCAAGTGGCTGCGAACGGCGAGTCCCAAACATCTCCCAATCATAAGCTCCATTCAAGTGCCTAGAGGCCAGTCATACCATGGCAGTCATGGAGGACCTGAACCATTCCCAGAAGAAAAGCCGCAAAGCTGCAAGAGGGGGGGGGGGGGGAACTTCGCGCGCGGAGGCTTCCCGCGCTTCCGCGGCGTCCCCTTTTCGGGGGGCCGGGCACTGAAGGGCACCCCTGGAGAGGATGCAGACGTGGTCCCCCAGCATCTCAGCCTGGCTATGGAGGGGATCGGCGGCACGTGCGCCCCGTGCGCCAAGCGGCACGCTCGGAAAACCGGTGGGGTTGGGTTCCGACTCGCGGTCGGCGCAAATTTCAACCAACGAGCGACTCTGAAGCTATCATCCCAATGAGTCGTTGATGTCCCTGGGACTGCCATGAAGGATTTACACACAACAAACTTGAGGGACTTCATTTGGGCTTTTGTCACAGCTGGGAGACCAGAAGTTGTGCGGGGAACCCGGTGCCCTTTGTCACTCTTGAAGTAGGGCAACCCCCCCAATCAGTTTTCATCTAGTTCGCCTCACAGGCGAACTGAAAGCTTGCCCCGCTTTGGGACACACCCGATGGCTGTCTGCTAGTTCCGCGGGCTTGCAAAGGCTTCAACCGCAAATGTGTCTCGGCCTGCCAGAAGCAAAGCGGGTATGTCGGTATTTCTTATTCGGAAATCCCAAGAGCCCTTGGTAGAATCGAAGCAACATCTTGGGATCGGACTCATGGTTTATGAGATGTTTGAGTGCTGCAGCATACGAGGCTCCCAAGCAAATGGAGGGATGTTGGACTAATCCTGGGGCATAAAGCGGACGGGTTCGGAATCCTTAAGGTACTCCAACTCAGTTGGAGCCGAAATCTTGGGTGAAACCTCGAAGGGAAAACGAAGAATCCCCGCTTCCGCGCCTCGTCCATGTAGTGCGTACTGAGGCACAGCCTGGGCCCGTGCAGCTGGATCGGAGCCCTGCCAATGTGTCCCTTGTGGCGTTCCTAAGCCGTCGGAACATGTGATGCTCCTTCCACTCCCCATCTGCAAGGGGTCCCTTCGCTCGTCAAAAACCCATTGACGCCTGGTGCGCCTTCAAAACCCGTAAAAGGCGGACACCCAATTTTGGGACTCTGTCCTAAGTCCCAGTGGGTTGCGAGTGGGTCAGATCCTAATGAGGGGACCGGCTCGGTCTTCCAACAAGAACGGTCAGCCACAAGAAGTTGCATACGTAGGTGGAGAAACATCCAAAATTCAGATTCCACGCTAGATATGAGCGATCCCCGCAGAAATAGATCGTTCTCAATCAGAAATTCTAATCCAGCGACTCCGTGGATCATGTTCCTTACACCCTTCAAGTGCCACGGCATACTACTCCATGCCCGCAAAACACGGCTCGAAACCAAACAGTTCAAAGAGATTGGCAGGCTTGCGGGCTCAGCCACGCATCTCAAGACTTGCGCTGCAATGCGAGCTACCACTGCGAGGGTCCAGAGTCTACAGCCAGCACCTTAAAGCCTTACTCAGTGGTTGCATGGTTTCGCGCAAAACCTGCCATTCAGGCAAGAATGGGGAACCTTGGCCAGTCTGGTTGCTTGAGATGCCCGAATGGCCTGCAAAAAACAGGCCAGAGTTGTCTCTGCCACTTGAACCCACACGAGAGTAAAATCCGAAATTCCCCTCAGCTGGTTTAGATGCATCACATCCCCAATCAAACGGTGCTGCTCAAATAGAAATACATTCATCGGGGGTCCATAAACTTCCGCGTCGGTCTTTGTTTGAATGAGCTCTGCCCTTTCCGCAGCTTAAAACGCAAACACCATCGCAAGTTGCCCACATGAGCTATGCAAATCGCAGGCGATCCGCGGATTTTTGGGGCACTTTGCCACTCTGCATTCCATATCTGCCATATCCCCCTTCGGCAGCCCAGTCAGTTGGTGCCAAGTGGCGCTCGCCCAGGCCTGTACTTCTTCAGCAGCTGCCACATGCTTCTCCTACATGTTTGGACCCCGCCTTGTGCTGCTTTAAAAGGGGTATTCCGGGGTATCCCACACCTGGCCCCAACCTTGACGACCTCCCAGTTGAAGGGCGAGGCATCCACTCGGGAAAATTGAAGCAAAGGAGCCGCATGCAGGTGGTCAATGGTCGAACATTTGGATTAATGCGAAGGCCAGAGTCACAAGTTCAGGAATCCCCGAAATGAACTTGTTCAATCCTGAAGGAGAACCAACCCTGTTGTTGTAATTCTTCTGATCAAGTTGACATCATAAAGGCTCCGTGAGTCAAGAACGCCTGACACGCAAGGGAAACCAATTGCCCTTAAATGCATCTGGGAGGAGAGCCACTTGTGAAAGCCTCAGAATGCAACCCGCGAGGCGCACTGAGGGAGTCCGGCGGCAAGTTCCCACCACCCAGGGACCAGTTGCCGACGGCCCTGTTTGTTGAACCCCAAAGTAGTTGTTCGGGTTGTTTGGGCCTAGAAACCAAAAGGCAAAATCGAGGTCAACCGAGCTTGCGGCTGGAAATTTGAGGCGACGTCACATCCAGCGCGAATCGAAACCGCATCGAGGGCGCATCGAAACCGCATCGAGGCGTCCTCACAAAGGGGTCCATGCCGGAGGTTGGCTCATCCAGGAGGATGAAGCGAGGGTCGCCTGCAAAGCCGACGTAGGCGTAGGTCGATTCAAGCGCAAAGGAAAGCGGACGTGGGTCGAGTCGATTCAAGCACAAAGCATTGAACGAAACTCGAGGCGTTGCGGCGGTCAGAACAACGTCAACTGTCACCGTGGACCCCGACTCACGAGGGCCATTCTGCAGTGCAAAACATCCCCAGCTGGCCTTCTTGGTTCCAGACAGTCTTGGCTTTAGGCAGGCAAGGTGCAAACTGGAGGTCCTACCAAAACAGCCACAGGCCACTGTGACCACAATTATGTTCCTGCAGATCAAGGCAATCAGCTCGCTGCTGGTGGAAGCACTCTCTAGTCCAAAGACATCTGTCCAAGGCCAACAGCCTAGCGTTGCTTGGCTTTACCCTCGAAAGGTTTGGTTGATGTCTCCAACATGGGAGAAAACCAAAGGCTTTAGCCCTCCCGGCAAAGGTTCTTAGCTTGAACCTTCTCAGAAGTGCCTAGAACGGTTCCGACCGTGACATCTCCCAGTTTGAATGTTGTCCATTTGGGGTGTGTGAGCGCCAAACCCAAGACCCCCGCCAAGCGCCTACAAAGGCCAGTGCCACGCAGAGGGCGCGCCTGAGCAATTGCTTCCAAGCGCCCTCCCGTGAAAACAACTTTGCTGGGGTCGGCTAGGTGCTGATTGCGGAACAGCGAAAAGTACGCAGTTTTGCAGATGTTCCTAACGCCCGGGTGCTGTCAGCCTCAATGGGCTTGAAAGAAAACACTGGAAAACTGCTACGTGTTGGCATTGGTAGAAAGAATGTTCAGGCAAAAGCATCCGAATCTATCAAGTAGATGAAACAAGCAAGTGAAAGGATACGCCCATTGCCAAAGCGGCTAGCCAGGTCACAGGTGTGTACAGTAATGCTTTTATCCCTGCGTCTGCATCTTGGCCCGTTTCATAGCAGCTTTCTTTGCGTGCAGTTTTCTGAACGAGTGAAGGTGCATAGGGTGCATGGGTTCATGGGCGAGCGCATAGGTGGGTGGGTCATGGGTGCATAGGTGCCTGGGTGCATGGGTGCGTGCGTGCGTGGGCGTGTAGATCAGTAGCAGCAGGCGTGACTATCAAGCAAGCAAGCAAGCAAGCAAGCAATCAACCAAACAAACAAACAAGCAAACAAACAAACTCACCTACCCACCCACCAACCGATCGACTGACCGACACACCCATGCACAAACGCACGCACGCACCAACCCACCCAGCCCCCGCCCCGAGCCGCCCGCCCGCCCCGCCCGCCCCGCCCCACCCCACCCACCCTACCACGCCCATCCCCACCCACCCACTTGCCCGCCCCCCGCTCACGCACGAGCGCGCGCATGCATCATGCACACTTCCCCTGTGACAGCAGGCCTGCCCGCACCCTCCGGAAGTCATTGTGGACCAGTTGCAATCGAATCGGAAGCCCCAGGCCTGCGGCCTGAAGACAGCTGCCCAGCAGGCACGCCTGCAAGGTGAGCCACAAGGAGACAGTGACACCCTGATTCGGGGCCCATGCAGACTTCCCCAAGCAGACTCAAAGAATCACAAGCGTAGGTGTGTGTTCCTGACACAAAGCATGGAAGAAACCGCAAGCATGTTGGCATGTTGTTTGATATTTCTACCCAAGCCTACTTGAGCGGCAGGGGCCAACAGAACAGTCCTCAGATTTCAACCGTTCGCTATGTCTCCCACGGCTGGTGGGAACCTGGCAGAACATGGCGACAGCCAAAGAATGGGATCCAGAACGCCGCTGCCACTTTGTTGATGACTCCCTTTTCAGGGTTGGAAAGAAAGGCATTCACTTTTGGCACGAATCTCATATGACTGTCTTTCTTCATGGTGCCCTTTTAGTGGCTATTTCAGAGGGAACCCCAAAAAAAACACCGGCCATTCTCGTGGGTTCCAATTTCCATTTGGAGACAAGCTCTCTTGGCTTCCCTTCAGTCCACTTGAGCCATTGTCAAGATCCACTGGAATTGAAACCATCCCAAGGATGGGGGTTTCCCCTACCCCCCAAAAATGGTTTTCCTGGGTGTTCCTTTCGGGGAGACCCTCTTAGCCAACCAAAGGCTACTTGCCCCAAAGGAAAACCCAGCCACGCCTCCCGATCCCCTCAGGCCCCGGCTGCAGAGGTGACCGTGAAGACCCACGGAGCGCAACAGCTCCTTTGGGCTTTGCTCTCTTCCGGCTTCCCTTCAACCGGTTTTTGTTTTGTTTTTATGTATGTGCCTAAATGGAGGATGGGCCTAAATGGTGAATTTTGTCTGGGCGTGTGTGTGTGTGTATGTGTATGTGTGTGTGCGCTTGTGCGTTTGTGTGTTCATGTGCTCGTGTGCTCGTGTTTTTGCGTGTTCGTGCGTTCGTGTGCTCGCATTTGCGTGTTCGCATCTTCGTGTGTTCGTGTGTTTGCGTGCTCGTGTTCTCGTGTTCGTGTGTTCGTGTCTTCGTGTCTTCGTGTGTGCGTACGTTCGCGTGTCGCGCGTTCGGGTGTTCGGGCGTTCGTGTGTTCGTGTGTTCGTGTGTTCGTGTTTCTGCGTGTTCGTGTGTTTGTGGGTTCGTGTGCTCGTGTGTTGGTGTTTGTGTCGATGTGTGTGTGTGTGTGCTTGATTGTGTTTGTGTTTGTGTTTGTGTTTGTGTTTGTGTTTGTGAGTGTGTGCTTGTGTGTGGGTGTGTCATTGGGTGTCTGCGTGTGATTGTGTGTGTGAGTGCTTGTGTGTGTGTGTGTTCGTGTTTGTCTGCGTGTTTATGTGTGTGCTTGTGTGTTTGTGTTTGTCTGTGTGTGCTTGTCTGTGTGTGTAATTGTGTGTGTGTGCCCGCGCGCGCGCGTGCACGTCTGCGTCTGCGTCTGCGTCTGCGTCTGCGTCTGCGTCTGCGTCTGCGTCTGCGTCTGCGCGCGCGTGCGCGTGCGCGAGCGCGTGCGCGTGTGCTCTGCGAGCGTGCGCGTGTGCGCGTACGCGTGCATGTGCGTGTGCGTGCGCGTGTGCATGTGTGTGTGGGTGTGGGTGTGGGTGTGGGTGTGTGTGCGCTTCGTCTGCTTGTGTGTGTGTGGTTGCGTGTGTGCGCGCGTGTGTGTGTGCGTGTGTGTGTGTGTGTGTGTGCGCTTCGTCTGCTTGTGTGTGTGGTTGCGTCTGCGTCTGCGTCTGCGTCTGCATCTGCGTGCGCGTGCGCGTGGGCGTGCGCGTGCGCTTGTGCGCGTGCGTGTGTGCGCGAACGCGTGTGCGCGTGCGCGTGTGCGCGTGCGAGCGTGCGCGTGTGCGCGTACGCGTACGCGTGCGTGTGCGAGTGCGTGCGCGTTTGCGTGCGCGTGCGCATGTGGGTGTGGGTGTGGGTGTGGGTGTGGGTGGGTGTGTGTGTGTGTGTGTGCGCGCCTCGTCTGCTTGTGTGTGTGTGTGGTTGCGTGTGTGCGCGTGTGTGTGTGTGTGTGTGCGTGTGTGTGTGTGTGTGTTCTTCGTCTGCTTGTGTGTGTGTGTGTTTGTGTGTTTGTGCTCGTGTAAGTTTGTGTCTGTGTGTACGTTTGTGTGTGCACGCTCTGTGTGTGTGTGTGCGTTTGTGC
>CAUJNA010003476.1:483181-582603 GCA_963377175.1 Effrenium voratum
GCAGATGTTTGAAGGGAAAACGATAAGAACAAAATGCACAACTGTTGATGTTGAGTCCCCAAAACTGAGAATGGCAACTGGTTCCTCTTGGTTTACCATGGCAAGCCACGCCCGCCTGGCTGGTTTGCTTTTATTCTGACTCGATCGATTGAGTGGAAGAGCCAGGATAGGTGTCACATCTCGATTGCACGAGCACTGCCGAAGTCCAAAGTGCTGCCTGTCTTTCGATCACGCGTCTGCACACTCTGTGCCATTGACAATCAAAGTACAAGATCCACTCAAGGAAGCATACAAAGAAGGCCGCATCATCAACCGGCAAAAGGGTTGAGTGTGAACCGTAAGCAAGCAAGCAAGCAAGCAAGCAAGCAAGCAAGCAAGCTTGCAAGCAAGCAAGCAAGCAAGCAAGCAAGCAAGCAAGCAAGCAAGCAAGCAAGCAAGCTTGCAAGCAAGCAAGCAAGCAAGCAAGCAAGCAAGCAAGCAAGCAAGCAAGCAAGCAAGCAAGCAAGCAAGCAAGCAAGCAAGCAAGCAAGCAAGCAAGCAAGCAAGCAAGCAAGCAAGCAAGCAAGCAAGCAAGCAAGCAAGCAAGCAAGCAAGCAAGCAAGCAAGCAAGCAAGCAAGCAAGCAAGCAAGCAAGCAAGCAAGCAAGCAAGCAAGCAAGCAAGCAAGCAAGCAAGCAAGCAAGCAAGCAAGCAAGCAAGCAAGCAAGCAAGCAAGCAAGCAAGCAAGCAAGCAAGCAAGCAAGCAAGCAAGCAAGCAAGCAAGCAAGCAAGCAAGAAGCAAGCAAGCAAGCAAGCAAGGCAAGCAAGCAAGCAAGCAAGCAAGCAAGCAAGCAAGCAAGCAAGCAAGCAAGCAAGCAAGCAAGCAAGCAAGCAAGCAAGCAAGCAAGCAAGCAAGCAAGCAAGCAAGCAAGCAAGCAAGCAAGCAAGCAAGCAAGCAAGCAAGCAAGCAAGCAAGCAAGCAAGCAAGCAAGCAAGCAAGCAAGCAAGCAAGCAAGCAAGCAAGCAAGCAAGCAAGCAAGCAAGCAAGCTTGCAAGCAAGCAAGCAAGCAAGCAAGCAAGCAAGCAAGCTTGCAAGCAAGCTTGCAAGCAAGCAAGCAAGCAAGCAAGCAAGCAAGCAAGCAAGCAAGCAAGCAAGCAAGCAAGCAAGCTTGCAAGCAAGCTTGCAAGCTTGCAAGCAAGCAAGCAAGCAAGCAAGCAAGCAAGCAAGCAAGCAAGCAAGCAAGCAAGCAAGCAAGCAAGCTTGCAAGCTTGCAAGCATGCATGCATGCATGCATGCATGCATGCATGCAAGCAAGCAAGCAAGCAAGCAAGCAAGCAAGCAAGCAAGCAAGCAAGCAAGCAAGCAAGCAAGCAAGCAAGCAAGCAAGCAAGCAAGCAAACCAAACATATATCCCTGCAACTCCCGTTGACCGTTGACCCCACTTGGGGGCCCCCGCGTGCTGGGGGCAGACCCCGAGGAATTGCCGCGCCTGCTGCGGCTCACGCGCCGCCTCGGGCCGTGCTTGTATTGAGGGTGCCCTGTTGAGGGGTGGTCAAAGGGAACCAAAAAGAAAAACAACACTCTCAGGCTCGACTCCCTATGTTGATCGAGCCCTTCTTCAAATTTGCACGTGCACACACACACACACACACACAGAGCCATCTAATCCAGGTTTATCCCCAAACGGTGGAGACACTCCTTGTCAGCTGTTGCATGTCCTTGCTAGATTCTCCAGCAGGACTTGCCGCAAAACGAGTGCCACTCCAGACATCTGGGACATTGTGAGATTGGCTGCAAGTGCTGAAAAATGCACCGCCGCCGCTTTTCCTTTCTGGAGCCGGCGGCCGCAAAAACGCAAAACGAAACACGGGCACAGCGACCTCTTCCCTCCCTCTGACGTACGTCCAATTCGGCTCGTCCGGGACCCCCGGCATCGTAGCCGTGCACGGTGACCCGGCCCTGGCGGGAGCCACACGGAAGGTGCGATGGACCCTGCGCTAAACAAACACAGCCACGATCAATTCTGGAGCTATACACCTGGCTTGCTGCAGTGCTCAATCCCATCTTTTAAGCGCGGCAGCTTCAATCTCCGGAGCTCCTTGGGCCCTCGCCTTCGTGGGTGGAATCACCCCGGTGAGCATGCCCACGGTGGTGGACCTCGAAGCTCCGCTGCATGTTCAAGTGACATCCTTCAAAGGGAAAGAGGTCCACGAAACAAATGGCTGTGGCTCAAAAAAATGTGCCCAAGGGTAAATGGAACCAAAAGACAAAACCTGCGGTTTGCCCTAGCTCTTTAATCTTGAGCCACACCCAAATGGGCCCCAGCTTTTTCGAAAGTGACTGCCATTCCTGTATAGGCAAACCACCTGGTAGACAGAGCTTTCAAATCTTCGGGCACTCAAAAGGCTACGTCTATGTTTCTTGAACTGTAAGCATACCCCGTCTCCGGCGCATGCATTCGGCAATGCGCAAACTCTTGTGCAACCCAACCTCCCGTGAATATACGGAATGTCTTATTTTATCCTCGCGGAAATAGACAACAGAGCGTCTTGGAACGGCATCCCATTGCGATGTGCGAACCGACGCCCATTTCGGTGACCACACGCCGCCTTGGGCGGCGTGTCGCCCCCGAATGGCTCACCCCGGGGCCCCGGATTCTTCGCCGAGGCCGTGGCTTCCCCGCGCCGTTGTGGCCCAGAAGCGCGAGGATCTCGCCTCGACGAAAAACGCTTTCTTTGGGTTTCCCTCTAAACCAACCCCGAAAAGGGCACCCTCAAAATGTACGCATCTGTTGAACATGTCCAAGGTCGAAATATGGAACAAACGGACCTGACCGAAGGTTTGAAGCATGTGCCCACCTGGCTCTTCTGATTGAGTGGGCCTGTGGACTTTCGGCCAACTCGCATACTCGAACTGGGCCTTTGCCATCCATTTAGACCGAGCTGAGCAGACTCTTTGGTTCGTTCGCATGGCACACAGGCCAAAGGAGTGTCCCATGAAACCAGCCACGAAATTGGCCAACACGACTCGGACTTTTGGGCGCAGGGGATCCAAACGCCAAAAAGAACCACCGGACAGCGCGCGCGGCCCCGCGGCCCCGCGCCTTCGGCCAGGCCCAGGTCCAGGTGCTTCACGGCCACCACCTTCCTGGCGCGCCAAAAGCAAAACTTCGGGGAACCCGAGGAGTCGTGTTTTTGTTGTTTTTGCTTTTCTTTTCTTTGCGTCCAACGGCCTTATGGGTCTGTTGGCCATCCCAAAACCGAAGGAGTCGACTTCCCCAGTGGCTTTGGCGTTCCTGCGCTCAAATTCTCTGTAAAGGGAACTTATCATGGGGTCATGGTTTGCTTCAGGAGCTGTTCGAAAACTGTGCTTCGGAAATCGAGAAACTGTGCTTCGGCCTCTAAGATGGCCTTGCTTCGGAAACTGTGCTTCAGAAACCAACTTGGGCTGGCCTGCTTCAACAGTATGTGTTCATTTTTGAGAAACTCCTTTCTTGGTTGAAGGGAGTTGGGCATGTGTTAAAATAGGGGCACCCCCAAATTGATGTGGATTCCCTTGGTGGCCCTTTTAACCGACCCTAAAAAGGGCACCGAAGCTCGCCGACTCAAAAAAGGCATGCACAAGTACATGGTGAGAGCATCAACCTTTCGGTCATCCGGCATCGTGTGTTGCATCAGGGTGACTTTTCCCTGGATTGGCGAACCCAGGACTGAGAAACCAAGCGCCTGGGTCCTTCCTGTGCGTTGGCTCAGTGTGTTCCGCGTAGTTTCAGGATGGGTTGTGGGTGTGCCTAGGGTTGATTTAGTGTGCGGTGTTGGAACCTATGCCGAGATCTATGTTGGATTCACGTAATTGCCATGCCTTGAAAGCCGTCAGCATGGACCTTCAAGCCACCCAGGGCTCCCAAGCCAAACGCTATGAACTGAGCTAAAAGGAATGGGAGCCTTGTGACCTTGTGCTTATAGACTGGCAAAACAGTCTACTGACGTACGTAAGCATGTAAGAACCACCTTGGGACCCCCTACAAATGGTTGGTGATTTATGTTGGTTGCCCTTTAGAGCCGTTTCGTCACCCCTTACCTCACGCCCGTCATCATCCGTGCCTCTTTGGTCGGCCTCCACGAATGACAAACTCCTTTCGTTTGTGCGCAGAGGGCAGAGTGCCCTCAAAGACCAACTACCCCACCAACAAACAGGGAGTCGGTGCACTTCTGTGTGGGAGAGGGTGCGTAGAATCTGCCTACCCGTTGTCTATTGCTGCAACCTCAGAACAGCAGAACTTTTAGTTGCAAATGCAACGGTGGGATGTTCAGCCCATCGCATAGGAGTCGACAAGCTTGCCAGATGCTGTCGTTTTGATCTGACTGGTTCCTCGTCACAGCATTTCACAAACTTGAAAGCCAAGCTTCTCTTGGCTTTCTCATGGGTTGTTTGCGGGTTTCCCTGCGTTTCTAATCCTGCTCCATCTGCTAAGCCTTGCTGCGAATTGGGAAGAGAACCGGGTGTCTAAACAGGAACGTCCCAGCGGATTGGAAGAACCGAGGCGCGAATCCACCACCAAGCCCACATGCTGCCAATGCAAGAGCCCAAGAGCGTATGGGACAGCCCCCGGCAAGCCCCAAAAAGGCCAAACAACTCAAATCACCAATAAAGAGAAGTCGACATTGCCCCGAAATGCACGCCAATACTCCCCCTGCACCATCTACGGCTCCTTGCGTACCCCCTTCACTTCCACAGTGCATGCCACTGGCAGCGTCTCCTGGCAACAGGAAAGGCAAAATGGGGGGGGGGGGTTGTCAATAGGTCCTCCAGTAGAGAGGTTAGAATCAGGGTACCCTTTTTCTGTAGTCCATTTTAGTAGGGGAACCCTCCCGCAACAAAAGAAACGGTACAAGGGCACTACTGGGGGACCTAGGTCATGTGAGAGGTGCTGGCGGAACCTGGCATTCTGTTACAAGCGATGGCCATTCCCGTGAGGACAAACCTGCCACGCACGGGCAAAAGGGATTCCACCCAAAACCCGTCGGCACCTCCTTCGGTATAGTTCCTCGTCACCGGCATGGATGTGTTTGGAACGGCTTGCCATACACACAGGGGCCGCCGCGACTTGAGCATTTTCCAGAGAACCTGAGCTTTCTTGAGAGTTGGTTCTCAAAGGCCCGGCAAAAACAGCCGACCCTTTCCTCCAAAACTATTTCAAGAATTTCGGCTGCACGAACCATGCAGCAGAATCTGAATCCACTCCTTTCCATTTCCGCGTGGGCCAAGCCCAAACTGGGGTCCCCAAGCTTAGGAAGCACTCGCTTGGCGGCTGCACCGTTTCAAGGACCGTCCTGCTTCGAATTGCGGGATATGTTTCGCCCAAGTCCCTCCCTCCTTTCCATGGAAATGCGTGCCACTCCAATTGAGTTCAAACTGGCCTAAAACTCGAATCCCTTTTTCTTCAAGTGGCTGAAGCAACACTACAGCGTGCCGGGAAGAGCAGTACCCTGTTAGGCACACCTCCAGCAATTCAAGCACAGCAACCTCCAGAGTCAAGGTATCAGAGGCCGGGAAATCCCATTTACCCAAAACATGCACAGCCCCCGTGGATGTCCGAAAAATACTGCCCTGCAAATTCACGTGCAACGCCCCAAAGATTCCTCTGCAAATCATTGTTGGTTCGGTTCTGTGACAACTTGCCGGGGAGCGCTTAGGGAAAATTACCCTCTACACAGTGTACGTATACCCCATTCCCCCTTAGGGGTAGTGGTTTGGGGGTAGTGAGAAACCCATTGCATTCAAAGCGACAACCTCCCGATCAGCCTCCACAATCTTGCCTGCGGGCGCGCGGCGGCGCGTCACTGATGGCGCTGGACTGCCTGGAGAGCAAAAGGTGCCTGCCAGCAACAGAGCACCCCAGCTTGAACCATGTCAGGTGAGCGCAAGTTGAGTTCTCAAGCCCGTCACCCGCTCCTCGTGCAGCAATCGAACATGACTTGGTCAATGTCAAACCCCCAAACCTTGGATTTAAATGATTCAAAGGGGTGAACAGTATCAAACATCACTATATAGCCCAAGTAGCCAGGTTGCAACCCGTGTCCTCGAAAAAGGCTTCAGCCAGAGCGACCTAGGGTGTCCCGATTTCCTAACATCGGCCAACGGTTTGTTATTCGCACTGAAACCGACCTCTTTCCTCCCCCTCGCCTTCAGAGGAGCGGCGCCTGGACGGACGCTGATCCAAGATTCAGCGAACCAAAACTGCACCGAACCAAAACTGCACCTTCCTTCTTGCATGTTCAAGCTGGTAGATTACAACCACAGTTACAACTGGAGTGACTGCGGTTAGTTCCCTTGTGACCATAATAACCTCACGAGTGGTTGAACATCCAAGATTGGTTGCCAAGGCCCTTCCCTTTGCCAGAATTCCAATTCTGATGGATCCCAGTGGATTGCATCCTTCCGTCAGCATCTTGCGACTCACATGTGCGGCATCAGATTGGGGTTCGCCATTTGGGACATTGAGTGAGTCCGCCCATCCCCATTGGATCGCAGATAACAAGCTTACAACCTCGGCTGGAACATAGTCGTGGAGTAGATTGACATCCAAGTATGCGCACAACCTCAATCGGACTTGTAAAATGGCGAGTGTGGCCCCCCCCTTCCATGGGGAAATCTCGGGAGTACGTTCTGTGCCGGACCGGCCAGGAGCTGAGCCCGGCACCAAAGTGCCCCGCTGGCGCCGTACCCGTGCGGCACCACCTGGTCAGTGGCCAACGCGACCGAAGCTCTGGACACGAGACCCGGGGCACCCTGTGGCCTTGCCGAGTGCTTGGAGAACTTCGCCGAAACGTGGTCTGCTCATTTGGCCCTTTGAATCCGGCTCTGGTTTCAAACAAGGCTCTGGTTTCAGACAAGAAAACCAACACCAGAACTTTAGCTCCTGCCAGCAGGCTTTTCATCTGAACCAGAAGATCCCGTTCAAACCTTTGCGCGCCAAGGGTGCGAGCTGCTTTGATGCCAAACAAGAAGAGCGGAAAAGCGAGGCACTGCTCTTGCTGCAAAAAACTGGCTCCTTTCACCATTGAACATGGCTGATCCTAACAACCCGTCTGCTGTTTTTGGTTACAATATTCAGAATACGCGATGGGTGAAATTGGGGGATCGCCATCCTTTTGAGCCAGGCTGGAAGTGGCTGAATCCAGTTGATGGTTAGATCTAAAGCAACCCTTACGTGAAAAGAGACTCGCCCGTGAGTCAGTTCGCCGATACCAGCCGGGGCCTTCTCCAAATAGGTCCACAGGAAGAGGAAGCAGGGCACACTGAGCGCCTGTACCAGCATCACCTGGAGCTCTGAATCGTTGTCTTGCTGTTGCTAGTTGCCGTGTTTGGATGGTTGGTTGGCCGGAAAACTGCAAAACATACTGTGCTCACTATCGGTTGGCTGTTTGGGCATGATATATGAGAACAAATGCACACCCTCAGTTGAAGTCTGGGCTTGGTTCATCAGGAAACAGAAATCCGCTCACCCGGTTGGGCTTGATCTACTATGATGCAATCATCTGCTCACCCTTTAAGTTGGTAAATGTGCGTGCTTTGTTGTTTCGTGTGATATCCCCGCAAAATTTATGATTGCCCTTAGTTGGACATCAAACACACAAAACATGTGGTCAGCCTGAAGTTGGCCGGATGGGATTCATTCAAACAACCTGCAGCTAGTTTTGGTTTGATGTGTGATTGAACCAAGAGCAAGAAGCGAACCATTGATCCGACAGTAATTTATCCGTGCTTGTGCGTTTCTGGGAGAGATGGTGGGTTTGGTTGCTTGGTTGGGATTGATTGGTTGGGCTTGATCCGTGCAACAAAGCAATTCTGCTAGCCCTTGGTCTGTCAATTGGGCTGTGATCTTTCAAACCCTCAGCTTGGTGTTTTCATCTATTCAAACAACTCAAGGAAGCTCGGCTGCGCGAGGGCTTCCGTCGTCCGCCAACTTTGAGGATGATAACCAACTGAAATGAGGGCTCGAACCTGACAGTGGTATGGAGGCTGCCGCAAACGCATGTAAGCCATTTGCATCCTGTATGTGGACAAAATCCATTGCAGACCACTTTGTCAGCCAGACTTCAAATCGGGGGGCTCCATCCCAAGTGGTGCAAAGTGGTGTCCAGACATGGTGCTGTGCACCTTCAAGTCCTGAAGGATCCGAAAACTCGACAAGGGGCTGACATCAGCGGGTAGGGAGATGGATATCCAAATGCCGGTGCTAGTCACCCGTTGTCATAGCAACAGATTCGCAAGTATCAACTTGCAAATCTGGCATATGTTCAGGAGGTCGGGCACCCGCCAAGCTGGGTACGGCTTCTGTACAAGAAAGTAAACAAATGATCCACAATAGGAAACAGCTTGATTGAAATAGCAGGGTGCACCCAAGGAAAGTGTTCGGAAACTGAATGATCCAAAAGAAGGCGGACCTTTTGTTCAGATGCACCCGCTCTCTCTCCCCGCCTGGCCCATGGACACAGCAGCACCGCTTTGCCAGAGGTTCGACCACTGCAGCCCTGCGGGGGGGCCGGGGCCCGGCAGTGCTTCGGAGGTTCCTCTCCCAGCCTTCGGAAGTTGACGACGAACTGCTCTTTCAGGCCAATCTCTCGTTCCGATAGCTTATCCAAGTGCAAAGGGGCCAGGGGCGGAAGACAAGATCCAGCGTCATCTCCCCGCCTGGTCCGGCGAGCTCCAACTCGATCAGCTGCTCCAAGCCTCCGGAACAGCCCTACCACATGATAGAAGTCAAGCTGCCTTCAGCACAATGTCCTCAAGCAGTACCATGTGTGTTCCAAGACCCATGGATTGATTTCTCATTTGTATTCAAAAGGCCAAGCTGCTGCTTCAACAGCAGGTTCCCTTGGATTTGTATTGTATCATTTGGGCATGGCGATCCAAATCCCGTTCCGTCTCACTGACGCTGGGTCACGTACATAAACTTGATGCTCAAGCGAAATTCTGAGAAATTGGGGCCCTTGACCATGGATGCCTTTCCATGCAATACCTTTTTTGTTAGCATGTGGCAGCATGCGGGCTTCTTCTTTGTCAAATGCTCATTCTTCTCTTGTTCACCAAACAATTGCAAGCGCGCGGCAAAGAAGAGAAAACGCGGAACGCGGTGCGGGTTTGCTGTCGAGTCTTTCTAAGAAATGGACTGCCAAGCCTTCTCTCTCACAAGCTCGCGAACGCGCCTGGATCTGTCTCAAAACAAGAAACCCCAAATGGTTGACCGAAAAGGTACCCTCAAAAACATACAGTTACGCATGCCAGGGAACCCTACAGCCGGTCTCTAGGCAGCCCTGCAAAGGTTGTAGCTTTGCAAAACTCCATGTAGGGAACCCCTACAAGAATAGTCGGCTCTGACAATAAACAAAAAAAAAAGTAACAGGCCTGGACTTGTACACATACACCTGTACAAGCCCCTCAGGAATGAGAGTGGGGTGTTCCATTTGAAAAGGCGGCGTCTGTACTCTTCCGAGATGAGTGTGTCAGAGCAGAGATGTCAGAAAAGAGGCCCCAGAACACGAGTTTTCTTCCTGGCTTCGCTCTAGAACCATACCAAACTGGGTACTGGGTGCCAACTCCAAAACAGGACCCGCAGCAAAGGCGACGGTTCAGGCCTCGCAGCAGTGCCACTGGCGGCAATGGAAGCCCCAGCGCCTTCGCTATCTGAGGGAACGCTTGGAGTGTGTGCGTGTGTGTTTTTGTTAGGGGACCCACCGTTTTGTGTGGTTTCCCTTTTGGCTTCCCTTTACAATGACGAAAATAAGGGTACCTACAAAGAAAGACACACCCATATGAGTTTGACCCATGTTTGTTGGTGCTTTGTCTTTTGGTTTCCTCTTCCCTACCAACTTGGGTACCCTGAAAAAAAAAGACCCCCTCACAAAGTCTCTAGAAAAGGAAAGCAGAAGGAGATTCCAAATGTCTACCCTCGTGGTTTGGTCATTGTTTTGAGGATGGCAGAAACGCAGAAAGGGAAACCAAAAGGGATACCAAAGTACCCACCCGTTTCAGGGCCCCTTTCAAGACAAACCCAGATCTGTATATAGGTGCTAAAGCATGTAAGGATATCTTTAGGCAGGATTTAATGTAAGTTGTTGCCTAGAGAATGTAGTGAGATGCGGTCATTCTGTGTGAAGGAAAATGATCTGCCCCAAGGTAGATACTAGGAATGCAGTGTTTTGTTACAGCTATGCTGAGATTTGAAAAGGAGACCGACCACCAGGCGCCCAAAGAAAGGAGCCGGGTTTCTCGCTTTGCAGCGTTCCCGCTGCAGTGACTGAACGGTCAAAGTGGTGTCCGAGGGCTCCCACGCAAAGCTGGAAAGCCAAACACGTAGATGCTTGGTGGAGGCTTGATAGGACTTGATCTGAGACCCGAAGCAAGGTGCTGTGATGTTTGGTCTTTTTTACGCAACCGTGAGGTTGGGCAAAAGCTGTACCCTGCCTGATCATATGCGGCAAGGTGGGTTTCTGGACCCGCCATCGTTGTTTGTCCGTTTGGAGCCAACCAAGACGGGTCCAGGCCCTTCATAGTGTTGCTTCAACTAGGGACACCCATGACATCCTTGAAAAGAAAATCTGCATGAAATCTCCACACACACACACACACCGGCATGACGTTGCATTTTGGTGAGTAACCTTCCTGTTGCAACGGCAATTTGATAAGTGCCCACGTATAGCAAATGGGGGCGACTTAACATTGACCGTGGCTCACATAAGGCTCGCCTCGCAATTAGGAGTGTCCAAGATTACGTTTAAGCGCCGGCCTGCAACAGCAGCCGCTCAGCCCTTGTCCAAGCACAAACTCCCTGCTTGGCCAGTGCCCCTGGTAGAACAAGGAGGGTTGCCCGTGTTAGTCGGGAACCCAAGATGGTGCCACCGGAACCAACCGGGCGGAAGTCCCCTCCTCCCCTCGCCTGCAATGGCAAGCGGCTCAGGCCGAAGAGGCCTCCGAAAGGGTTGAGAGGCAAACTGAAGATGGCTTACCCTTGGCTTTCCGAATTCGGCTCGTCCCATCGGAAACCCGGCAAACTTCTCAAAATTGGAAAGCTGCACACTCACGGCACTGATCTTCTTTCGAGTTGTTTCGGGCTCGCCTTGAAAAAAATCGGGACCCGAGGTTGAGGCGGGCGGTCCAAACCAACAGCTCGTGAAATGTCCATCTCATGGCGCCTGTGCAACCTGTCGCCTCAAAGCAAAGATAGCAAACAAAAGGAAGAACCGTTTCAACTCGAGTCACAAGGTGAACCGGCACGCCTTGGGGTGCACTTCTTGTTTGGATGCGAAGTGGCTGGCTGAACGAACCAAGCCCTTTGCTTGTTCCGACCTTGTTGGCTGTGCAGCTCATCAGACTGGCATCATGTTTGTGAACTGGCGCATAGCGAAAACTACTACGACTACTAGCAGCAACCATGGAAACAGAAGGTTGTGGTTCAAGGGAAGTGTGCATGAGATCTTCGAAGAGCAAATACCCAGGTTCCATGCTAGCGAAGGGAGTGTCTTCAAATCCTGCACCTATCCTGTCCATGCTCCGCGCCTACCATCATGCCCAGAGACGCGGTCTTCGCCTGGATGCAGCGTTACAAACGGCTGCCCAGCGTGAACAGTTCAAGCAGCTCAGAAATGTTGAGGCCCCCCCCCCCCCCGGTGATGCCGAACAAGAGCAATACCCATTCGGAAAAGTATAAATTGAAGTCTGACCACAAACCCTCAAGCCTCAATCCCTGTTGTTCTCAAAGGCGTCTCCCCCTAATGGCTCCCATACAAAACTCTTCCCACCTGCTTTCACCAAACTGAAGAAGGCCACCTCAACGATGGAAGCCATCTACGAGTACTCAAAGCGAAATGTCCCTCCATGGGATCCCCTTTTTGGGGGGGAGCAATGCCAGTTTTGAGGATTGGAGGTAATGTGTCAGGATTGGAGGCCATCCACAGAGATCACTGGAAACTTAACGCAGAGATAACTGTTGATCCGAGGCTCTTGCGGCGAGTTGCTTGCTGGGAAAAATGCAAAGCTTCATCGGCGCAAGGCCGCTGCGCTATGCTTCACACCCAATGTGCGACTCGATAATACTTGTCGTGCATGCAGTTTGCAGCAGCGGCAACAGAAGCAGCAGCGGCGGTTTTCTTGACACGGCGTGTCCAGCATCTTCGCAAGGGCTCTGTCGCATTCATTTTTGGCTGATAGCGTTTCAAGAGTCCAATCTCCATGTAATCTCCATTTGAAGTCCACGGCTGCCGCATTCCCAAGGCCCGGGCTGTCTCGAAGCAAGCGGACGCGCAGAGCCTCAGAAGGCCCCCCGGCCACTGATCCTGTCGATTTTTGTGTGTTCTATGCATACTGTGCATACTGTGCATACATGTGGAATTGATATATATATATATATGTATATATATATATGTATATATACATATGTACAGGTAGGTTGCATTGTTTTTGCCGGATTGATTGCAAAATCCCTTGGTGGACGTCTTTTAGGTGGGGTTTGATGTCCGCTGACTGTTGTTGAAGGCGTGCTCGAACTCGTGGTGTGGAAATGGGGCGAATGTAAGTGCGTGCCCAGCACTTTGGCCAACCGCCATAAAAGAAACTGCCACATGCGACCCTGTGAGCACGCTCATTTGCCTCAGCTGATGAAGACGCTTCTGATTTGACCCAAGGCGCGCCCTTCCTCTTGTCATGCGACATAGCTTGGCCGACCTGAGGAAACTGGTCAGGGATGCGAATAGGGGAGACAAAGTGCGAAGCCCATGGTGTTGCCGTTGGCGCTCCAACAGGAAGACCTGCGGCATGAAGTATTCGGCAACAAGTAGCCGTCTGGACAGGCGCAGCAAAAAGGAGCCGGAGGCATCTTGCAGAAGTGTAATTCCGTGCAGACTGGAGGAGAATAACCAGGCATCAAGAAGAATCGCTTGCCCTCTGCAAGTCAGTGAATTTTGTTCCGCCAGCATGTGCAATTCAAATACTCACCACCATTCTAACCTTGTGCAAAGAGGGACAGCGCAAGGCAGACCCAGTGGCAACCCAGCACCTGAGACGGGTTACATTTCGCTTTCCTTGTGCTTCCGTGGACTCTACTTGCACCACCCTACCCAAATTTGCCACCTTGGCAGACAAAGGGTCAGCGCCCACTGCACGAGCAGCATGATCATTCCAGTAGCTTTTGATACACATGCAAGAAAGTATGAGCGAACACTACCAGAAGCTAGCATGCTGACACGTAGGTCCTCAACAGCACTTGCCCCGGGCAATTCTGAAGAGATCTTCAACAGGCTCAGCTGGAAAGAAGTGTCTGCGCAGGAATCTCTTTGGCGACGCAGTTTCGAGGACCTGAGGTCTTGCGAGTTGGGCGTGTGAACTGAGGCGACGTAGAGAATTGTGACTAATTTTGATGGCGTTTCTTGTTTGTTTTTCATGGAATGTAGCCACTAGAAGCTGCGATGTCTCTGTAGGCCGATGCTTGGCACAGTGCCATCCCAGTGCATGCGGCTGGAGCTTTGCAAGCAGAATGCAGCTCTAAATTCCTCACATATACATACAAATGTTTGTGCTGGCCAGTCATGTCGAGAGCGGCGCCGTGTATGAAGTATGAATGCATGATGTTAAGTGCTTAGGTGCTTTTGATGATAATATGGTTAACTATTCTTAAGATGTTGTCATTTCTGGAAAAGGAGACTTCCCTGGTGTTTGTGTCGCGCACAGCACCAGCCTTCTTAAAAACAAACAAATTATCGCCAACGGCATACTGTGAAGACCTGTTTCCTCAAATGCACGGCGCTGACTGGCCATCTACTTGACTTGTTCATTTCAGGGGTTGGCCTTGTGAGAGATTATGCCATTGCCGGCGACCACCGTCAATGATCGTAGTAAGGCAGCCATGTCTTTACCTAGGGTCCTCTAGCGACGATAAAGCTGGGGAGGTGTGCATTTGAAGGGTCCCCATGTCAATGTGAGTACGGCCTCTGGGTCGTTCTATGGAACCCCATGTTGGTGTAGGTCTGACTTCTATTTTCAGAAGCATGCGCACATCAATGTCATGCCATGTTTGAGCGTCTTTCTTGGTGCCTCCCTGCGACAATGTCCAGGCCCCGGGCGCCACGGCAGCGAAGGAGAGGCCTAGCATGGCGCGCGAGCAAGGACCAGGAAGCAAAAGTGCGGTATGCCTTGCTTCGAGGGCGACGCTTCAAAAGAGGCCAAAGGGGAAGCCACGAACCAAATGTACAGGCCTGCTAGAATTTGGGATCGCCACACTTTGAATCAAGAACATTCGTGGAGAAATATCGCCCAAACCTGAGATAGGACAATCTGTATATATATATATACGCATATAAACATGGACCAAAACCTGCGGTCCCCTGGTGGCTTAATTTTGACCCGTACCCGTATCCCAATGGCAGCCCAAGCCCCCACCCACCCCTTTGCCTGTGCAAGCCATAAAGGTGCACAGCAAGCCCACGTCGCACCTCCGGGAGAGGCTCACAGCGAGGCAAAAGCATCCAATCACTTGTCGTGTCTGGTTTCACTTGTTGTGTCTACAGGTAAACCATGGTGGCTATATTAACCCCCATTGTTTTAATGGTGGTTTGCAGCCCAACCAGTGGTTTCTCCTTTTTGTGGGTCCTTGCAACCAAGGAACAAATGGGTGTGGCTCAAAATTAAGCAGGAGGGGCAAGCCGCAGGTTTTGCTCCATGTTTCCACTTACCAGGCTCCATTTTGGAATTCCGGTTTCTTGAGCCACAGCCAAGTGGTAAACCAACGAATTGAGTGGATGTCCGACCCTTCTCTCGCTGCTCGAGACCCCATGGCGCGCATGAGGCTCGAAATGGGGAGGGGGGGAACTGCCAAATGAGCGGAAACTTATCTTTGGTTGCGCTGTGGAACCCGGAAAAAGGGGTACCCTCAAAAAAAAACGTCAGCAGCAGATTGTAAATGAGGTGTCCCATCTTTGAGACCTAGGCAGGCTGACGATTACGACAGGGTGCAAACAATGTGGTAATCCAATTGGAGACAAAATGCAGCAGTCGCAGGTTGGTATTGACTACCTAACTCCTTTCCGCCCATCGGCAAAATGATGCGGTTGCAATCGCTGGGAGGCTCGTCAACCCAAACCACGCCGACCCGGTCACTCAATGTTGGTAAGTCCGCATCTCCTGGACCACACGTTGCTTTCGTGTCACCGTCACCCAAAAAAATACACTCGTGTTTTTGCAGAAGAAGAGGGTCTCATCAGACTTTTGGGGGAGACTTCCATTCGCCAGCCTTTTCAAAGGTCTCAGAGTCTAAATCGTTGGTTTTATCCTCTATTGCCCACCTCCCTCTCTGTATAAACCTGGATTTCTGGGAAATGTCGGAAGAATCCATAGGAGCCTTTTCTCATGGAGTTTGGTTTGACCCCGGAATTTGCGAGCTCGTTATTTCTTCAAACTGGAACCACATGCCCCAAGCGCCAAGCGCCCCACCTTTGGAACACCCCGTAGTCCAGCCCCGCTGCAAGCTGAAGACCTCACGAGCTGCGACGAGATTTCGCATCACCAGGTGCACCAGCGGTCTCCTTCAGTGATTTTGACTAGATTCGTGCCGCACTCGAATCGCTCGACTGCGCTCTGCTTTGGGAAGTTCCCCCCAAGTGCGGAATTCCCCGCGTCCCTGGCTTTGGTAGGTTTACTCATTCGAAGGTCCTACATGGAGCCCTTCAGCCGCTCACGTGCGAAACTCGTACACTACGCCGTAGTCACTACGCCCGAGGAACGGGGAAGGGACATGGGTCACGGGCCTTTTCGGACATTTTAAAGACTTGCTGTCCGTAGCTCTGTGTGAGTCCTTGTGCTGGGAAGGCAGTTTTGTGGCGGTTGCTGAAGCCCCAAGGGCGTCAAAGAACAGGATTTCCTGCTGGAAACGAACACTGGCCCAGATCCGTAATGCACGGAAGGTGGCAACCTGGAAAGCCAAGGTCAGGGCCACATACGGAGGGATCAGACTCGGCAATTGACGCAGTCTGCACATGCTCCGGGCGCGGCTTCTCCCGCAGAAAAGCGCTTGGAGTGACTTGGGACTACCCAAGAAAATTTGATCTCCCTTTGGAGCAACCCTGAGGTCCGCATCATTGGTTTGGCAGCAATGCACAACATTCTCAAAATGTTCTCGGGGACACGTTCGCAAAGGCGGTCGCAATCCATTCATCGACAAATGGCAGAGGCATCAGCAGGGTTCGATAAAAATTGCTTAAACGATCAGACCCTGGTCCCCTAAGGGAAACCAAACAGCAGTTGTCTAAACAATCGAGGCTTGAACCATGGTTTCAAACCAGCGCTTGGCCTATCCTTGGGAAACTCAAAACTTGCGTCCCCCCCCCCCCCCGCCCTGACACCCCGGCCGTATATGACAAAGAGCGGCAGCACCTGCGCTGTGGAGGATCAATCTGGAGTGCCATACACGTATTTGTCAAATCAAGGCAACCCCCAAAATGGCGGTTGTTCTTGTGTTTAGGGTACCTCTTTTGCGGCGAGATCATTCTTGCTGGGAGATTGCGCGGAGTGTATGAGGTTCCGGGTTGATCCAAGGATAATGGGCTGCCGTGACCAACCAAAGTCAACCCAGATCAGCTCACCTCACAACATCCGAGGTGAGCACCAACCAACCAACCAACCAACCAACCCAACCCAACTCAACCCAACCCAACCCAACCCAACCCAACCCAACCCAACCAACCCGACCAACCAACCAACCCGACCAACCAACCCAACCAACCAACCAACCCAACCAACCAACCCACCCACCCACCAACCAAACAAGCTCCCGCCCAACCCCCGCCTGCCTCCTGGCCAAATCCACCTGACCCACCCTACGGCGCCTGCACTCCAAGGGCCAGGAACCGCGCCCTCTCGTTGAGGCCCATGAGCTTCATGGCCTCGCACGGATGTGAATGTGAGTCATAATCAAAACCCGGTACTAAAATGGTCGACCCGGAACCATGTAAAAAATTATGAAGGCGGACATCCGCAGCTATTCATGATTGGGATTGTCCCTTACTAACCTTCATCTACCCGGGCATGTGCTTTCCCATCCCTTGCGACGGTCCGACCTTTCAAGCCCAGCGCGTGGAACCTATGGAGTCCGTACATGGGGATCTGCGGCCGCCCATGTCTTCAGGGTCTGCACACCTCAACGTTTGAAACAACCCGAAAGACTCGGTGGGCAGTTCTTGCCCATCCGCCGATTCGAGACCCGCTGTGCTTCACTGCGAGTCATTGACTGCCCCATGTCCCAACCGCTTGAGGCAGAGTTGCCGGTTTGGTCATTTCTAGAACTGGTTTGCTGGCGCAATTTCGTGATGCGTGTGCGTGTGCGATACTAGTGAGTACCCTCTGCTCGGACACAAAAAAGGATTCCTTCGGTTCGCCTGGTCCAGCTCACGCGAAACATTCCTATATCTGACAGCCTGAGAAGTGCCCCGTTGCAACCAACTCAAGGGCCGCCTCCAAAGCCAATCACCAGCCTGGTAGAGAACCTTATTCACACAAATCAAGCACAGCCCATTCGGCAAGGGCCTCCAGCAACTTCTCCTCGCGCTCCGCGACGATCCAGCCTTGGAGCGTGTCGAAGTTCGCCGCTTTGCCACATGGGCGCGGCCGATCGGCTTCCCTAGCACCACCCAAAAGCAGTCGGAGTTGTGAATCCCCTGGCATCTATGGGTCGTGTTGGATGCCCACTTGGGGATACTCCCTTGAGAACCGCAAACTAAAGACTGATCAACAACGAAAACACCAGGCGGAAATCTGGTGGCAGTGCACTTGAAACGCTATCTGAACAGCACATCAGCCACTCTCCCCCAAGAGGGCAAAGAGTTTTCGGCGAGTCCCCGATCTTGCGGAAAATTTAGTGAGTTCCCCGTGTCCCTGCAAAATGGACCATACACTACTGGACATTCTGAACTTAAAGGCCGCAGGTGCCGTTGATGTAGATCCTTCGGATTCCACGAGTGCCACAAGACTCCGGCATCCACATGTGCGTCCCAAAAACTGAGAGGGAGGGCAGGTCAATCAGGAAGCCCGCAGGAAGGAACCGTTTGCACGGGGTAGCCGATTTGACAGTGCCACCTGGGCAGGGCGACCAGATTCAGAATCCCATCGGAGCTTGGTTGCGAAGTGTCTTAACTTAGCTAAATTTAAGAGTGCTCTGGAGGCCTGTGCAAACACTGGGACGATGAAACGTTTTGGTGGTACGGTACAAGGGTACGACAGGTACGGTACAAGGGTACGACAGGTACGGTACAAGGGTACGACTGGTACGGTACAACGGGACGACTGGCACGGTGCAAGGGTACGACTGGTACGGTACAAGGGTACGACTGGTACGGTACAAGGGTACGACTGGTACGGTACAAGGGTACGACTGGTACGGTGCAAGGGTACGACTGGTACGGTACAAGGGTACGACAGGTACGGTACAAGGCTACGACTGGTACGGTACAACGGGACGACTGGCACGGTGCAAGGGTACGACTGGTGCCCTATGTCTGCGCATTACCTAAATTTATGTTTCAGGCAATTTTACGTAAATCGAACAAATCCACCTAAATTTCAAATTTACGTAAATGTTGGGCGCCGGAAAATCAGGTCAATCACCGAAGTCAAATGGAAATTCAAAACCCTCTATTGTTTTAGGTAAATCCATTGTTGAGCGGGGATGTCCGATTACTCAAATGTAATCATGAGGACATGCATGCAGCGTGCACAGCATGTTTTACCACTGGAAAAAAACTTTCTACCACCAAAGTACAAACACGGTGCTTCAGGCATGTTCCATGAAGGTATGGAACATCAACTTTTATAATGCGTAACGCTAACAAAAACATCAAATCGTAAATGCTTAGGTGGATGTGTTTACGCAAAAAAAAAAAAAAGTGCGTAAATTTCGCGACACCTAAATTTAGTCAATTTGCAGACTTAGGCCAGGTATATAACATGATATGTAAATAGTTTAAACCGAAATCACATATATATATATATATATCATGTACAAGTACATTGAGATGCACAAATGAGGTTGGGGAAACAAAAAGCACTGCTGGTATGCCACATGACTCCCAAATGAGACATTCACGGTATGATGTGCCCCAGCAAAATACTTGTTATATCATGCATCATATATTTCAAAATGTCAAGCACAGAGCTCAGAATTGTGAGTGTCAGGACACTATATATATGATACCATTGGCAATTTAATTCCAGTAATATTTATGATGCTGTATGCATGTTGTGTGGATACTCAAAGGCCTTCAAACCATTCAATATGTTGCATGATGTTGTCAAACTGTTGATGAATTTCATGTGTGGTGATATGAATTTTACATGACTTGTGTATGCGTGTCATATGCATTGTGTATGCATGTTAAATGCACTTGTTATGCAATGGTTAAGTGATGTATGCGCTTTTAAAGGACACCATGTGCACTTTGTATGCACTTTTAAAAAGTGCATTAAACATGCAAATAATCCATACAAAACACATACAAAATGCATATGAAATTCATACAAAATTCATACAACATTCATACAACATTCATATCACATCACATGAAATTCATCAACAATTTGGTAATATACTTCACACAGTGTGGTACAAATATCAATAAATCAAAACCAAACCCATACTATGCATATTCAAGACTGATTCTGTGATGAATGTTATCCTCTCAAACATGTCAATCATGTGCATGTCAGCTAAGTATCTTTCATGGTTCTTAGATCGACTAATTCACTTGCTTGATTTATTTGCATTATTAATTCAATTTGTTGCATGCCTTACCACAAAATGCATACATCAGGCACGCAACACGCATACAGCATGCATACGCAATTCATACAAAACACTTATACAATGCATACAGCACGCCTACAGCATGCATACAAACTGCATACAACATGCATACACAACGCACCCAACAAAGTATACAACATGCATACAATATGCATGCAAGATACGTGTATTACACTTGCACAATGCACACTACATGCATACATAAATGCATGCAAACGCATACAACATGCATACAAGATGCATGCAACATGCATTGCAACATGCAAACAACATGCACGCAAAGTTTATACACAATGCATACGAACTGCATACATCATGCATACAAACTGAGACCGACATGCAAACAGAGATTGCGAATGGCGCATGCAAAAGGCATGCACCATGAGTACAGCATTCATACAAGATGCATACCAAATGCATACACACGCAACCACAATGCATACACCATGCAAACAACATGCACTCGTCATCCATACAATATGCATACAACATGCATACATACAACATGCATGAAACCTGCACAAAGTGCATGAAAGATACGTGCAACACGCGGACAACATGCATGGGCAATGCATACAACACGCATACAACGCGCACACACCATGCATACAACATGCATACAGCACGCACACACAATGCCTACAACATGCATACAATATGCATACAGCAAGCATACGCAAGGCATGCAACATGCATGACATTTGATACATAATGCAGACAAAATGCATACGACGTGCACACAAAATGCAAAAACCACATATACAACATGCAAAATGCACACTAAATGCATGTCGTGCATACAAAACGCATACAACATGCATAAAACAAATGCAAACACAATGCATACATCATGCATACAACGTGCCTACCAAACGCATACAACATGCATGCAAAATGAGTAGAACATGCATACATCAGTCACACACACAAGGCGTACGACATCCATGCATAAATCATACATTGCGCGTACAATGCACATACAACATGCACACAAGGGTGCACACAAAATGCATACATCAGGCACGCAACACGCATACAGCATGCATACGCAATTCATACAAAACACTTATACAATGCATACAGCACGCCTACAGCATGCATACAAACTGCATACAACATGCATACACAACGCACCCAACAAAGTATACAACATGCATACAATATGCATGCAAGATATGTGCATCCCACACACTTTCACAATGCATACAACATGCATACAACATGCATACAACATGCATACAATATGCATACAACATGCATACAACATGCATACAATATGCATACAACATGCATACAGCATGCCTACAACATCATACAAAATGCATGCAAACGCATACAATATGCAGACACCATGCATGCAACATGCAAACAACATGCACGCACAAGGTATACACAATGCATACAAAATGCATACATCATGCATACAAAATGCATGCATCATGCATACAACATGCGACCGACATGCAAACAGAAATTGTGCATTGCGCATACAAAAGGCATGCACCATGCGTATAGCGTTCATACAAAATGCATACCACATGTATACACACGCAAACGCAATGCATACACCATGCAAACAACATGCACGCATCATCCATACAATATGCATACAACATGCATACATACAACATGCATGAAACATGCACACAAAGGGCATGAAAGATACGTGCAACACGCATACATCACACATGCACAATGCATACAACACGCATACACCATGCATACAACATGCATACCGCACACGCCACGCATGCAACATGCATACAACAAGCATACACGATGCATGCAAGATGCATGGCATTTGACACAACATGCATACACAATGCATACAGCATGCATACAGCATGCATTTCATGCGTACACCATGCATATGAAAAGCATACATCAGGCATACAAATGCGTACGCAACGCATAATGGGCGCCTAGTATCAACAACCCAAACAAACTCCAAACAATTCCAAGGCCACATTTGTGAGACAAAACAACAACAATTACACCCAACCTCTAATTGATTTGCATAGTTTCATTCAACACCTTGCCCTGATCAATCCCCCAAAGGGGGAGTACTCGAGGAGTCAAGAAGCTTTATTCAGGGGCTCCCGAAAGAATGATGTGCAGCGCCCCCCCCAAAAAAAAAAACAACAACAAATGCAGAACTGTTTGCCAAGCACGCTGGTTTGTTTTAGAAACGCACCTGGGAGTCAATGTTCTTTTTGGCCCCATAAATTTATGTAAATTGAACAGTTAAGTGGAACTTCACCTATTTTGTTCGATTTATGTAAAAATGGCCCGAACCAAAATTTAGGCAATTTACAGACTTAGGGTGCTGTATAATATGATTTAATAAAACATGACTATCTTTATATCTCAACTAGGGATGCTATGAGTTGAGATAAGGTTGTCTGACCGGCGTGTTGATGTTACCAATGTTGTTTACATCAATCATCACTTACATGAGAAGAATCAAGACACAAGTTAATCCCAGTGAGGATGTGTCTGATACATATTCTTTGGACAACTGTGTGGGCATTATTTTTCAACACAGGACCCAGCTTCCAGCAAAAACAAAGCAGCAAATGCACTTGGAACAAGTGATTCCCTTGTTTGCTTTAATAAAAGAAACCAAAGATTTCAGGACAAATCGGCGCAGACCGAGACTACCCAGGCGCATCTGGAGTCACCATTGAGGAGCATCAGACACCAGAAACAATCATTTGAGCGACCGGGAACTAGTACCAACTGAGCCAAGTCGCACCGGCGGGCCATACCAATTGCGCCTCCCCGATGTACCAGGTAAACTAACTGTGTACCAATCGTACCAGTCATACCAGTTGAGTGTACTACCAGTCGTACCCGCTGATTTTTGGGTACGGTCGGGGGGTACACCGGGTACGGTACGGACGTACCCGAAGAAGTTGCTGCCTTTTTTCCAAAAATTGCTGGCTTTTTTTCGGCCCAAACCCTGTAAATGTACAGTAAATCTACGTTTTGGCACTCGGCATTGCTGCCTTTTTCTCAAAAAATGCTGCCTGTTTTTTGGGTACGGTCGGGGGGGTACACCGGGTACGGTACGGACGTACCCGAAGAAGTTGCTGCCTTTTTCCAAAAATTGCTGCCTTTTTTTTCCGGCCCAAACCCTGTAAATGTACAGTAAATCTACGTCTTGGCACTCGGCATTGCTGCCTTTTTCTCAAAAAATGCTGCCTTTTTTTGGGGTACAGTTGGCCCTTGTGGTAAGGCATGCAACAAATTGAATTAATAAGGCAAATCAAATCAAGCAAGTGAATTAGTCGATCTAAGAACCATGAAAGATACTTAGCTGACCTGCACATGATTGAACTGTTTGAGAGGATACCTTTCATCACAGAATCAGTGCATAGTATGGGTTTGGTGTTGATTTATTGATATGTTTTACAACACTGTGTGAAGTATATTACCAAGTTGTTGATGAATTTCATGTGATGTGATATGAATGTTGTATGAATGTTGTATGAATGTTGTATGAATGTTGTATGAATGTTGTATGAATGTTGTATGACGTTCATATGCATTGTGCATGCATGTTATGTGCATTTTATGTGCACTTGCTATGCACTTGTTAAAAGTGCATACAAAGTGCATATGAAGTCCATTAACCGTGCATTCAAAGTGCATACAAAGTGCATATCAGTTAAAAAGTGCATAACAAGTGCATATAAAATGTATACAACATGCATATGACGCGCATACACAAGTCATACAAAATTCATATCACATCACATGAAATTCATCAACAACTTGACAACATCATGCAACATATTGAATGGTTTGAATGCCTTTGACTATTCACACAACATGCATACAGCATCATACATATTACTGGAAACAAATCGCCAATGGTATCCGATATCTTGTGCATCTCAACTTGTTAATCTATGGTTATATATAGTGTCCTGACACTCACAATCCTGAGCTCTGTGCTTGACATTTTGAAATATATGATGCATGAGAAAACAAGTAGTTTGCTGGGGCATAGCCGAAAGAATGGTGTGCAGCGCCCAAAAAAAAAAAAAAAACACCTCAAAGACTGAGACACAGCTGGTTGAATCCAACTCTTTGTAGGCCCTTGCCCAACTACCCAACACTACAATTGTCGGACAATTAAGCAATCTCCAAACTCAAATTCCTTACATAGTTTCATTTAAAAGCCTTGCCCGAATCACACCCGCAAATGGGGAGGGAGTACTTGAGGAGAAAACAAACCTTATTTGAGGGGTCCCCCGCAGTAATGATTTGTTCCAGCCTCCCCAAACAAAAGCAAAATCCAATCAAGCAATACTAGATCAAATGAAACTCAGCAATACTCAATCAAATAGAAAAAACAATCAAGCAATACATGGAACATCAAATCCAGCAATACTAAACCCAATGAAAACTCAAATCCAGCAATACTAAATCGAAGGAAAACTCAAATCCGACAACAATAATCAAATGGACATTCCAATCAAGCAATGCTAAATCAAATGGAATCTCAAATCCAGCAAGACTAACTCAATCGAAAACTCAGATCTAGCAATACTAAATCAAATGGAAACTCAACTGCTGCAAGATTAAATCAAATGGCGAGCCAAATCCAGCAATGGTAAACCAAAAGGAAATTCAACTCCAGCAAGGCTAAATCAAATGGAAAGGCAAATCCAGCAATAGTACAAATGGAAGCCTCAATCCAGCAATACTAAGTCAAAATGAAAATCGCAACCCAGCAATACTAAACCAAACAACTCGGAACCGGCAACACGAAGTCAAATGGAAATTCAATTCCCTCTATTGTTTTAGGTGGATCCATTGTTGAGCGGGGGTGTCCGATTACTCAAATGTACTCATGAGAACAGGCATGCAACATGCATACAAGATGGATGTGAAATGTAAACAAAATTAATGGACAGCAACTGGAAATCTCTAGGCGAGTTTTCGCCCAAATAATGCGTATTGTTCCTGCTAACCTTAAACGTGCAGCCCGAGCCCTTTGGGGCGTGCACAGCATGTTCTACCACTGGAACTAAACCTTCTACCGCCAATGTACAAACACGGTGCTTCAAGCATGTTCCATGAAGGTAGGGAACATCAACTTTTATAATGCGCAACGCAAAAAGCAACCATTGAATACGTAAATGTTTAGGTGGATTTGTTTACGCACAAAACCCACCCAAAATCGAAATTTTACGTAAATTTTGCGACACCTAAATTCAGGTAATTTGCAGACTTAGGCCAGGTATATAACATGATATCTAAATAAGTTAAACCATAATCACATATATATATATATATCATGCACAAGTATATTGAGATGTACAAATGAGGTTTGGGAAACAAAAAGCGCTGCTGGTATGCCACATGACTCCCAAATGAGACATTCACGGTATGATGTGCCCCAGCAAAATACTTGTTATATCATGCATCATATATTTCAAAATGTCAAGCACAGAGCTCAGAATTGTGAGTGTCAGGACAGCATATATATATACAGACATACACATACATACACGCACATACACACATACACACACATAGACACACATACACACATACACACATACACACATACACACATACACACATACACACAAACACAGAGACTCACATACACACATACGCACACATACATACATACACACAAAGTTAAGATGCACCAGATATCTGATACCATTGGCAATTGATTTCGAGTAATATTTATGATGCTGTGTGCTTGCTGTGTGGTCATTCAAAGGTCTTCAAACCATTCAATATGTTGCATGTTGTTGCCAAATTGTTGATGCATTTCATGTGATGTGATCTGAATTGTGTATGAAGTTTTATGAATTTGGTATAATTTTTGTATGAACTTCATGTGCATTGCGCGCGTTATATGCACTTGATATGCATTTGTTGAAGTGATATGCACGTCGTATGCACTTTGTTTGCACTTTTAAAGGAAAGCGTATGCACGTTGTATGCAACTTTAAAAAACACATTTAAAATGCATATACCATCCATACAAAATGCATTCATACGCAATTCATACAAAGTTCATAAGCTTCATACACAATTCATATCACATCACATGAAATTAATCAGCAACTTGGTAATATATATATATATTTATTTACAGTGTGTACCAAATCCATATTATACAATACATATTGAACACTGATTCAGTGAAAGTTATCATGTCAATCATGCATATGTCAGCTACGTATCGTTCATGTTTCTTGGATTGACCAATTCACTTGCTTGTTTTTACTTTCCTTTTCATTTCAAGTCATTTGCATGTCTAAGCGTTATGCAACTGTTTTGGTAGTTGATATATGTTTAATGCAAAAATGCATACCAAACCCAACGTCAAGTGAAGTCACAGTTGCCGCATGTTTACCATCATCATGTGATTGCTAAGCAAAGTTTGCTTCATGCCCATACATCAATCTACTACAAAGTATGGACTATTTCTCAGACGGTGATGATTGATGTTAAGCATCTCAAGTAAGATACACTCTGGCTTTATTTGTCTAGGTTGAAGGCCTGCAAAAGCTTGAGCATAGTCAGCCTACATACCAAACAGTACATGTCTCACGTAAGGATCTCAAATCGCCACTGTGTTCTACAATGAACATAAACAAAAAGTGGTCTGACCTGTGCACTGTGCGCCCAGCATGTTTTGCATATCAGGCTCATGCAAAAAACAAATGGAAAACACATGTTCAAAATTTAGATTCCTACCTAAACAAAGTTTAGGTACTACCTCAATCGCATTTAGGCACTACCTATTTTGATACGTAAAATCACGCCAGCCTAAATTTAGGTAATCCGCAGACATAGGGTAAGGTTCCCTTGCACTATACCAATCGTATCCTTGTACCGTACCAGTCGTACCCTTGTACCGTGCCAGTCGTACCCTTGCACCGTACCAGTCGTACCCTTGCACTGTACCAGTCGTACCCTTGTACCGTACCAGTCGTACCCTTGCACCGTACCAGTCGTACCCTTGCACCGTACCAGTCATCCCGTTGTACCGTATCAGTCGTACCCTTGTACCGTACCAGACGTACCCTCTTACTGTACCAGGCGTGCCGCTTAACCGTACCAGTCGTACCTGTTGACTGTACCACTTTACCGACCTGCACCGTACCTGTACGCTACATCCCTCCAGAGACCCTGTGTTTCATGACTCTTAAATTTAGCTAAGTCTTAACCTTACTTGCCGTTTGCTCGGGTTAGCCCAAAGGAATGACTACACTTCTTGGTTTGGGGTGGTAGTTCAAACAAGACGTCGCTCGGAACAGTCAGAGCTCCATCAGCCCCGGGCCGGTCACCTGGCCGGAGGAATAGGCGAAGAAGGCGCAAAGGAAGAGGCCTCAGGTCCGGCGATTCGACGCGCCGTGCGCGCGTGTCATCAACAATGGCAGTTGAAGTGGCTACGTGCCATTCCCAATTGGCCACAATTTGCTCCATGGCATCTTGGGACTCCAATTCTGTGGCAAGGATAGTACCAGAACTGAGCCTAGTGCGACATCCCCAGAGACCCTCGCTAAACAACGCAAACGTTGCACTGTTGGGCCATCCTGCAAGGAGTCTTGTGTATCTGCAGAGTCCGAATTTCCTTGACGGAGCTTTCTGGTGCAGGGTTTTCTGACGGCCATTGATTTGGTCTTGCCTCTGCACTCGGCGAGTGTCTTTGGTGCCAGTCACAGGCTTGGCCATGTGACGGATTAGCAAAAGCTATAGGCCCCTTTTTGGGCCCTTCAGGCAGGGCGGGCTGCTGAACGGCGGGTTTCAAAAGCCGCCCTTTTCTCGACAGCCCCTCCCCCCCACCCGCCCCCAATGACTCGCCTGCACGCTTTCAAGACGAAGCGGGAGGTGGCATGTACACGTACCAGTGGAGCTGCAGTACAAGTACCAATGCACCTTCAATTGATCACGAGTGTCCATGGCCTCAAGTCCAGCCAAGGACATCCGGGCGGTGAAGGTAGAGTCGAGTCAAGAGAAGTACCTTGTGATTGTCACCTGGAAGGTGCCATCGAGCTCCTCGGTCTTCACACCGCACCCCACTGCCCGCCTACCAAACCTGGGCCAAACCTAGACCTCTGCAAATATTTTGCTGGTTCACAGGGCAAATGAAAAGCCAACTGCCCAGGGATTCTCCTGGCTCCTTGGCTCCCCCAATATTCATGGCCCGCCAAAATGGCCAAAACCGTTCTGTTCTTTCAATTTTACGGGACGTCCGCGAGACATCTGGCCCTTCCCCACGCAAAGTTGCGCGCTCTCGCTCGCTCGCTGCGAGCGCCCGGAGCTGAGTGTTGGACTCATGAACTCCCGGAGGCTGGATAACGCCTTCCGCTGCCTCGGACATCGACGGCAAATCGGGGAACCGGACGACGGACTCGCACGGGGCGCCGGAACAGAGCGGGGAACCGCGAACGTGGTGTCCCTTTGAAACCCCCAAAGAAGAGACACGCAAAACCTAGGTGTGTAAAAGGAAGGCCATGCCGCAAAGAACCAGCAACTGCCATGTGTCAAACAAACCTGCAAACCCGTCCCCTATCCCGGTTTTCTTGCACGAAAGAGAGCACTCATTGAATCCCCGGGCCTTTGAACCAGAACCCAGGGGATCTGAGAGACAGGCATGGAACCTGGGCTAGTGTTGCCAAGCTTTCTTCCGAGAGGGGAAGTCCGCTTGTCAAAAGGCGCAGACAGCTTGCCAATTTGCTCGTGTCTGCAGGTAAACCCTTCCCAATGCGTTCCCTCGCCGAACAAAGCAGCATCCTGCTCCCCAGACAAAACTCCTATGCGACACCGAAAAGGAACGGCACGCGCCCTTCCCATAAACAATCCGTGAGCCACCCATGGCTGAGTCGCCTCTAGCTTCGGTCCTCCCCCAAAAGTCTCCAGGCGCCACGCTTGAAGGAGGGCGTCGGGAAGGGCCTCAGAAAAAAAAAAAAAGGAAGAAACAAGTACGGAGTGACCAGAGTCCAAAGGGGAACACGGCGGGAACACCGTCTCCCTATGTGCCATATCAAGACTTTGGGAGATGGGCAGTGAAATCCAGGCCCCGCCTCTTTGCAACGATTGATAGCGACGGTTCACTTAAAGCTCCTCCCGAACAAAAACAAGCCCAGCTAACATACACAGCATGTCCTCGAAAACGGCCCATGCATCTGAACTCGGAACCTCCAAACGTGTTCCTCGGATTTTCTGGGAACCGCCCCCTGCGCCCCGCCCGTTGAAACCCCCGAACTCGGAACCGGCCATGCATCCCTGCCAACCTCAAAAGGCACCCCACACCCACAACCCTAGGATCCACCCACATCTCCAGACCTCTCCTAACCACACATGGAAACCCCAAGCGTCTTTACCGCCCCGAGCATCACCGAGCCTCCTCGGAACTTTATAGAGCTGTTTTGGGTTTTTGAAGATTTCGCGTTCAGAAACAAATCGAAAGTACCATCAATCAAATCTGTAGCTTACACGAATAGGACTAACTGAGACGTAGACAGGATTATTTGCTTCTTAGACTAACAAACAGGCATCCAGTGTAGGTTTTCTTTCTGGCTTGCTTTGTTAAAACAGCGCCATTGCCTTATTTAGGCAATCCTTGATTGAAGAGGATCATCCATTGAAACAAGCAGAAATGGGTGTGTCTTTGTTCAAGGCACCCCCTTTTGATTGGTTTCAATGGAAAACCAAAATGAAAACCGCAATTTGTGCAGTCTCTACTTTGACACCAAGTGAGACACCAAGGCAACCTCGAAGTAAGACTCCTCGCTTGCTGCATGAGAAAGCGCCTTTCGGAACAATCCATCAAGACCACTGGTGAGTGAGAACTAAACTGAAACCAGCGCCGATGTTCTACCAAAATGAACCTTAAAAGGACACCTATGACGTTTTCAGACGTGCCAAGTGATCACCAGAGGGGACCTTCATCAACCTGGGCTCAAAACAAAATTTAATCCCCCAAAGAGACACCCAAACACCCACCTCGCACCAAAGAGGACTGCCCTTGGCTCCCCGGCAGAACATCCAGCTCCAACCTCACCGGATACGCAGAAAACGTGCCACCCTGCATTTCACCCACGAAACACACAAGCCCAGTTTCTAAGTGGGGCAAGTGGGGATGCTCCAGAAACCCTGGCCCAGGGGCAGAAACTTGATCCCTAAAGAGGAAATCAAAAAGGGCCCAACACCAAACTTCTAACCCAAACGTGGTTTGGTGGTCTTTTGAAAGCTCAAAGAAGCCCTGCCAAACGTAGGGAGATTTCGAGCCGATCTGGAAGTCACCTGCCAAAGAACACCCAGAGCCATGTGGACCCCTTTGAAAACCACATATTCTTGGGTCGCACCCTATTTTGAGAGACAGCCAATATACCCCAAATCGTGGAAACACAATTTGGGCCGTCGGTTGTACTGATCTCCAGTTCCATTTTGATATATGGCCCACATTATTGAACTTACCTGGCCACTGTCCTGGTGGGCGATCAAACAGGCCAACTTCACCGAGAAAAGGGGGTGATCAAGGAACAAATCCCAACTTCCACGTGGCCAGATCTCCTTTTCCGCTCCCTGAGGCCAAGACTGCCAGCCGTTTCCGCGTCCTGTCGCGGAAACTTCAGCGGTGTCCAGGGGTTCGATCAGAACCATAGAAATGATGCTCCTCCGTTATTTGCTTCATAACCATGCTGATAAAGTCGGAACACCTGCACTAAAAACTGAAGCTGATAGGACTTGAACCTACAACCTCCCCCTCAAACTTGCTGGGGCACGCTGCCATTGCGCCACAGCCCCTCTGCCAAGACATACAAAGGCCCCGTGGGAGCTGTTGTAAACTTGATCAATGGCAGAAGCAATGCGGAAAGCTGAAGACTTTGGTTTCCTCATGAAATCGCTGCATGGGTCAAACGCAGCCACCAGCCTCCCGAAGTGAGGAACTCATCGATAAGCCTCGCATGCTAAAGGAACAAAGAAAACACATCACATTGCATTTTGTCGATTGGTTGGATTCCCAGCACAAGAGCCTGATCTTCAAGAATGCGCCAAATTGCCCCAACGGGTTGTTCCATCTTTCGGCACCGGATACGCAGAAAATGTGCCACCCTGCATTTCACCCAAACGTAGGGAGATTTCGAGCCGATCTGGAAGCCACCTGCCAAAAGGTTCCATCCAGGCGTGTAGCGTCACGTACAGCCAGAAACAAAGGAAATATTGCGAGTCAGTTCGATCACGCGCTCCTGGCCGCGAGCGGGGCCGAAAATGCAGGTGTATGTATGTGTACATATGTATGTATGTATGTATGTATGTATGTATGTATGTATGTATGTATGTATGTATGTATGTATGTATGTATGTATGTATGTATGTATGTATGTATGTATGTATGTATGTATGTATGTATGTATGTAGCTAGGTAGGTAGGTAGGCAGGTAGGTACGGTATATACGGTATGTACATATACATAACTACATATATATATATATATATATATATATATATATATGTGTGTGTATGTTTGTTTGCTTTCTTGCCTGCCTGCCTGCCTGCCTGCTTGCTTGCTTGTATGCATCTATGTATCTGCTATGCCACAATGCCACTATGCCGCTGCCCGGTTGTAGAGCTGAAAGCAAACGCACCGGTCCCCACGAGCACGCCCCCACAAGCACTGCGCGCCATTGTTTGTCCACGCCGTCCAAAATAGAATCCATGAGGCCGGTCTGTTACCATCCATGTCAAAACCAGCACGTGCAGCTGAGACTGTATGGAGCTTGCCAGCGTCTACCAAGTAAATGAAGCTGCCGTTTCATGCCGTTTCATGTGATCGTCTATGCTAGACCAGCTGCCCTTGCGAACTGGATAGAAAGCCTACCCGTTCCCTGTATTGTGGCATTGATGTCTTGCTTCGGCTCGCACCACCTGATAGATGTATTTATATATACACACATACATATATGTGTGCGCTATGAGAAACTCTATCATTATTGTATTCATCAGCTTGGTCATCCAAGATTTGCCTCCTCTCTTGATTGACAAACCTTGTCGTCTCACGGATGTGTATCCGAATGCAAACCAAGCTGATAAATATTGTTTCCGTTTCCGGGCGATCGCCACGCTGCGTGCCTCTCTGCCCACTAACAAAAAAAACTACGAGGAAAAAACGACTGAACACTTTTTTGTTTTGTCTCTTCAGACCAGTTCCCCGCTGGCTGGAAGGGCAAGCACTGATAATGAACTCAAGTCGAAGGCCAAGTCGGCTCAATCTTCCTGGCTCCAGGTGATTCGTCCCAGCTGCACTGTCCGCGCGTGGCCACCTCACTTCTTGCCCTCACCAGATGCACCTGGCAAGAGAAGGAATCAGCCAAAAAACGAGCCGCAGGCTTGATATCCAAAGGCTCAGGTGGGTTCGCGTTTGGCGAAGGATTGGACCTGGAGGGCGCGGTGCTGCTGGATTCAGCAATGCAGCAAGCGCGCAGCATGGTTTCTTGTGATTATGGTACGTGTAAGAATTGGGGTCGAAGTACAAAGCCGCACATGCGGTGCCACGGCTGAGTGGATAACAAAAGCCATCCCCTTCCCTGCCTCCCCGGACCACTTTTTGGTGTGTGGTCCCCGCTTTAGAAAGGTGATGGAAACTTCCCCTGGGCATCTGCTACTCGTTCTGCTTTCGAACGTTGAGGCGGCGTTCCCGACCATTGTGGCACAGAGGCACGACGAATTCAACATGTTGAAACAATCAACCGAACACAAGTGCTGCTCTTGAAATCAGCCAATTTCACGCACACACTTCATCACGCAAGAGAGGAAAGGAGAGACAGGTTCGACTACCAACAGCCAACACATCAAAACTGGAGCCATTGGTCCTTGTAAAGCAACGGCGCAACACACCAGACAATGTGGCTCTTTTGCAGGTACGTCACTGAGTCCCCAGTGATATCACCAGCACACATCCGGTGTCTTCGTTGGTGCAAGACCGGATGAGCTGCTTGCACCATCTTGGAAGTCAACGAAGACTCCTTCCCCTGCATGATGTGAAATGTGGTCCCAGGGTGGCTCTGGGACTCGGCACACACACCCGCAGGGGCTTTTTCTGGCGTCGGAAGATCTGCTGTCTACTGCGGATCATTGATGCCGCGGCGGTGGGCGCGATCGTGTCCGAATAAGATGATTGTCCTCAAGTCCTCAAGAGGAAAGGCCGCCCGCTGCGAAGTCCAAGGAGGAACATCTGGTGGACGTGCAACGCTGGAAATCGGCACGCCGTTGGGAAGGAGGATCGGTTGCACCATCTCGTTGGTTGCCTCACGGCGTTCCAACACGGAAGTGGCGGTAGAGCGAGTACTCGGGGTCACAGGCGTAGGATCCAAGTGCGTGTACATGGGATCATGTTGGGGATCCAGTTGCTGCTCGGTGACAGGTGGTAGATCGCGAGGACATTGAGGAGCAAGTGGTGGCGGATACCAATGGAACTAGGTTACCCTGTCCATCACACTTGCCGTCCGCGACTGGCGCAGTCCCGACATTGCCAGATCCAAGTGGTCGGCTGGGCATCCATGTTGTTGTCGCCGTCCGGATATTCAAAACTGCCAGACTTTCTTCCACTCCCAGTAGGTGTTGCTGTTCGGCGGTGGAGTGTTGTCCTCCGTTGCAGTAATCCATTCGCCAGGCCAGTAGATCTTGATCCACTGTCGTTCAGGCAGAACCCCGACCAGGAATCCAACCACGGTGTTGCCATGTTGCAACTGCCGTGACCTAACCCAATGCGACTACCTCAGCACCCTGTCAAAATATCGCGACGGCAACTATTCAATCGCCATACCCGTCTATGCCGTATTCACCGCCACCAACAGCACCGTCTACATCAGGCATGGGCAGCAATCCCACACCGAGCCAGGTTGCATACACCGGCTTCGCCGCTGAGGCCAGGCCACGAGCTGAACCCGTCAATCTCGTGGCTAGCCATGCACGTGTTCGCACATTCTCCATCTCCGAGCAGGAGACGCCAACGCTCTCGATCCAGGAACGCACGTCATCATTGACATGATCGACAGGCTAAGCCGGAGATCAAAGCAATGCCGGGTAGACCTTCAGGATTAGCATGGGATCGGTGAGTGAGTGATTGTGGCATGAGAATTTGATGAGTTGCCTTACCTTGGTTGCGCATTCGTTGCACACTTGCGCCTTCATGATTTTGCCGGACGAGATGGTTGCGCCACTGTTCAATGCGCTCATCAGCATTCAGTCTCAGATTGCAAAATGCTGTGGATGTTCTTCGTGATCACACCACTATGACATCCCGCAGCAGAGACGCCATGCCAAACACCAACGTTCATCCATACTTGCTTCTCAACAGCATCCTTCGCGCCTCCTCGACAGCGTCCTGCAGCCACCACCATCACTGGAGTAAGGATCAGTCCTCAACCAGTCACTCCTCTCCTGGCAAGGCAACAGCAGTACATCATGAAGCACGAGCAGAGCAACCTGTCCACCACGACCGAGTCGCTCATCGTCCCGCTCCCGGTCTAGAACACGACGCGCGCATCACCGTGGGTCGAGGATGGTTCGCTCACATCGAGGATCCCAAGAAGGAAATAAGCACCCCCCTTCATATCGTCTTCGCAACATCCGGGGCAGGTCCCCCACTATCTCACCACTGCCATCCTCTGACGAGATCCATTCCTCCACTTCACGAGGACCCTTTGCCGGCGCCGTCACCTTCGCCTTCGCCTTCACCGTCTCCAGCGCGACCGTGCACTTTGATTCAGACGTTCAACAGGCAGCGAAGAGAAGAATGGAGTAGTTTGGTGGCTTGCTGCGGAAGGGCTCGGACATAAAATTGGTAAGTCGTAGTAAGTAGTAGAGTTGAGTGGCTGGGAAGGCTGCTGATCCGACTGGATCCAAGTCGGTAAAGAAGTTCGTCTTGTTGCTGGGCATCATTCTGGGATCTCGATGGAGGCGTTGAAGTAAACTGGATGTAGTCGGCGTTTGACCTGCTTGTACAAGGTCAGTGATCTGGGTGAGCGTGGTGCAGGTTGCCGAAATTCAGCAAGATGATCGCGAAAACCCATTCGAGCAAGTAGTCTGTGAATCTATGGAGCATTAAGTTGTGGTCGGAGAGTGTGTTGCCAAGTACTTTCAGCAGCCCGCAACTGACCTCCTAGCACGGCTATCTCGATCGGTGGAGGAGTAAACAGCCAGTAGGTGTTGGTGTGGTGCCAACAGCGGAACGCTGGTTCAAAATAGGCATGTTGTGAGCGGAGTAGTTGTTGAAATTTGCGGCTGCGAGAATGTTCTCGTCGTAGAATGTCCTTGGCGGTCGCGCCAACGTAGATCGGGCAGTGAAACGGCGAGCATCTGACGTACACACAGGGCTGGCGGTAGTTGGTGGGGTCCGAGGCCTCAGGGAATCTTGTTGGTGAGTAAGTAAGCGTGCTGTTGTAGCATGTGAAGAAAAAAGCATTTGTATGAGCAGGCTGTCCTGAACTGATGCTCTCTAGACGACGGTCAGGAGGATGTAGCAAGCGAGTCTAGCTCTGCGAAGCAGGAACACGTAAAATCTTTGACAAAATTGAACGTCATCGTGAGTGATGAAGCGATCAATCTGACTGGCGCAAATCGCCGAACAATCTCACTTTCCTGGTCAGGAAGGTGATGAATCTCATCATGTGGGTGAACGAAGCGCCACAAGGAACGTACAAAGTCGAAGCGGTCCATGCATGAAGACACTTGAGGCCAACCTGCATCCGACTGCAAGACTCCTACATCTACCAAAAACCTGTCCATCCTTTCGATCTCCCCTGATCCCCCGAACTGCGCAACATATCACCGCAAGAAAGCTGGAGATGATTGCATGCGTGAATGAATCAATGACCGTGTCTCTCAACCGCTCTGCAATCCGCATAGTCCCGCTCTCATGTTTATGTCAACGACGCACGTCCTCAAAATGCGCTAAGCGACAGCTACTCCACTTCACTGTTTGGTCTCAGCCGACGAGAAGGCGAGCTCCAACGACTAGCGTGGCGAGAGCTTTATCACCAAGCTTGGCCACATATGGGCTCAGCTCCCCAGATAGTAGCCATGGACGCGATGGACTCAGCGTTTTCTCTTGGGGATCTTGCCGTGAGCTTGCAGGGAAGTGGTGGCAAGACTCTCGAACTCTTTCTTCATGATTTTGGGGCAGCATCGCGATTGGCAAGTTTCGGCAGAAACCAGTTGACAATCGCCGGCGTGAGTGGGTCGGTGCGCCATGTCGAAGTGTCCGAAAAAAGGAGGGGTTCGAAGTGTAGTAGTCGAGCAACTGTAAGGGAGTGTTGGCTTGGGCGGGTTGCTCAATCTTCTTGTCTCTTGGGAGTCTCCAGAAGCCATAATAGGCGGTGACGTAGTGTTGTAAGATTTGCCATCCTTCGCTGCTGCGCTGACCATGAGTAACGTAGAAGAGGAAGGAGGACACGGTGTCGTCATCGTGGCATTCACCGGGTTGCCTGGCGTGGCGGGGTTCAATTCCAGGGTCGGGTTGGTGGTTCTTGAACTTGAGCAAGAAGATTGTCTTCTGGTTGTGCCGGTTGATACTCCCGGTGAATGTGGGGCAGCGCTTCGACTAGTTTGGCAGATAGAGCCTCATGAACTTTGATGCGTTGCGAAAAGTCTTGGAGGTCATAGACCAATGAGGTCGCCGCATCCTTCTCTAGTTGGATGATGCGATCGATCTGCTGAAACGGAGAGATTTGGACGTGGTTCCCCAGAGTAACGCCTCAGCACTGGAGAATGTCACAAACCGCCCATGACTCATTGGCCGCAACAACCAATTGGCACAAGGTCCCGATGAATCACCTGGACCAGCTTGACTTCTTCAAGTCTGAGCCCGATTTGCTGCGTGTAGGGTGTGTTGGCGATGGTTTCCGGCAAGTTGAATTGGTAGACCTCCTGCGAATCCCTGCAGCCTGGGGATTGCACCCATTCTGGCGGATCCTTGGGGGCGGCAGTCGGCGTGTTCGGCTTGTTGGGCCTGGTAGTAGTAGAGGTCGCTGATCCCTTTGTCTGATGAGGCGTAAGCTTCGGCGGTTGAGGCAAAAGTTGTTGAGGACCAGGTGGAGGGTGCATCCTCGGTGCTGGAGGAAGAACAGGAGGAAATGGCGGTAGAGGTGGTAACGAGGAGATATTGTCCCAACGCGGCATCATGTAGTGGGCTTCGTTGTTGGAGTAGGACATCGGGTGCGTCTGCATCAGTTGTCGTTGCAACAGAAGTGGAGTAGTTTGACGCCATCCTGAATCAGCAACTGCTTAACCATCTGTTCGTGGTGTAGGACTCCCGTGTCGCTGCCTGATCGAGAACGTTCGCGTTAATCGCGTCTGGGCATAGTATTACTACTGAGACCGAGAAGGCAAACAACTGCATGTCAGACCGAAAGCTTCACCAGCATGCTCATGAAATGCCAATCAAGGAGGAAAACGACTGCATGACAGAAAAATGTTCCGAAGCAGACGACTGTGTGACTGAATGAATACTTCGGTAAACTCGGCATGAATGTGGGGACTCAGGAGGCGACCCGGCCTTGTGGGTGTTGTGCGTGAAGCATTCACAAAAGCATCTTCGTATCTCACTGAGGTCACGATACTGAGGTCAGGCAACTGAGGTTTAATGAACTGAGGCCACGTGAAACAACTGAGGTTCCTGAACTCCGCAAAGCGGACCCGAGGCCACACCAGGGGTGCCCTTGAAGATCTCCCTTTCGGGATAACACTTCAATACCCCAAGGGGTGGTTTGGTACATTCGTGTACATCGTTCGCCTACATCACTTCGAGTTGGCTTCAGAATGTAAAACCAACAGCCAACACATCAAAACTGGAGCCATTGGTCCTTGTAAAGCAACAGCGCAACACCAGACAATGTGGCTCTTTTGCAGGTACGTCACTGAGTCCCCAGTGATAGCACCAGCACACATCCGGTGTCTTCGTTGGTGCAAGACCGGATGAGCTGCTTGCACCATCTTGGAAGTCGACGAAGACTCCTTCCCCTGCATGATGTGAAATGTGGTCCCAGGGTGGCTCTGGGACTCGGCACACACACACACACACCCTACTCCACATAACCTCTAAGACAAACCCAACTCAGGGAGAAAGAACACAATCTCAGCGCCCATTGGACTTCCGCCGAACAAAGGACACCATGCTTTTTGGTTGATTTCACACGTGGGAACGCATGTCCCACACAGATTTGTCCAGCCCAAAGTTAGGGAAACAGCCAAACTTGGTCAACGTTCAACCCTAAATCTAGGATTTACATCTGAACCAGGGGCAAAGATGCTCAGGTGCCAAAAGCAAAGACCGGGTCAAAGGGCAACCTCAAAGGGCAACAAATCCCACAGGAAAGGTTCGGAGAAAAGGAGTCCAGGAAAGGAGTCCGAGGGTTCGAACTTGCCACCACTCCTAGAGCTTCGATTGACTTGGCTTTGCCACGGGTTCTACCAACAAAACAGAAGCGGGAGTGTCTTTTTTCAGAGCACCCTTTTTGGGATTGGTTTCAGGGGAAACCAAAATGAAACCTACTATTTTGGGCTTCCCCCATTCAGAGACACAGGACTTTGAAAACACAACACAAAAAGGACAGTGTCCCCAAAGTGACATCCCGCGCTTGTCACCGTTCAACTGCTTGTAAGTTCGGTCCGACACAGAGCGTCCAGAGCTCGGTGCTTGCATCAAGCCCCAGGAGTTCAAGACCTCTTTATTTGAGGGTCTTGGGGTTTCAAGGCCCTCCTATTTAGGGCCTGGGGCTCTTATGTAAGCGAAGCACGAAAGCGAGGTTGTTCCGAGAACTGTCACGGACGCTCACTATTCCGCCAATTCCACTCCAATACAGATCCATTATATTCACCTTTATGGTGGTAGCTAGTGCTTCTACTTTCCAGTCACGTTGCGTGTAGAAAAGCATTGCTCGATATGGAAGTGACATGTATCGAGACCGATGCCTAACTCAGCACGATGGCCAGGTCATCAAGGATATGAAAAAGTGAGTTCAGCCGCAGAACACAAGTGCTGCCGTTGAAACCAACGGTTTCCATACAGACACACACACACACATTCCACCTCTGACGAATATGGATGTGGAGAGTCAAGAGATTCCACCAAATGAAGGGAGAGGACGAACTCAAGAGCCCGGAGGATTTCAGTTTCAAGCGTATTTCCCGTACGGGTCGGCTTTGGAGCCTAGTCCTGATCCCAGGCTTTTGGTTTTTCGCTTACGGGCCAAAGTGTCGATTCGTTGGCCATCCCACACGTTATCAGCTCAAGGTGAGGGAAACTGCCAAACTCGAAGTCAAGGTTCACCCTACACCTACCAGCTACACCATGTTCAATGCGCGGATGGCCGGTCATGTCATACAGAATATAAAAGCGTTGCTCTGTAAATACACCGGCCAAATGTGTGGCAGCCTTCTTCCATGCTCCCTCTGCTTCGCGCATGCGCCCCGCATGCGCCCGCCCGCCCAGCCTGCCGCATCGAAGCCCTTGGAGAGATCATCCAGCACCGTCTTGGAGGCCGCCGCGCCGTTGACCCAGGTCTCAGGCCGAAGACGAAACTCTGAGGCTCTGAGGCGGTGCTCTGAGGGCAGGCTCCTTGGCCGTATCTATGCCGGATCCGACGGGTACCCTCCAAAAATACCTGCATGCCGTCCTCTCGGCTACGTGATACAGAAAACAGCAGGTGAGGGTTTTCACCTTGCTCTTCCTTTGCGTGTGTCGTTGCATGCGATGGTTTCACCCCATGTCCCTTTGACCTCCCTTTAGCAAGCCAAAATATGGTGCCCGCACAAAAAAAAGAGACGCTGAACCCAAGTGTGGAGTTCACCTGTTGCTCTCTTCTTTCAGCGCGCTTTTTGCAACTAACATTAGTGCTGTCAGATTAACTACAAGCTCAGCTGCTCTTGCACCTGGCTGCTGTCTCCTCTGTATTCTGGGTCACCCCAGGTCACAACGGCGCCAGATTCAAGAATGGCAGCAAAAGCAGCCATGGTTGCTTGAATGCAGTGTACATTCCTCAGCTGCTCTTGGACCTGGCTGCTGTCTCCTCCATATTCTGGATCACCCCAGGTCACAACAGCACCAGATTCAAGAATGGCTGCAAAAGCACCGTCAGTTTTTTGGATGCAGTGTACGTTCCTCAGCTGCTCTTGCACCTGGCTGCTGTCTCCGCCACATTCTGCATCACCCCAGGTCACAACAGCCCCAGATTCAAGAATGGCAGCAAAAGCACCACAAGCAGTTGCTTGGATGTGCAGAACGTTCGACAGCTGCTCTTGCACATGGCTGCTGCCTCCACCGCATCCTGGATCACCCCAGGTCACTACAGCCCCAGATTCAAGAATGGCAGCAAAAGCACGACTAGTCGCTTGGATGTGCTGAGCGTTCCTTAGCTGCTCTTGCACCTGGCTGCTGTCTCCGCCGCATGCTGCAACATCCCAGCTCACAACAGCCCCAGATTCAAGAATGGCAGCAAAAGCACCACAAGCAGTTGCTTGGATGTGCAGAACGTTCGACAGCTGCTCTTGCACATGGCTGCTGTCTCCGCCGCATCCTGCGTGACCCCAAGTCACTACTGTCCCAGATTCAAGAATGGCAGCAAAAGTACGGCCAGTTGCTTGGATCCGCTGGACGTTCCTCAACTGCTCTTGCACCTGGCGGCTGTCTCCTCTATATTCTGGATCACCAGGTCACGACAGTGCCAGCTTCAAGAATGGCAGCAAAAGCACCCACACCTGGTGCTTGGATGCACTGAATGTTCCTCAGCTGCTCCTGTACCTGGCTGCTGTCTCCGCCGTCACCTGGATCACCCCAGGTCACAGCAGCCCCAGATTCAAGAATGGCAGCAAAAGCACTGTCAGCAGCTTGGATGTGCTGTACGTTTCCCAGCTGCTCTTGCACCTCGCTGCTGTCTCCGCCATATGCTGGATCACCCCAGGTTACAACAGCTCCAGATTCAACGATGGCAGCAAAAGCACGGCCAGTTGCTTGGATGTGCTGAACATTCCTGAGCTTCTCTTGAACCTGGCTGCTGTCTCAGCCCCATTCCGGATTACCCCAGGTCACAACCTCGCCCCCGTGGCCATGCCAAGCGAAAGCAGCATCAGAGGCAGCCAGTTTGCCAAGCTGCACAACCGCAGCCACGCCCTCTCCATCTCGCAAGCCGGCCTGCAAGCGGCGCCGGAAATGCTGCTGCGCTGCAGCCTTCAGCTCGCTGACGGACGTCTCCGGTGAGACGTCTACGGAGTAGCCATCTCCACTGGGCAAGTGAACATTCACCTTCATGGCGCAGAAAACTTGTTCTGGATGTGTTCGAGCTTCCAAAAGAGAAACTGAGGCATCACCAAAGAAGTTGCGGGCGGAAATATGTATGACATTCAATAGACCGTGAATGACAACTGTCTATCGCAGAAGAAGGCTAAGAAGTTCATAAACAAGAGCCTTTGGCCATCTGGCTGGTTTGTGGCCAAGGCGATATATTGTCAAGCACTCATGCACAACAGAAGCAGAGTGGGGGATCGACTGGTGGTTTACTTGCTTGCGGCTTGGCATACGGCTTGGCAGATGTTTGTTGGGTTCGTCAAGCCTTCGCGAAGCCTTTTCGAGACCTCCGCCAAGCAGGTTAAAGTGGATGCTCAAGGGTCACTTAGATGGTCTGGGAGTAAGCTGCATAGTTCATGGCTGTTCACAAGGGTTCACGGGGGGGTAACTGGGAGTTAACTGGGGGTTCACTAAGCACCCTCCTTCTGTTTCTGACTTGAAATGCGAAAAATGAATTCCCCGGATTTATCCGGATCCCCTTCATGTCTCGTTGCGTCATTTCGTGGCTAGCCCAGAGGCGTTGCGTTCACTCGAACCGGAGGACGCGGCACCTCCCCGAAACCTGATTTGGCCACACCGGCGGTCAAAACTGAAGTGACTAGGTGCTGTAGCCGATATAACTTATATAACTCATATCACTTGTATAGCTATGCAGGTTTGTAGCCAACACCTCTCGCACGGCAACAGCTTCCTGCATCGAACTCTCCCAACATGAGGGTCCGCCCAAACCACCGTCACGACACGCTAGTTTCAAAGATGTCCGATGCCCACCTGCCTTCTCCACCATGTAAACGGCGTTCTTCTGCAGGGCCTTCTCCCTGAAAAAGAAACGCGTTTCATCTTGCTCCCACAAAACGTGTTTAAGCGGCCACAGATAAGAAACGCATAAATCATCGCATTTCACGACCAAGATGCAAGCTCATGCAAACCTGGTTCACAGGACACCAAAGAAGGCTTCCTGGACTCGGATTGTCCCACCGCGTTTCAAGACCCTGGTAGAAATCATGAAGCCTTCTCGGGGGGAAATCGGTTTAAACTGGGAACCCACGACACAAAGACAAACGGGGCGAATGAACGACTGAGTCTTCCGTCCTGAGTCGCACTTTCCTTCCCCCGGATGGCCCAAAGGGAAACCGGCGAGCCACAAGGAAGGGCCACAAGGAACTGGCTGAAGCGAATTTTATGGAGCCTTGCGCCTTGGCCGAAAAAGGACACTAGCGGATCCACAAGCCCAGTCTTTTTTGTGGGAGCCTTACGCATCTCCGAGTGAGGCAAAAATTATCCCTCCCAGATAATGCTACATAGCTTCTCAAGGATTTGAACGACCAAGGTCCCCATGTTCATGTCCTGAGCTCTGATTCCGTTGAATGGGACCTCTGAACCATTCAGTGACACTTCCTGACTCTTGCATCCAAAAATCGGAAACCCCTTCGCATTTGCCTTGTTGGCAAGGAAACCAAAACAAAGAAGTGGCTCTTCGGATGCCTCCCCTCCTGTAGCAATGTAGTTTTCAACATAGCCTCCGGGCACTTATCGGACCCATCCCAAGTCCTCTTCTTGGCCACGCCAGCAAGAGTCAAGCAACAAGTCCCCAGCATTTGCTGCCCTTTGACCCGAGAAAAGAGCGGCACCCTCGAAAAATACTGGAAGGACCAGCCTTCATTTCACAAAACGGCCAACGCCGAGCGACTCCAAGCTCACGGAACCCACAAAGCCATCATTGCAGCCCGCAGGAAGTCGGAAGTCCGGCCTGTAGGGCTCGCGCAGACACTGCCGCAAGATGGCAGCCATCTCGTTGCTGTAGCCTCAGTGCGTTGAATGTCATTGGGCCAAGCCCTTGTTTCCAAAAAAAACAAAGAGCTGTTTAAACATATTCAATCCGTATTTGCTTCAACAACCTCCGTTGGATGTCTCAGCAAAGGGAACCAAGGATTGCTTCTTTGAACAAACGTTGCCCAACCCCGGTGGAATCCGCTTGGACGGCCAGGCAACATATTGCGCAACAAGGCCTAGGGCCGGCGCCTAGCAACCTGGTCTTTCTGCTCTGATGCTCGTGCTGCCAACAGCAAGCCTTGCACTGAATTTACACAAAGTGAGAGCTTGCCGGCCATCGGATTTCAGGCAGACCTGTGCATGACTTCATGAGAGCACCTTGGTTGAGACCCACGGCCTTTTCGTTGTTGACCTTTTCTGAGTCAACGTTTACGCAACATGCGGGGAACACTCAAGCCGCCTCTCTGCAAACTGGCGAAGTACCATCAGCCAGGGGAACCTCATCTCTGCTTTGGGTCTTGCACCACCCTTAGGGGTGTGTCAAAATGAGTTTTACCGGAGAAAAAAAGGGGGATCCATTCATTGTACGCAGCACATGCTTCCCTTTGGAACCCTCGTACCATAGCTGCAAGCAAACCATGTTTCAAGAACGGACTCCATGAGGCAAGAAAGGCAAAAAAGAGCTACATGTGTCTCCTGAGTGTAGCCTGCCAACATCCAAACCATCCAAAAAGAACAACCGCAGCCCCATGTCATTTTTGACGGGTCCACTTCTTTGGAAGGGCTGGGCTAGCCCTCCAGTATCAAATCAGCCGTTTGGGGCCCTCAAGACTTCGAATCAGCCTGACAAGGGTACCGAGCCTCAAACAAAACACACCTATTTGAAGCGCAAGCCGATTTCAAATCGCCAGCCGGGCATCCCGGCGCAGGTAGGAGACACCGGCAGCGCGCCACATCGCAAGACCGAGAAGCGAGATGCGCGAAGTAAAGCCACTGGCGGCTGCGGCTGTCGAAGTCCATAGGGAGAGCTCCAAAGGCCCCCACGCCCCCCAGGCATTGTGGAGGTTCTTGGAAGGGTTGCTGACATCCGGAATCCTGTGACAGACTCGCTCATGGGATGTGTTGCTAACTCCAACAATACGTCATCGGCAAGTTCTGGAACCTATGCGTGCGGAATGCGACAAACACAAATGAAGCTCAGACAACCAACCCGACCGGGAGGGGGATCATTTTCGAACACCGATTTTGGATCATTTTCGAACACCGATGTCCTGGATCATTTTCGAACACAGAGTGGGTCATTTTCGAACACATGGGGGGGCTATCCTGCGGCGCCCGTGGGGTGGGGGGGGGGGGGTGGGGTGGGGCAGTTGCGTTCGCCTCTTACCCCGTGCCCGTGCAACTGCGCCCTGGGGGGGGCAACCAGGAGGCTCCCAGTCCCAAGTTACCTTGGCTTTTTGAGCAAAGATGTCCTCGGCGACTTGCGCTGGTTGGCCCCCGTAAAGCCGTGAAAGCTCGGCCTAACGGCCGTAATAACTCTCGCGGGAAACTGAAAGGCCGCTACTACTCCGTGAAAAAGCCGTGAAAACTCGTGAAATGTCAATGCTCTGAGTTATCTTGTCCTCGCGACACAAAAAACCTCCTTAACTCATACGGCCTAAGTAACTTGCGAATCGGAGCCTCCTGGAATTGCGATCGCCGCTTACTGCGTGGCGGCGCAACTGCGTATTGGGGCTGGGGGGGAGGGGTGGGGTGGGGCAGTTACGTTCGCTTCTTGCTGCGTGACCGTGCGACTGCGTCTTGGGGGGGGGGGGGGGATGGGGTGGGGCAGTTACCTTCGCCTCTTACTGCGTGACCGTGCGACTGCGCGCTGGTGGTGACGGCGGTGTTGTTGGTAGCGATGATGACGATGTTGATGATGATGGTCATAATGATGATGATGATGATGATGATGATTATGTTATGTTGACCATGTTGTTGATGATGATGATGTTGATGATGATGATGATGATGATGACGGTGATGATGTTGATGATGATGGTGATGATGTTAATGATGATGATATTGATGTTGCCGATGAGGATGTCGATGGCGATGACTTTGATGATGTCGATGATGATGGTGATGTCGACGTTGATGTTGATAATGGTGATGATGTTGTTAATCATGATGATGATGGTGATGATGTTCATGTTGACGATGTTGATGATCATTTTGACGATGGTGATGGTGATGATGATGATGATAATGGTGATGATGATGGTGATGATGATGACGATGGTGATGATGGTGATGTTGACGGTGTTGTTGATGATGATGATGTAGATGTTGGTGGTGATGTTGATGATGGTGATGGTGATGTTGGTGTTGATGTTGATGATGGTGATGTTGTTGGTAGTGATGATGACGATGTTGATGATGATGGTAATGATGATGGTGATGATGATGATGATGATGATGATGACGTTGGCGACGATGATGATGATGATGGTGATGATGATGATGATGATGATGATGATGATGATGATGATGATGATGATGTCGCTTTGCGTTCCTTGTGCTTTGTGTTCCCGGGTCTACAGTTGATGATTGTCTCCCAAAAGCACGGCGCCATCCATGTGCTACACGTGCATCGTGGTGCGTGTTCGTGCGCCTCATCGCGGTGTGCATGGACACTTGGAAAATGGCCGTGCTGCTGTAAATCACATACACTTGAGCAAAACCGCGTTCAAAAACGAGCCAAAACACGCGTTCAAAAACGAGCCAAAACACGCGTTCAAAAACGACCACCTTCCCACCCGACCCCCGGTGCCCACCCCCCCTGCTAAGGATTCCCGGGGCCTGGAGCGAAGTAGTTTTGTCCGCACGGACGGGGTGCCAACATCCGCAGCCCTTTGATTTCCCTAGGGCCCTGCACTGCATCACAAAACAAAGAAAAGGCATCCACATTTTGTCAAGGCAACCCTGCGCGTGCGCAGCCCAAGAAGGCACCCGGCCACAAAAAGGCAGGGTGGCCACGGGTGGTTTCGGGTCCAGCCTCTGAAAGGAAAGGAAGCCGCTGCAGAGATACCAGTCCTTGCAGTGGAGGGAGGGGAATCACAACCCCCTGAAAAAGATAGACCAAAACTGGAGGTGTGTTTGAGGGATGAGGGATGGGAGGTACAGAATGTGCATGCCAGCGAACACAAATGGCCGATCATCTTGAGACGCCAAGCTGTCTTTGCAAGCAACAGCTGTTTAACTCTAGGTCAGTCAGCTTTGATGGTACTGTTTGATGGTACTGCCAACCCCCCATCCCCCCACCCCACGAAACAAAAATAAGCTCAGGTGATATTCCCAACAGCATGCGGTGCTCTTTTTAGTGCTCGCACCACCCCGCAGCCCTCGCAGAACCTCGCGGAACCCTTGTGGAACCCTGGTGGAGAGTGGGGGGGAAAAAAGCACTCCAGGTCTTACCAGACGTGGATTCCGCATGTCAAGAAGTACCAGGAGGCACGGCAAAACAACGCATCCTCAACTAGCCACTTGCAAATCTTTGGGGTCTCAACCACAGCCTGAACAAACAGAGAAACACGCTCCGTTTCACAGGCTAATCCCAAAGGACCCGCGAGAGCCTGCGGGAAAGGGATAAAGGGAGTCTGCTCGGAGACCTTGGCTTGGCGTCAATGGGGTATCCTAAATCATAGACTCCCTCCTCCATTTTGGATATACAGGAACACCTTTCAAGCCTGAAGGAAAGCCGCTGCCCATTAAATCGACTGGCCTTCTGTCTTTTCTTTTCCCTTGGCTGTTCTTTTCAGCGTGGCTCCTGTAAGAGATGCCTCTTGACCCTGTCAAATCCTTTCACTTTCACTTTCCCATTGAAACGAACCGGTTGTTGTCCAAAGCTGGGAAAAAGCTCGAGCGAAACAGCAGAGGGCTCATGCAAATTGGCACCCCAGATCTCACCTGTGGAACTGGTAGTTTGAGTCGACAGGCCGCCAATTTGTTGCACAACCCTCGAACACCTTCTAGAAACTGTGCCCCTTTGCTTGTCTATACGTGGCCAAATCGTCTCCGCGTCCATTTCGTGACCCTTCCTGAAAAGCCATACTTGTTGTGTGGGCACTTCTTTCATGGAATGGAAGCAACAAAAAAAACACTTTTCGGGGTCCCTTGTCTTGAGGAACTGGTATTCCAAGGCGCTGGAGCTCAAAATGCTGCAATCCCGCAAGAAGCTGCCCAGTAAATGGAACCAAGGACTAAAACCTGCGGTTTGCTGGTGCTTTAACTTTGACCCATACCCATCTCTTCTCGAGACCTCCGCGGCCGCGCTTAGGTCCCCTGGACGAAATGTCCCAAGTCCCCTCCAGTCGACACGTCCGGTCTCCTGCGAGGTCAAAGAGGCATCAATGGCTCGCCCCGTCAAGGGCCGCCGCGTGTCCACGCAGCCGCAAGGAGCCTCAAAACACCAAGAAGGCGAACCCAAGGAGAGTCAACCTCCCACACTCTATCCTCATTCCAACATCCATGTTGGTCATGCTATTTTTATTTCATTTTTTTGTATTGGATGTATCTGGAAATCATATTTTTTCTGGGACAGTGAGCAAAAACCATTGGAATCGTTGAAAGTGGAGCGTCTTCCTTCAGGATGGCTGGGACCCGTGGACTGCTACTCAGCGGAATGTCTCCTCTTTGTTCATGTCCGCTCTTTCAACACGACGGGTGCAAAAAAAAGAACATTCAATAAACATTAAATCAAATCCTGTAAAATGGATTGCAATTGCACGGGGTTCACCTGGACCAAGACTGGCAGCTGCACCCTGGAAGCAGTTCAATCAGCTGTCCCATCAACATATATATAGAAGTGGAGCTTCAACTTTCACGTGGCCTTGACCACTTGACGTTGCAATGCATCAGCCCTCTCAACCATTCAACATAGCGAAGTCATAAGGAGAACGCGCCCTTCTCTCTCTCCCTCTCTTGCGCAATCCGGCGCTCATCCAAGAGCTGAAACATGCGGCAAATCTGCGATGCGTCTGTGTCTACCAGGCGTTGCCCACAAAAATCCTCCCTTCTCTCGCTCCTTCAGGGGTGGATGCCTCGTGCTTTCAGGGACCGCCCATGAAACCCGCGTCATGAAACGGTATGAACCCCAGCCTGACCAGGAAAATGGCATGCCAAAAAATACTGCCTGCCTCGCTGTTCATGGACTAGACAGCTCTTAAGGCAGAAAAGGCCTCATCCAAATCAGCCCAAGTGAATCAGGGATGTTCTCTTCTCCGTGAAGTGTGATCCTCCGTGGGAGCGTGCCTGATACTAGGGAGTGAAGTCTTTGGCTGTTCCATAAGTTGTAGGAATCCGCAACATGAGGTTGCAACTGCGATAGACGCGACAGCTAAGTTTGCAGAAAGAGCCTCTGTCCAGCTTGCTCCCACCTTTGGACTTGGAAAGCAAAAACGCGTGCGATCCCTTCAGAGTCCACAGCTTCACACACCAACGCTCAGGGCAACACTCTGCTTTTGGATCGATGCGTCCGTCCAAATTTGCAAACCCACTTATTCCGACTGATTCTTCCAGCGCAGGCCGCCAGCGTTGCGGTGGGAAAATTGATGTGTTGCTCTATGAGTCATGGCTCTGAGATTCTCTCGTCCGCACAGCGTTGGGCTCGCGACTCCTGAACAAAGCAAAACCCAGCGCATCCCGTGGGTTCAAGACAAACTTACGACATACGTGTTTCGATGGTGTGGGGGAATCTGGGCGAGGTGCCGCCCGGTTGCCCACGATGGTGCCGTTCAGCCGGATCGTGTACTTGCTCGCGTTCGCGGGGTCGAATATGACGGCCTGGGCAACAAAATCTGCGACGCCCGCACTTGGCACGACACCCTCAGGGGGTTGCAAGTGGCAAAGAGGAAGCCATCACAAAAAATAGCGGAAACATAGCGGAATCTAGAGCAACAGAACCAAACAAGTTTCTAGAGGCTTGGATTGGACGGCAAACCCTGCGGGGGATGCGACCCTCTCTCGCGTTGTAAGGTGGGGGGGGGGGGTTCTGTTGCAGGAGTAGTGGGTTTGGGCCCTGGAGGACATGACCTGGACATCTGGATATGCCTCACTCTGGGGGAGGACCCATGACCTTTGACACCCGTATGTCTCTGTGTCATGAAGCCATGACCTTTAAGTGGCGTGCCACCATAGACCATCTGACCACATTTGGGAAGTTGTTTCATGTGACATGCGAAAACAAGAAACCTCTCTTTGGTTGAGGCTGGGAAATCTTCAGCTGAACCAACCATCATGCGCCCGGCTCGTTGAGCCTAAAAAAAATACAAATAGAAGAACAAAAGAAGAAGAAAAAAAAACACTCGACAAAAACGCCTCGGATTTTGTTTGTCCCATCGGCCTTTGCCAAATGGAAGCGTCCTCCACGGTCAGATGCTGTTGCCAAAACATAGTGCTGGGCTTGGATTGGCCGGCTTCCCAACTCAAGGTGTTATTCCCCCAGTGGCGATGTGCATACACATGTTGAAGTGACGTATTGTCCAAGTCTGTGTGTATCCTTGAGCGGGTTGCCGGAAGCCAAACCGGAATCCTAGCCCTCAGCAAATGCTCATGGCATGCATAGACGACTTGCTTACTGCTAGTGTCCTTTACCATTCAGGACAAGTGACCCTGAAATAATACAAACAAGTCGAAAGCAGGTTCATATCAATCCATCACCTCATGACATCCGAGGAGTGCCATGCCAACTCATGCTCAAAGCGCTACCTGTAAACTAGCCAAAAAAAAAACATCTGGCACGAAATCCAGGGTTCCTTTGCGGCACATGGGTCCCAACCCTCAGATACATCCCGTCACGGATAACATGCTTTTCCTGCCCTGAGGTCCCTCGCCCCGCAGAGCGGCGGCTTCTTCCTCTCGCCGTAGTCCGGAGCCTTCACCTCAGCTTGCAAACTGTGAGGGTCAACTTTGAAGAAGTCGTCGAGGGAAACCCCACAATTTGGGTGGTGGAGAAAGAAATGATGGAAACCGACAATTCGAGTGCTGGGTTTCACCTCGGAATCCTGAAAAACCAGAGCCAAAGGGTCACCTAAGAATGGACGACGGGGGCGTACCCCTATGAAGGAAGGGACGCTCCCCAATGCATTTTCCTGGGTACAACGCGCTGCTCTCTCGGCTCTTTCTTGCAGAGGGAGGCCTCTTGTATGCAAATAGATGTATGTCAGCTTTCCCAACAAGTAATGTCTAAGATCAGACACTCGAATCAACCAGTTGATCAACGACCAGAAAGGTTTTCAGAGCCCTAAGAACTCCATTGAGAAAAGGCTCCAACCTTTCCAGGAGGTTCAAGCCTTGGGTTTTGATCCCGAGAGCCAAGGAAGGCAGTCTGAGACAAACACTGATCTCAACTCCCCAGTGAGCCCCAATGAACCTCCAGCAAACCCTCAAATCCGACTAACCATTTTAGCATCCCCAAAAAACAGAAACAAGCCTCCCACCCATGAACCTGATCCCCAACAACAACAAACCAAATCTCCCACCAATTAAACCTGAAACCTAATGTTTTCGGGAAGTCCTGGACCCACCTTCGGTTCTCCCCGCGTCGCCAGCCGCTAGCCATGTCCCTCGTCTCATCGAGCGAGCCGCGTAGTCCTCCACGGCCTCGGAGTCCTCAAAGGCCACCAGCCGCGGCGGCGACCTTCGACATTTGGCTGTGGGTCAAAAATAGGTACCTTCCCTCTCACTATGGCAACTGAGATCGGGTCCCTTCCTTTTAGGAAACTCATCTTCCAGGTACCTCCCCACAGGTGCCATGTTAGTTGGAGGAAGGGTACCCAACATGGAATCCTGGCAAATGGAAACATGAACTAAAACCTGCGGTCCAATTCCTGGTGGTTTAATTTTGACCCATACCCATTTCGAACTCCAAATCCGAAGTCGAGCTCTCGGTCGGAGTCGGGGGAAGACGAGGCACCCCCAATTTCAGCGGCCCCAAAACCGGAGGCGCAACTAGAAGCGGCGTTTGGAGAGGAAATGATTGCCACCCTGTGTCCCCTCAAAAGGAATCCTTCAGTTTCAATACAAGGGTCGATCATTTCTCCACCAAAGGTGGCGAACAGACCCCCCGGGCCCCGAAACTAGCGGCCCCAAAACCGGAGGCGCAAAGAGAAGTGGCAAGTCGAGAGGGAGCATCCGTCGCTGGATTGAGTGCGCTTGCGTCCTGCTTGGGGAAATAGCGGTCTGCCTTTTCTTGGAGCTTGCTTCCGGCTGGAAAGTGCCTGGTCGAAACTGGCAAGACGAGCCCAGGTTCAGCAGAACCCCCTGGTTGCACCCGATCTTGCAGGAATCTGGCTGAATGGCAAAGCTACCGATGTCAAAGTCAGAAGCCAAAAGCCCAGTGCTTGCAACCAGTTGCAGAGACCAGCAGGCCTCGGGTCTCTGAAAACAGGAATTCATACCCATGCTGGTTGTTCAGAACGCTATGAAAAGCAGCAAGCAAGGCAGCATGGCAGCAACAGCGCAACGACACGTGGCCACCATCTGCCAACATCTTCAGACCGAGAGCAGCATGTCTTTTTGTTCATGCACCACCTTAAAAGCGGTTGCTGAAAATGAACACCTAGATGATGTCCACCAAAGGGTGCCCCAGCAAAACCCAGACCCATCGCCACACTCCGACTGCACCCCAAACAACCCCTCGGCCCCATGCTGCGAGCGCTGGCTCAACAGGCGCCGGAAGTCCGCGCCCAACCTATCGGCGCGAAGCCTTCCCTTGGAACTCCCCAAGAAAACATGCTTCTTCGAAAAGGGCCTTCTGGCAGGTTCCCTCTTAGTTGTTGCCGTCGTGTTGAACCTCCCATCATCCACTGTTGCTTCTCAGTTGGCACAAATGCTGGGGAATTAAGGCCTTTCCTCCTTCAAAGTCAACTAGGCTTGGTTCCAGCCTCCTTCGGAGTTGCATGGCAGTCGGCCTCTTTTCAGATGGACAAGACTACGCGTGGGTTGTTTGGTTGTTCGCAGTAGAATTTGTAGCCGCCACGGACATCGAGCCAAATCTGTTGGGAGACCCAGAACCCAAAAATAAGCCGTTCAAAACTCCTGCAAAATCACTTGCTCACGCCTCGTGCACATGAAGCGTGCTTATACAACTGAAGGCAGCTGTCGGGGCAAGTTCAAGCGCACGCTAAACAGTTGCGCCCGCGGCAAAGCGCGTCAAGCACAGAAAGGGGCGCCTGGGCACTTGAGGAACTCGCTTGAACAGTCTGTCCTGGCCATGGACATGTAAAGTCTTTAAGCAAGAATTCGAACGGGAGACACGAAAACTAGCAAAAGAGCAACCAAGCAGAGCAAGTGGCAGAGTATGCACGAGCATCGTGAAAATCAAATAAATCACCGTGTTTCTGCATAACTCAGCTCCCGACCCATCTGCCGGGGCCACCTGGGGCAAAGGGTATGCAAATTGCTAACTTGCCGGCACCCACCGGACCAAGCACAGCACCCCCCAAACACACCTCCAGTGTTGGTCTTCAAAAGGGTGGTTTTTTTTTGGGGGGGTTCGGGGGGGTTGGCGTGTTTTGGAAGGCCACCAAAAGGGGGGGGGACATGTGTTCCCAGGTCAAAAATACTCCAGTGCATCATGGTCATGGGTTTCTGTCATAGGAATCCTTACAATATCTGTCCAATCTCTTCTCAAACGGGCTATGACCGGGGCGCGCATCTTGCTCTTTGACATCTAAGTTTGGCCCAGAATTGATGAACCCCTGATTGATTTTACATACGGTGGAGGCATTCTTCACTTTCAGATGAAGCCCCCCTATCAATCCGTTAGGTTGATAAATCCCGGGGTCAACCCTGCCAAACGAAGCTTGCAAGATCGGCAGCTGGATAAACATTGCCTGGAATTCGCAAGCTCGGACTATTGGCTTGGTAGTGGCAGCTCAATGGTTCAATCGACTTACCTGGAACATGCGACTTTTGTGAGCATCTACAAGAAAGCCCAGGTGTCGCACCATGCAATAGCTAAAATTCTTCCCTGGAACAAGTGGGCGGAAATCCGCAGAGTTCTTCAACCTTCAGTCAGCCCTACAAGATCCAGCAGATTGCAAAATGTCCTGAGACTTCAATCCACGCCGTTCACTCTTGAGATTCATGAGCAGACATGAGTGAGTTTGCCGTCCTTGATCTGGCAATATCTTAGCCAGCTGTACATATCAACAAGAAGGCGCTGTAGTGGCCAGAATGGCATCAGCTAGAACGCGACCTGCTAACTAAGCCCAAGCTTCACCTGGACGGTCTTTACATGTGCAAGTTCTGTGTCATCATTCTTCTTCGGCCCTGCAGTTGAGGGCCACCAACTCAAACGCTCAGAAAATGTCTCTAACCAAGTTGTCCACATCACGGAAGCCGTCACCAACAAAGCCGCCCACATCGTCCACCGCGTTCTCAGCAAATCGGCCAATCTCCCCCGCGTGCTCCACGGCGAAGACAGTGCCAGCACCCACCGCCACACCTCCACCAGCCGCCAGCGCCATCCTTGTGCCGTTCCCGCGCTCGGATGGTCCACTCTGGTAGTCACCTTCGAATTGCCCGGGCGGAGGTGGCTGGGCATAAGGTGGCTGCGCATAGCCTGGCATGCCGGGCTCATAGCCGTAGACGGGCTGGCCATACAAGGGCTGACCGTACTCTGACTGAGCATAACCAGGCCGACCATAGCCGGGCTGACCATAGCCGGGCTGACCATAGCCAGGCTGGCCATAGCCAGGGTAAGGGCGTTGTTCGTATTGGCAGTCGTAGGCGTAGTCCTGTGGCCTGTACAGCATAGGCTGCTGCGGCTCCTGCATGTTCTTTCCCGCCAAGCAACCCATGGCTTGCACAAAATAACAATGCCTACTGCTACGTGGACAGATTAGCCAGAACTGCGGTTGATGTCCTTTCAACTCTTGTGTGCCTCTTCAACAAAGCCTGGGCACCGCACACCGGCTCACGTAGCAACTTGAAACAGCGCAAACTCCAATGCATGGGGAGAAACAAAAATCCGAAAGACACGCTCCCCTGCTTAGTTTGCCGACCAAGGCAATCATACCATCCAACAGCTAAAATAAAACAACATGCCGCTCCAAAGGCCGCAGGTTGATTCACTCAACTCCTGCATGACAAGAAACGAAACACCCAAAGGAACTTTGCTCTACAAACGTCTGGTGTGATCCTCACACTTCATGTGCCCACGGCTGTCCTTTGGAACTGAAAAATACCTTCATGTCCAGTCAGGCCACAGAGTCCAAACACGAAGCCTACTCTCAAAAGAACATGTAACCAAACCTGGGACCCTTTGATGATCCCTCGGTCATGTCTACGTTTTTTTCGGGAAAGTGAAGATTGTCAACACCGTCCAACATGCAAAAACAGCTTCCCCATCTTCAACAAAATCCAAGGGCCAGGCTGCGAAGACACCATCCTGGCGCGAGTGCAGGTTTCTTCTTCCAGGCTGCCTGCTTGCAACTGCCAGAAACATCGGCAGGCCTGCCGAAGCTCACTGGAAGGGCTTCTTCCACACAGCACATCTGCAAGTCTAAGTGGCATGTAACATTGCATCATGCAAGAAACGCAATGCGATGTAACCGAACAGAACATAACAAAACGTGTGCGTCTTGGGTGCCTGTGCAAGTTCGTGTGCCTGTGCCTGGGTCTGTGCGTGTGCATGCGCGAGCATGTGCGTGCGCCCGCACAAGGAGGCGTGCATGCGCTGTGCAATGCGCTATGCGTGTGCACATACAATGCAAACAAACCAAAACCAAAGCCAAGCCACACGAAACAAATCCACAACAAGACCAAAACACAACCACAAGACAAAATAAACCATGGGAAACCATTGTTTGTCGTATTTTCAGGGGAATCATCATTCTGTGGTTGCTTAGGTGGCGCAGGATTTCGTCCATCCACAGTATCAAACTGCAAAAACATCCCGGCGGAGCGTTTTCCGTCGGTCATGTTTGTCCGGAATGTGCGCTTCGCCTGGCGATTTTGCCAATCCAACAGCAAAAAGCCTGCCGAAAGGTCGTTTCGGTGCCACCATGTATTGAAAACATTGGTAGGCGTGGGCCAGCACGCACCTCGTATTCTTTTTTATGGTGGTTTTCTCTGAAACCTTTCTTGAATGCTGCGCAATGATTTTGCATGGGAATTCTCAATGTTTCAGCCGCAGCCATCTTCGGTGATCAACTTATGCATGTTTCTGGAGAGACTTTTTTTTTCGTTTCTGGACCTTGGCGCCTCTGGTTTATGAATATTGTGAAAGCAGTGCCTTCGAACACTCTTAACTTCTTTGCCGCTCTCGAATCACCGCTCTTACATCTCACTCAGATATTGAAAACGGCCGGGGTGCTTACTATGTGATGAGTGATCACTCGGGCGGGGGTGCTTACCATGTATGGGGCGGGATCACTTCGGCGGGGGTAAGCGTGCTTACCATGTGTTCGGTGGGATCACTCGAGCAGGGGTGCTTACCATTGGGTTAGATTACTTGGGCGGATACCGTGTGTTGGGTGGGATTTGGGTGGGTCGCTTGGGCGCTGACCATGTGTTGGATTGCATCACTTGGGCGGGGGCGCTTGCCACGTGATAGGTGGGATGATCACGGCTGCGGCGCTTACCATGTCTGGGGGTGCTTACCATGTGTTGGGTGGGATCACTTGGGCGGGGGGTGCTTAGCATGTGTTCGGTGGGATCACTTGGGCGGGGGGTGCTTAGCATGTGTTCGGTGGGATCACTTTTGCGGGGGGTGCTTGCCATGTGTTCGGTGGGATCACTTGGGGCGGGGGTGCTTTGCCATGTGTTTGGTGGGATCACTTGGGCAGGGGTGGATCACTTTCCTGGGATCACCTTCTCGCGAGGTGTCTTGCACCTTCTTGCGAAGTGTGCAAAACGTGGGGGTTTTGCACTGACGGTTTCCGACCCGACAGCAAAAGCATCCCTTGGCTCGCCCAACTTGGAGGTCCCATGGGCCTCGCAGAGCCGGGCCGCATACTTGGTGGCGAAGGGGTCACCCACATGCACCACGCCTTCCCCCGAGCGGAGGGCTTCTTCTATTCGAGCCAAGCGAAGAGCCCCCTTGTCCCTACTCTGTTGCGGAGATGAACAAGGAAGAGTGTTGGTCTCTAAAGCGGCGAGGCGGAAAGAAGCGGTTGTCTCACCTGGCGAGTTTGGGCCTGCCGCGTGTTTGTTGTTTGCCCTTTGTGTTGCTGACCTACCCGAATGCATGAATGCGTTTGCGCCGAAGCTGACTCCGCAGCCAGCAAATAACCCTTAGTCCGCACCCAAGTAGGTTTCATTTATTGCAATTGAACCCCACTCCAGGCCCCAGCGAGTTGACCATCCAAGCCTCCCCCCCCTCCCACCCCCTTCATGGCCTTGGACCTCCCAGATCGGTCGCCGAACCCAGACCGAGGGAAGGCATCCAGGGCCCCGGGCGGTCCACGCCGGTCTTCACAGGCACCTCAGACCTCAGCCAGAATGCCCCCCGCTTGGAACATCCCCCGAACTGATCAACACGCAACCCAAAATAAGACACTAAAGGCTGTTTTGCGCTTGCACTCTCAAAATGATGGCTGCAAGCGCTCCCAGCATCAAATACCCAAAGAATGTCAACTTGCTTTGCGAGTGAACAAACATCCTTGGCGGAAATCGGACGAACGGCACTTGTCATGATCCCCATAGATATCCATGTTGAACAAACCACTCAAAAAGCACTCTGGTGAGTGGGTGATACAAGCAAGTTCTGCTGATCCAGTCAAAACTCAGATATTTAGGGGATTGGCGCCAATCAGCAGCCAGAGCGCTCTCCGAGGTAAGAGGCAGCAGCAAAGAGAAGCGCCAGCAGCAGCGGCTGGAAGAGCGAGGCCTCGGCATTCAAGGCTCCTGTTGGATTGGTTCAGGCTTTTGGGACCTCCGGAAAAGAAGAAACACGGAATTGGCTTTTCCAGTCCTGTGCGGTCAGCAAGCAGGCTATTTGGCCCTTGGTTCTGTGAGGGACTCAGCCTGAGCTTGTTTCAGTCAGGTGGAGACATTCCTGTGCAGCTTGAGTTCTTACTCCCCATCGGTGACCTGTGCGACGTAGGAACTGCCTTCGACGAGTATTGAAAATATCCAAAAGCTCTAAGGTGAATGAAGGAAGGAAGGAAGGAGAAGGAGAGAGGGAGGGACGGAGAGAGACAGAAACAATCAAAGAGAAAGAGGAAGGGGGGGAGCAAGAGGAAGGGAAATAGAAAGGGAAAGAAAAAGAGAAGAGACAAACAGAGAAAGAGAGAAAGAGAGAAAAACAAAAAGAGAAAAATGAGAAACCAATATAAAAACAACAAAGAAAAAAGGAGAGAAGGAGAAAAGAGAAAAAGACAAGAAGACAAAAAGAGAGAAAGAGAAAAGCATAAAATGGCAGAAGAGACAAAGAGACAAAGAGAAAAAGAGAAGAAGAGAAGAAGAGAAACAAAGATAAAGAGAAAAAGAGCACAAAAGAAAAACACTGAAAAATATAAAACAAGAAAAGGAGGAAATGAGAAAATTAGAAAATGATGAAAATGCAAAAGAGCAAAGAGCAAAAGAGAGCAAAAGAGAGCAATATAAAACGATAAACAGTGAGAAAAATTGGGCAGAGAAAAATACATAATAATAATGATGATAGTAATAATAATAATACTAATAATAAATAATAATGAAAAAAAAGGAGAACAAAAAAGCAAACGATAAGCGAGAAAACAGAGAAGCGAAGCAAAAGGAAAGAGAGCAAAAGAGCAAAAGAGAAATGACAAACAAAGAGAGAGAGAGAGAGAGGAGAGAAAAGCAGACAAGGAGAAATAGAGAAAAAGGGAAGAAGAGGGAGAACACAAAGGAGCAAACGATAGAAAGAGAAAAGAGAAAGAAAGTGCGGGAGGCTCTCGCCTTGAAATGTGGCAATGCAAATGAAGGAATCGGCCAACTGCCAATCAGAATGAGTCTGGGATCGGCGGCTTGGACCGGCACGATGCCCCTGTCAAGAGAGAAATCCTTGAAGTCTCTCGAGAGCTAAAGAGGGAGCCCTCGTCAAATCAAAAAAAAACGAACAAACACATAGCACCAATAACATTAAATGCAAAAGCCCCTAGAACCAAATTGATTGTCCAAAGACGAAGAACACAGAACAGGCAACAATTGCTGGCAAAAGCCCCCAAACCTTGAAAAGTCACGGCAAAACCAGCAAAACCAAAAGAACTGGCCAGTGGACTAATCAAAGATCTGCGAAATGGTATGCAAAAGTGGAATGTCCGGCGCAACTCTCAAACATCGCCGTTTGTGGGTCCACTATAGTTTGCTATTTCGCACATGTCCACGACATCAGCGAGTCGCGAGATCGATTACAACGCTAACATGTTCGTCAGTTGCTCGATAGATCTGTCCATAGAACCGACACAAGACACAAGTAGCACCTAGCAGCTGTCAGCCTTGCTTGCATTCAGGGATTGTTGTAACTCCACGAACTCCTACAAAAAGGAATCCAGCCACCATCAAAACCGAGTATGAGCGTGGTCTACAGAATCCCTTGATTTTTGGCGGGACGCTCAGAGAGTCCCCCTATGCCCCTCACAGGGCATAGACAAACCTGGATGGCTTCACGGAACATGGAAATGCCATATGGAGACCTCCGCATGACCTCAGCCTCTTACACCTCCCCCACCCTCTCGTCCCCAGCCGCGTGTGGGGTTCCCGGCCAGCTGAGCTGACACGCCCCGCTGACTCCCGGAGGCCCCGGCCTGGCGATATCGAGAAGCCTCGCGATACGAACCAAAGAAACCCAAGGAAAACAAGAGCAAACCGAAGAAAGAAGAAACCAAATGAAAATCACAATGAGGACATATGCTGAAAAGACACTAGCCTGCAAAAAGACGGTCAGAATGACACAAGACTTGGCTAACACGGGAAAAGAAGCGATCGAAGCGCAAACTCTGCGCCTAGCAGCCTTAGCCTTGGATCCCAGTTGATTCTTCACAATTCCTGACTCCAATGAATCCAAGCCCGGCAGTTTCACTCGAGGGCCAAATGAAAGTGACACCGAAATTCGATACTCACCTCCTGCCCCTATGTGTGTGTGTGTGTGTGTTTGTGCACGTGTCGTCTTTCCGTGCTTTATTTGCTGATGGGTGTAAAACTAATGGTGCGGTTTTGTTCCCGTTGAACACCAGCAAACATGAGAAAGCCAAGATATGCTGCGGCAGGGTCGGCGTATGCTCGGACTTCGCCGCTTCAGCTTCTGGTCTGTTCTTGCTTGAGAATTCGAATCGCACGCAACATCTTTGCCATAGTTTTTGGACGAGGACACAAACTGCAGCCGAGTACCAAACCAAGTCTTAGCGGAAAGAAAAAAAGAAAAGGCTGCGCAGAATAGAGAATGCGCGAATTGCTGATGAAAAAAAAGGCCAGGATCCCCACTGATCCCGACCCCCTGCAGTCCAGACCTTCCTCAGCAAGGCCTCGGCCCGAAACACATCCGAAACGGAAATTTCAACCGAGACTTGTACTTGATGCGTACACTTCACTTTCACCCCCCACTCCCCTCGTTTGCCAATAGCGTTTGATTGGCAAAACTGACAAGACTTTCTGACCTCTTCATTGTCCAACTAATATGGAATCCTTGCTTTGTCGGTTAATCGTTTACGGTTCAAGTGGCTGCCATCCGCTCGAGCTGTTAAGCTGTGCAGGCCCAACTCCCATTGAATTAAGTTCCAGCGAGAAGGGGGACGACGGCAAATCCCTGTTTCAGCATGTTTGAACCGCCTACTCTTTGGCCTGCTATTCTCAAATGGCAACAAGTTGGTCGAGTAAACTTTGTCGACAAATCTCTTTCTTAAATGCACCCTGTAAATCACAATGATTCCTTTCACAAATGCGCCTTGCTATTCCCTTGACGTAAGATACCATACAACTAACGCAGCTGCCATCCCAACAACAATTCCAGGAACCCTTCCGGAACCTTGCCCTTCCTCTATGAAACTCTCCAGAACCCTGGCTGGGAGCTGCTCCAGAGTGCTCCGGAGACCTGGGATGTAGGCAAAGACTCTTGCGGCACCTCGCTGGACACAACCAGAGGCTCCCGGCACAGAACTGAACCAGCAGCATGGCCACACGGACAAAACGCTGATGCTCAAGGTGTTCTTGATGTTCCCGTGGAAGTGTTCGAGTCTGACAAGCACCTTGCTGGTTTTGACCTTTCCGGGGTCCATCTTGTGTTGTTTGGCCTATCTAGGGGCCCCAAGGCCGTTCAGCCCAGTGATTCAATTGCTTGGGAAAGAGGCTGCACAACAAGACTAAGAAAAGCTGCCAAGACCGGCATCCTCCACACTCCATACAATCAGTTGCACAAAACATATTCCACCCAAAGATCGGCAAGACAAAGCAACAAGTTTCAGTCGGTCCATCTGATTCTCCGATGTGAGAAGTCCTTGGTCCAGAAACCTGTGGAATGCATTGGCAGCCGCATTCCTCAACCGAAACCTGAATCCTGATGCACACCCATCTCATTTAAAGCCATGACAATATGTGAAGAGTATTGCCCCACGTCAGCATGACGTATTGTTCAGAAGTCCAAAACCAACGAAATTATGCCATCAAATCTGAGGATCTAGACACATTCGATAACCAAGAACTCTCATGAGTAAACCTGTCCAAGGGTCAAAGGTTTCTTTCTGGGTACACGTTTGAACCCCGCTGCTGAATGTCTGACCTGATTTATCGGCCAGCTCAATATCGGGCCAGCAAAACCGCCATTTGCAACTCAACCAACTGAACCCAAGCCAAGCTACTGTACCTCAGCAAAAGACACAAATCTGTCCAAGCACTTTGCCAAAACAAGCAAATGTTGGCATGCCCAAAAGCATTCTGAAGCTGAGGGAAACATTTTCGCATGTCATCCCCCGCTCACGAAATCAAACGAAACAGCATTCCAACCCAATTCAGCTGACAGGGCAGCCAAGATGATGTGCACGCAATGCATGTTTCAAGCAACCTTTCCATACAAATGCCGTAGCAGAAGACGATGGTGGTTTGCCGCAATGCCCACATGTAGAATCTGATGCACCTGGACCTTCCATTGTTGCATAAACTGTGTCACGAACAAAGAATTATTTGGCCAACTATTTTCGCCCAATGATCCAAAAAGTGCTCGTTCCCAAAAAAAAAACACTTGTTTCATGCACGCGGGTTTCTTGCAAATACCAACTGTTGCATGATTCGGATTTGCGTTCGTTCTTGCAAGAAGTTGCGTTTGTTTTCGTCGGTATGTGCGCCCGTTTGGCTGGTTTCCACATGCTTCCGCGCAACAGACTGTATGAGAAGAGTGAAGCCGCCAGAATGAATCCAAAGTTGCACCCGTTCCCCCTGCAAAACACGCGATTAGCAACTTTTTGCAACGAAACCGGCCCATCCAAAGCGAGTTTGGCGAGTCGGCCCATCACAACTTCCGTTGTCCAGCTGTCCTCTTCCCCGCATCACATGTGTTTTTTCATGAAAGAACGGCTCGGTTAACGCCGAAACCACACAAAACTAGTGTTAAGCTTATGAGCAGCGTCACAAAAAACAAACCCAAGCAATTGTTTGACCTGCGTCAGGCAAACATACAAATAGGAAAACACAAAGAAATGAAACCACGACTGTGTTTATGTTGGTCATAAATATGCACAATGCACGAAACAACATGAATTCATCTTAAGCAGTTCACATAGAGTCTGCGGAAACATACTGAAACATACTGAAACCAGACATGAATGCGGACTCATTGACACCAAGGCGGGAACATCACGACCCCACTGACTCATGGCGCGCGAAGTGCTGCTCGGGAAGCTGGGCTCCAACGAGCGAGGTGGACAAGCCACGCGGCTCGCCCACCCTGAGCCAAGTAGCTCTTCAGGCAAAACACGACACAAAACGAAGGGGCCACTTACGGCCGTCACAAGCTGACACTTGGGACGGGTTCTTGTGGCAAACCTGAAGAAAATGGAGATGCACTGGGAAAAGATCCGGACTTTATTTCCAAACCATACATCTTGATTTCCATGTTTCTCACCAGAGCAACCAATTTGGAGTGGGCAAGTGTTCTTTTTTATGAGGAAGCTGACCTTGCGAAAGTGCTGCGTCTGCCACGAAACGTGCATTTCACATCTGTCACGAGATCTGCGCTTGGCGGTTGGGCTCGCAAAGCGGGTTTCGTGCGGGCTTCAATTTGGTTTTGCAGTGTCAAGTGGGGGGATGCTGTTGGGTTACCTGTCAAAAATTGCAACGTTTTTCCCGGAAGCATTGCGAAGGGTTCTTCTTCTAAAAGCGGCTGCCAACTTCACCTGCCAACTTCTCATGCCAACTTGTCGAGAGTTACTTCACCTGCCAACTTCTCATGCCAACTTGTCGAGAGTTACTTCACCTGCCAACTTCTCATGCCAACTTGTCGAGAGTTACTTCACCTGCTAACTTCTCATGCCAACTTGTCGAGAGTTACTTCACCTGCCTACTTCTCATGTCAACTTTTCGGCTGTTATCTCATTCTACTAAAAGCACAAGCTAATTTGTCGGGTGTTACTTCACTATCCTAAAAACACAAGCTAACTTTTCTGTTCTACCTTCACTTCTCGACTCTTAATTCTTCTTCTTTTTATGGCGGGGGTAGGCCCGACGGGAGCTTACGAAACGCACCCCTCTGCGGAGATCGTGCGTGTCGAAGCGCTCTCGCTGTGGCCCCGTGCGAATTTGTCTTGAGCCCGATGAACCCTCTGCGGAGATCGTGCGTGTCGAAGCGCTCTCGCTGTGGCGCCGTGCGAATTTGTCTTGAGCGCGGCGAACCCTCTGCGGAGATCGTGCGTGTCGAAGCGCTCTCGCTGTGGCGCCGTGCGAATTTGTCTTGACCTTGGCGAACCCTCTGCGGAGATCGTGCGTGTCGAAGCGCTCTCGCTGTGGCGCCGTGCGAATTTGTCTTGAGCCCGGCGAACCCTCTGCGGAGATCGTGCGTGTCGAAGCGCTCTCGCTGTGGCGCCGCGCGAATCTGTCTTGGTCGCGGCGAACCCTCTGCGGAGATCTGCGTGTCGAAGCGCTCTCGCTGTGGCGCCGTGCGAATTTGTCTTGAGCGCGGCGAACCCTCTGCGGAGATCCTGCGTGTCGAAGCGCTCTCGCTGTGGCGCCGTGCGAATTTGTCTTGACCTTGGCGAACCCTCTGCGGAGATCGTGCGTGTCGAAGCGCTCTCGCTGTGGCGCCGTGCGAATTTGTCTTGACCTTGGCGAACCCTCTGCGGAGATCGTGCGTGTCGAAGCGCTCTCGCTGTGGCGCCGTGCGAATTTGTCTTGAGCCCGGCGAACCCTCTGCGGGGATCGTGCGTGTCGAAGCGCTCTCGCTGTGGCGCCGTGCGCATCTGTCTTGAGCCCGGCGAACCCTCTGCGGAGATCGTGCGTGTCGAAGCGCTCTCGCTGTGTGCGGCGCCGTGCGATTTTCTTGCTCGCGAAACGGCTTTTGGAAGTTGTCTCGTGGTGTGCGCGCCTGCTTTCGCAATCCCGCGGTCCCGGGTTCGATTCCCCCCTGGTCCGCGGCAGCTCCGGCTTGAAAATCGCAGCTTTTAAGTACAAACGTAGTACGCGGAGCGTGCTCCTGCAGCTCCGGCTGGAAAATCGCAACTTTTAAGTACAGACGTAGTACGCGGAGGCTGCTGCAGCTCCGGCTGGAAAATCGCACTTTTTAAGTACAGACGTAGTACGCGGAGCGTGCTCCCGCAGCTCCGGCTGGAAAATCGCAACTTTTAGATACAAATGGCTGGAAAATCGCAACTGTAAATTGCAAATGTAGCACGCGGAGCGCCTCCGCCGCTCCAGCTTTTTGAGGGTTAATTACTTCACCTGCCAGTTTCTCATGCCGAAACTTCGAGAATTACTTCACCTGCCAGCTTCTCATGCCACCTTTTCGAGAGTTACTTCACCTGCCAACTTCTCGTGCCAACTTTTCGAGGAGTTACTTCACCTGCGAGCTTATCATGCCAACTTTTCGAGAGTTACTACACCTGCGAGCTTCTCATGCCAACTTTTCGAGAATTACTTTACCTGCCAACTTCTCATGCCAACTTTTCGAGAAATACTTTACCTGCCAACCTCTCGTGGCAACTTCACCTGCCAACTTTTCGAGAATTACTTCACCTGCCAACTTCTCATGCCAACTTTTCGAGAAATACTTTATCTGCCAACCTCTCGTGGCAACTTTTCGCAAAATTACTTCACCTGCCAGCTTCTCATGCCAACTTTTCGAGAGGTACTTCACCTGCCAACATCGCCTGCCAACTTTTCGAGAGTTACTTCGCCTGCCAACTTCTCGCGCCAACTTTTCGAGAATTACTTCGCCTGCCAACTTCTCATGCTAACTTTTCGAAAGTTACTTCACCTGCCGGCTTCTCACGCCAACTTTTCGAGAGTTACTTCACGCGCCATCTTCTCGTGCCAACTTTTCGAGAATTACTTCACCTGCCAGCTTCTCACGCCAACTTTTCGAGAGTTACTTCACCTGCCAACTTCTCATGCCAACTCTTTGAGAGTTATTTCACCTGCCAACTTCTCATGCCAACTTTTCTCTTGAGTTACTTCGCCTGCCAACTTCTCATGTCAACTTTGCGAGAATTACTTCACCCGCCAACTTTGCCAGCCAACTATTCGAGAGTTACTTAACCTGCCAGCTTCTCATGCCAACTTTTTGAGAATTGCTTCGCCTGCCAACTCCTCATGCTAACTTTGCGAGAGTTACCTCACCTGCATCAACTTGCCTCTATGCTTCCGGGCCACTCGTCGTCTAGTTTTTTTGAATTGGCGTGGAGGAAATTATTTCATTTATATATATATATATATTTATTCCTCTATGTTGGGGTTCGAATGTGGGAACAGCAGGCACTTTTCATTTTACTCGGGTTTACGGTTTTTGGGCTGAGGAATTTCAATGCGAGCCAGACTGGCCGTGTTGATTGGCCACAAGCAAAAGTAGTTTGCTTGATTTTCATGCAGCGTGTAGAAGTCAGAGATACACAGTCGTGCGATTTCGCAGTTCTGGTTTGAAGCATTTTTGTGTTTAACAGTGGTGTGCGCTCGGTGTTCCCTGAGTCCAGAAAGCTTAAGAGTGAACGCGCTGGGCTGCATTGGTTCAAGAAGTTACAAGGGAGGCCCCAGAAAGCGAAAACAGAAACAATTGACATTTTCAACCTTGTTTTGAAACCTTCAACTCAGCCCTGGCGCAACAACTCCATCCCACGTGAGCAGGCAAAGATTTCCTGCGCAAATTTGAGTCTTTGCAAAAAACAACACAACTGGATAATCGTTGTAGCTCCTCGTCGCCCTAAAATACGTAAGACACACGACTCTGTTGGACTCCGCGGCAGAAAAGAATTGTTCGTTTCAACAAATCACAAATACAAGATTTCGGAGTTGCGGAGTCAAGCGGAGAGCAAGTTCAGTCCGGTCTTGGCCCGCATCCGCCACTGCCCATGGTCGAGTTGTGGGTGGGTGTTTTGTCTGCGACAAATGATTTTAACAAAAATTTGGAGAGCGGACGACCTTTCAGACGGAAAAAACAAACCATCAAGGCCGTCTACGAGGACTCCGCACCGGTTTTGGCAGCGTTCTGCATTTTTTGAACCACGGGCCGTTGCGATATCGCCAGTCCGCCGTTTAAGCGCAAAGAATGACAAGACAAACAAAGTGTCGAAGATACAACCAACAAACCCAACAAAAGCAAGCCACAGCACAAGCAAGCACAACACCCACAAAAATATTCGACACAAGGGAGCTTAAAGCTGCCCAGCACCAACACTGGAAGCCCAGTGGCGACATGTAGAATGTAGAAAACTACGAGCTCCGATTCGGAGACGGAAGTCTCAACAAACCCAGAACTACAAGTAACCCCAACATCGAAAGCCGGCCACAACTTCTCTAGTTCGGAGACAGATGCCTCAACAAACAAGCAAAAAACCACTTGCCCAATCAGCCCAGAACTCGAAGCCAAGGGCAGGAAACAGAAGTCTCAACTGACTAACATCGGTAGGAGAGAGAGCCGAAGCACATCTACGTGAAACCAAATTCGGAGAAGAAAAAAAAAATAACTCCGCGCAAACATCTGTGTGCGGAAAATCAAATCTATGAAGACTGCCATGGACGACTACCCCAGACCTTCCGTGGCTTTGGGCCGATGGCTGTGCCTTTGCAGCATTCGACTATGGGGGTCGCACGAAGAGGGAGGCCGGAATCTATCTTACGGGACGCAACATTATGATTTGGCGTCAGCTATCCCACAATATTATATGACACGCACGAAGCCAAGAGACCCCGAGCGCACATTAGTCCATCACCAGCAATTATTACAGCAAACCGGGCACCCGTTCTCTACGCCAAAGAATAGAAAATGCTGCACCATCACGTATTCATACAAAATTTGCTTGGAGCAAAGGCAAAACAGCGAGTCATCAAGTTGTCGCCAATCCCCAACACTGTACACCAAGAGGGCCATCATGCATTTCCTGTCACTTCAAGATTGCACTGGTGCATCCACTGTCTGTAACAAAAACCAGAAGTGCACCCCCCCGCTGTAGCTGGTCGAGGGTTGGCAAACAGTTGAGTTTTCGCTGGCGGCTGATAGCATGTAAGCACGATTACTAGCACCTTACGGGCCAGGAGAAGCCGAGCATTGGCTGCAAAACTTTTGGATCCAGCGTTCCTGCTTTGCGCCTTTTCGGTCTGCGAAGGCCATGATGGCTGGAATCGTGTCAATGGGGTTCCGGTGCTTTGCAGGCGTTTCACAACCCTCTACTTTTAGGTGGTGGCTTGCCAGCCGAAACATGTTATTTGGGCTGACGTGGGCGGTTGCTGCACAAAGCAGAAGCACTGGCAGACGATGTCCACCAAGCTGAACGTCGCACATCGGGTGTCTGCTGGGACCGCACACAAGGTGTGGCACCACCAAAATGGAACCAGTTTGACGTAGCACAACTCTGGCAGCAGCTTTCTCACCGGACCCTCCATTTGCCACGACAGTCAGACAGACTACGAGCGATCTGCCACTTTTTTGCGGCACCAGCCGAGAGCTGCAATGTAGGGTCAGGCAGACATGCGTTGGGAAAGAAAAGGAAGGCGCCCCCTTCTTGTAAGCAACAGTGTTGTAAGCTTTCCAACCTTGGATGTGTCAAAATGTGCCGTGGCCAACGTGTCCAAACACTCCCGTAGAAAGCCACACATCAGTGTCGTTCTGGGCAAGCACCTCATAACAAGGCAGCCAGCTTACGCTTCGGGTGCTGCAGCAAATCCTTCGAGCGCTTGATGCTTCGCTCATAACAAGGCCAGCTCCTTCCCTTCATGCTTCGCTCATGACAAGGCAGCCAGCTTACGCTTCGGTGCTGCAGCATAATGCTTCGGCGCGAAACGCTTCGCTTATAACAAGGCAGGCAGCTTACGCTTCGGGTGCTGCAGCACAATGCTTTGGCGCCAAACGCTTCACTCATGACAAGGCCGCCAGCTTACGCTTCGGGTGCTGCAGCACAATGCTTCGGACGCTTAATGCTTCACTCATGACAAGGCAGTCAGCTTACGCTTCAGGTGCTGCAGCATAATGCTTCAAGCGCTTACTTCGCTCATGAGGAGCCAGCTAACGCTTTGGGTGCTGCAGCATAATGCTTCGGTTCGCTCATGACAAGGCAGCCAGCTTACGCTTCGGGTGCTGCAGCATTCATGCTTCGGGCCTGAACGCTTCACTCATGACAAGGCAGCCAGCTTACGCTTCGGGTGCTGCAGCAGAATGCTCGGGCGCTTGATGCTTCGCTTACGCTTCGGGCGCTTAATGCTTCACTCATGACAAGGCAGCCAGCTTACGCTTCGGTGCTGCAGCATAATGCTTCGGCGCCAAATGCTCGAAGAAACTACCTATAAAAAATGCGACTCACCAACCATAATTTTGGGGCTACAATCCATGTTAAAGGAATTGTTGAGAGTTCAGGTAGCTATACTTCTAAGTTCGAGCACAGTTGGTGGACATGTAGCAACACCCCTACTAAACATGAACAGAACCTCCCAAAAAAGAAGAAAAACAAAAAGAACAGTGAACACATGCCAACAACAGTGCAGTTTTCCAGGGTTTGAACAACACTTTGAAAGCCGCATCAACCTGCGCAGTGAAGTTCAGCTGCTGCTCGCTATCAGCAAGTTTTTTGAGTCCCACATTTTTGTTTTTTTTGTCTTGGACGAGAGGCCCATCTCGGAGCTCAGCAGCTTCTGGCTGTCTCCGCCATATTCTGGATCACCCCAAGTCACAACAGCCCCAGGCTCAAGAATGGCAGCAAAAGCACCCGCAGCTGCTTGGATGTGCTGGACGTTCCTCAGCTGTTCTTGCACCTGGCTGCTGTCTCCGCCATCACCTGAATCACCCCAGGTCACAACAGCCCCAGGCTCAAGAATGGCAGCAAAAGCACTGCAAGTTGCTTGGATGTGCTGCACGTTCCTCAGCTGCTCTTGCACCTGGCTGCTGTCTCCACCAAAGGCTGGAATACCCCAGGTCACAACAGCCCCAGATTCAAGAATGGCAGCAAAAGCACAGCGAGTTGCTTGGATGTGCCGGACGTTCCTCAGCTGCTCTTGCACCTGGCTGCTGTCTCCGCCGTATTCTGGATGACCCCAGGTCACAACAGCCCCAGATTCAAGAATTGCAGCAAAAGCCCCGTGGGCAGTTGCTTGGATGTGCTGGACACTCCTTAGCTGCTCTTGCACCTGGCTGCTGTCTCCACCATATTGTGGATGACCCCAGGTCACAACGGACCCAGATTCAAGAATGGCTGCAAAAGCGCGGTCAGTGTGTTGGATATGCTGCACGTTTCTCAGCTGCGCGTGCACTTGGCTGCTGTCTCCGCCCCAGTCCTCACGACCCCAGGTCACAACAGCCCCAGACGCAAGAATGGCAGCAAAAGCACACTTTGTTGCTTGGATATGCTGCACGTTTCTCAGCTGCTGTTGCACCTCGCTGATGTCTCCGCCGAATTCAGGTTCACCCCAGGTCACAACAGCCCCAGATTCAAGAATGGCAGCGAAAGCACCCTCAGTTGCTTGGATGTGGTGGACGTTCCTCAGCTGCTCTTGCACGTGGCTGCTAAGTCCGCCAAGTTGTGGATGACCCCAGGACAAAGCCACTCCAGATTCAAGAATGGCAGCAAAAGCACCCGCAGTTGCTTGGATGCGCTGGACGTTCCTCAGCTGTTCTTGCACCTGGCTGCTGTCTCCGCCATCACCTGAATCACCCCAGGTCACAACAGCCCCAGATTCAAGAATGGCAGCAAAAGCCCCGCAAGCTGCTTGGATGCTCTGGACGTTCCTCATCTGTTCTTGAACCTGCCTGCTGTCTCCGCCATAATCGGGATCACCCCAGGTCACAACAGCCCCAGATTCAAGAATGGCAGCAAAAGCGCGGCTAGTTTTTTGGATGTGCTGGACGATTCTCAGTTGCTCTTGCACGTGGCTGCTTTGTCCGCCGCATTGTGGATGACCCCAAGTCACAACCTCGCCCCCGCAGCCATGCCAAGCGAACCCATTGTAATTGGCCGCCAGCTTGCCAAGCTGCACAACCGCCACCACCACGTCTCCATCTCGCAAGCCGGCGTCTTCCAGCGTGGCCGTCAAATCGAGCTGCTGGCCTTTCGCAGTGAGCTTCAAGGGGCGCTGGAAATGATGCTGCGCTGCAACCTTCAGCTCGCTGATGGGCGTCGCCGGTGTGACTTCTATGGAGCAACGAGCTCCACTGGGCAGGCAAACATCCACCTTCATGGCGCCTTCATGGCGCAGTCAGGTTGCTTAGCACAAGCCCGAGACACAAACATATGTAGTTTCCAGGGGGCGCTTGGTTAACGTTGTCTTTTTGGTGGAGGTTGACACTGACACTGAGTCTTGAACCGTCCCCCCCCCCCCCCCGTGAAAACCAAAACTCTCCTAGCTGGCTAACTGACACTTTGCGACTAAGTTCGCTGAGCCAAAGATCGACGTCAGCAATGCGTTACCTCCATTTGCCTAATTAAGTTTCTCTGGAAAAAGTACCAGTAGTGATTAAACCCCTGTAAAACCAAAAGGGAAAATGCACAACAATAAAGCTCTTAAGCAAAGGGAAGGTGAGCGAAAACAACGCGTTTTCAATTGGACATCCCGACCGCTTCCCTCCCTTACCCCCTTCTCATGGTCGTGACCCAAATCGGGCCTTTTTTGCTACAATTTACCGTGGGATTTTTTGACCCAAACCCCTCCATAAAAACTGGAAACCCCGCATGAGGTAAGACGGTTCCGCTACCCGTACTCTCTTGTTGGCTTGCTGGTGATGTCTTTGGGGTCATTACATGTGTTCAAGAATGCCAAGTGCTGCTGGGTTCTTTTTCCGCTGGAAACATTCAGGTTATTCTACCTACAATTTGAGCATCTTGGTTGGGCTAAACCGGTCGGGGTCCCTTGAAGTTTCTAGGAAACAACCCCACAGCTACCAAACGACCCACGCGAATTCGAACAAAATATGTGAGTTGTCTTTACAACCCAAACGGTATGGTAGCAGCAAACTGGTTTCTTTTTGCAGCTTACAAAAAAATGACCGGAAACCAAAACCCGAAACGAAAAACATGATCCAACAGTGAAGTGGAGTTGTCGGAAAACGTCGAGCACGGAACAAGTACAAGCTGAAAACCCGGTGATAGACACTTTTGGCATCCCCTCGAATCTTGGGCTCCACACACTTGCTGCAAACAAGCACCTGGACCCTCAAGCTACCATAATTTTGGGGCTATGAGCATGTTTAAGGGAATTCGTAGGGTTCAAGCAGACCATCTTTCGAGGAAAAGCGTGTCTTCCACAATCCAGGGGAGCTATGCTACCACCCCCCCAACATATCATGGTGATTTCGTGAGTGCCATGCCGTGCGGCCGCGGTTTGGTGCCACGGTTTTTCCCTTGGCATGGAAGAGAAACGTTACGAGGCGTTCGCTGGAGTTCATCCAAGTGCTGTTACGACGATGCGAGTGGATCCGGGTGGATGCGAGGGATGCGAGGCCGGTTCCCCAGCCCAGTGGATTTCCATGGGAAGAGGATCGATCGGCACCCGTGTTGTTTTGCTTTGGTTAAGTGCAACAACCCCCCAATTCCAAATACCCGGCCTTTGTTTAGTCGGTATCATATCGACCCTCTACTAAACAAGGAGGTGTTTACCTTCAAAAACCAGGTTTTAAAAAAAAAAAAACGACCGAGAAAAAGCTGGTATTTGGAGTAGGGGGAAGGAAAAAGGAAGCCATTCTGAAAAAGGATCGGCACTGCTGGGCTACCTGGACCCAAAGAAACTACCTATAAAAAATGGGACTCACCAACCATAATTTTGGGGCTACAATCCACGCTAAAGGAAATGTTGAGGGTTCAGGTAGCTATACTTCTAAGTTCGAGCGGTTGGTGACATGCAGCAACACCCCTATTGAACATAAACACAGAACCCCCCGAACACATCCCAACAACAGTGCAGTTTTCCGGGTTTGAACAACACTTTGAAAGCCGCATCAACCTGCGCAGTGAAGTTCAGCTGCTGCTCGCTATCAGCAAGTTTTTTGAGTCCCACATTTTTGTTTTTGTCTTGGACAACACGCCCATCTCGAAGTTCAGAGTAGTATGTAAAGGCAGCTTGTAGGGACCAATTCTTTTTTCGGGTTTGGGGGCGATTTACGGCACTTTTTTGGGCAGAAGCGCAAGAGGCCGCGAGAGTGCGTTTTAGAGCGTTTCGGCCGATGCGAGAAAGGGGCTTGTAGTCCGCACAAAACTGCCTCCCTCCTCGAAGTTCATCGCCTCCCTGAGTTCCGCGCTGCCTTCCCCGAATTTCATCGCCTCGAAAGGGGGCACCCGCCTCGAGTTCATCGCCTCCCTCTACCTCGGTTTCATCAAGTTCATCGCCCCCTCTGCCTCGAGTTCATCGCCCCGTCGGCCTCGAGTTCGCCCCCTCGGCCTCGAGTTCATCGCCTCCACTCTGCCTCAAGTTCGCCCCCCAGAACGCGCGCAGGCCGTTTTGGAAGATTCCAACAGTCTGTGTCACGGGGTGACACAATCCGTGGCCGGCTTTCAATGTGCGCACAAGCTTGCGTCCACTGCCTTTTGACCCTTGTCCCTGCGATTGGCGTTATGGATGTATAACACCTCCCAAGCCAGTGTTACGAAACGGAAACGATTGCGAAACCCGGACTGAATGGTACTCAACTGCACTCGCGGCAGGAATCGAGCCCGTGCAAGGCAAGAACCGGCAAGCCAACGCGCCGCTGCTGCACTGGACCAACAACGGCGGCGAGAGATGCAGTTGTTATAAAACAATAACAACTCAAGGCAATCGTGTATAAAACTATAAACGACTCAAGGCAGTCGTTTGCGAAATGGTAAACGATTGCGAAACGGCAACAGACAGTGCCACCAGAGTTCGTCACCCCTAATACATGTTTGAAGGACCTGTCACCGCCCGGAGGTCCTAAACAACGGAGCGGTCACGGAAGGGTCTGCTCATCAATGTGGGTTGTGGAATGCATCAGATTGGCTTGTGATTGGAAATTTCATCAAAATGTGAAGGATTGGATTGGCTTGTTCGTTTTTAGATTGGCTTGTGAGAGGGATCAGATTGGCTTGTGAGCAGCATTAGATTGACTTGTGAGCATCAGATTGGCTTGTGAAAGGGATCAGATTGTTATGGCTTTGACAGTTTCGAGCATCAGGTTGGCTTGTTAGTTGTACACCGAAAAGCCATCATTCGTTATTCATCATCATCATCATCATCATCATCATCATCATCATCATCATCATCATCATCATCATCACCCATCGACCATTCATCATCCAGCATCAGCAACAGCATCATCATCAAGTCGTTCATGATCAATCATAGATCATCGATCATCTAAAACCATCGTCGCCATCATCCATCAACCATCATCATCATCGTCGTTAAGCAACTGTGATCATCCCGATCCAAGAGCTGGAGAGACGATGTGAGATTGCCAGCAAGCAATCGGGACATCTTGTGAGTCATCACCAACACCACATGGCGGAGGCCTGGCGCAAGTTTGAGAAGGAAGCCCAACAGATGCGCAAGGTGGAAATGAACGCATATCAATACGGGGAAAAGAAGGACATGGAGTCGAATGTTATGATGCAACAGATGAGACAAGCTGAGGGGACTACACTACCCGGAGAATAGATGGCACATTTACGACGTATATTTTTAAGTAGATGGCACGGGGTGATATAAAAATGCAAATTCACAGTTGGCACATATCTTCAATTATCCGGCGAATTGTGCCATCTACTGGCTCAAAAAATCAGGGAATATCCAGGGGGTCAAAAACATTGTGCCATCTACTTTGCTCGGAGTGAAGTGGGAGTGGAGTGGAGTGGCATGGAGACTGCAGAGTGGATCTATTAAGCAAACATGTCCGCCGACCTTTTTGGCTCTTCTGTGAGTGGACCGGAGTGAAGTGGGAGTGGAGTGGAGTGGAGTGGCATGGAGACTGGAGAGTGGATCTATTAAGCAAACATGTCCGCCGACCCCATTTGGCTCTTCTGTGAGTGGATCGGAGTGAAGTGGGTGGGAGTGGAGTGGCGTGGAAAGTGGAGAGTGGATGTATTAAGCAAACATGTCCGCCGACCCCATTGACTCTTCTGTGAGTGGATCGGAGTGAAGTGGGAGTGGAGTGGAGTGGAGTGGAGTGGAGTGGAGTGGAGTGGAGTGGAGTGGAGTGGAGTGGAGTGGAGTGGAGTGGAGTGGAGTGGACGGAGTGGAGTGGAGTGGAGTGGAGTGGGGTGGAGGGTGTGGGACAGGAGGGGTCCTCTACATGGGTCTCCCGTTTCCGGGCCAGCCGGAGGAAGAGCTTTAATTAAACTGCAAACATCACGCATATGTGTTCGCACTTTTTTAAAGGCTCGTTTCATTTCAAACTTTTTGATTATGACTCACTCCATTTCCATTGTGACCATTCAGACCTACTGATGCATATTATCAGCCGACTTCAGCCGACCAAACACTTAGAAACGTTTGGAAAGGACAGTGGTGCCCAAAAGGAAGCTGCGGCTTTGAAGCATTAGTTGCGCGATTCCTGAGTATCGATAGCATTGCTAAAGCGAAGTCCGCATTACAGATTGCTTGGGAACCGCCAACAGCTTGTCCTCCCCCAGGCTTCCTGGGACCCTGCAAGCTGCAACTGTGGCGAGGCTCTTCCCGATTGGCACCGAGCTGTGACAAGTTCACGGAGCACAAACGAAGCTCAACTCCCTGCAAGGCTGCCTTGCCAAATCAGCCTCTCTTGCCTGGTTGGACATCCCCCTGCCTGGAAAAATATCGTACTTACCTGGCTGAAACTGGTGTGGCTGGACCTCCCCGCTGCCTGGGGGCGGCCTTGTGGAGGCACTGCCCCTCCCACAAACGAAGCAAAGTAGATGGCACAATTCCACGCGTGGGCTTGCGAAGCAGCCCAGGCGTCGATCGCCTTGGTCCCGAAAAAGGCTGCACTTCCTTAACTCCCTGCAAGGCTGCCTTGCCAAATCAGCCCTCTGCTGGTTGGACATCCCCCCCTGCCTGGAAAAATATCGTACTTACCTAGCTGAAACTGGTGTGGCTGGACCTCCCCGCTGCCTGGGGGCGGCCTTGTGGAGGCACTGCCCCTCCCACAAACGAAGCAAGTAGATGGCACAATTCCACGCATAAACTTGCGAAGCAGCCCAGGCGTCGATCTCGCCTTGGACGTCCCGAAAAAGGCTGCACTTCCTTAACTCCCTGCAAGGCTGCCTTGCCAAATCAGCCCTCTGCTTGCCTGGTTGGACATCCCCCCCTGCCTGGAAAAATGTCGTACTTACCTAGCTGAAACTGGTGTGGCTGGACCTCCCCGCTGCCTGGGGGCGGCCTTGTGGAGGCACTGCCCCTCCCACAAACGAAGCAAAGTAGATGGCACAATTCCACGCGTGGGCTTGCGAAGCAGCCCAGGCGTCGATCTCGCCTTGGACGTCCCGAAAAAGGCTGCACTTCCTCAACTCCCTGCAAGGCTGCCTTGCCAAATCAGCCCTCTGCTTGCCTGGTTGGACATCCCCCCCTGCCTGGAAAAATATCGTACTTACCGCTTACCTGGCTGAAACTGGTGTGGCTGGACCTCCCCGCTGCCTGGGGCGGCCTTGTGGAGGCACTGCCCCTCCCACAAACGAAGCAAAGTAGATGGCACAATTCCACGCGTGGGCTTGCGAAGCAGCCCAGGCGTCGATCTCGCCTTGGACGTCCCGAAACAAGCTGCACTTCCTTAACTGGACGCCTGGGCTTGCAGGGAGTTAAGGAAGCGGGGACGTCCAAGCCGAGATCGACGCCTGGGCTGCTTCGCAAGCCCACGCGTGGAATTGTGCCATCTACTTTGCTTCGTTTGTGGGAGGGGCAGTGCCTCCACAAGGCCGCCCCCAGGCAGCGAGCCAGGTAAGTACGAGATTTTTCCAGGCAGGGGGATGTCCAACCAGGCAAGCAGAGGGCTGATTTGGCAAGGCAGCCTTGCACAAAGTTAAGGAAGTGCAGCCTTTTTCGGGACGTCCAAGGCGAGATCGACGCCTGGGCTGCTTCGCAAGCCCACGCGTGAAATTGTGCCATCCACTTTGCTTCGTTTCAGTGCCTCCACAAGGCCGCCCAGGCAGCGGGGAGGTCCAGCCACACCAGTTTCAGCCAGGTAAGTACGATATTTTTCCAGGCAGGGGGATGTCCAACCAGGCAAGCAGAGGGCTGATTTGGCAAAGCAGCCCCGCAGGGAGTTAAGGAAGTGCAGCCTTTTTGGGGACGTCCAACGACGCCTGGGCTGCTTCGCGCCCATGCGTGGAATTGTGCCATCTACTTTGCTTCGTTTGTGGGAGGGGCAGTGCCTCCACAAGGCCGCCCCCAGGCAGCGGGGAGGTCCAGCCACACCAGTTTCAGCCAGGTAAGTACGATATTTTTCCAGGCAGGGGATGTCCAACCAGGCAAGCAGAGGGCTGATTTGGCAAGGCAGCCTTGCAGGGAGTCAAAAAAAGTGCAACCTTTTTGGGGACGTCCAAGCCGAGATCAACGCCTGGGCTGCTTCGCAAGTTTATGCGTGGAATTGTGCCATCTACTTTGTTCGTTTGTGGGAGGGGCAGTGCCTCCACAAGGCCGCCCCCAGGCAGCGGGGAGGTCCAGCCACACCAGTTTCAGCCAGGTAAGCACGAGATTTTTCCAGGCAGGGGGATGTCCAACCAGGCAAGCAGAGGCAAGGCAGCCTTGCAGGGAGTTAAGGAAGTGCAGCCTTTTTCGGGATGTCCAAGCCTGCCCCTCCCACAAACGAAGCAAAGTAGATGGCACAATTCCACGCATGGGGCGTCGATCTCGGCTTGGACGTCCCGAAAAAGGATGCACTTCCTTAATTTCTGCAAGGCTGCCTGCCAAATCAGCCCTCTGCTTGCCTGGTTGGACTTCCCCCTGCCTGGAAAAATCTCGTACTTAATTGGCAGAAACTGGTGTGGCTGGACCTCCCCGCTGCCTGGGGGCGGCCTTGTGGAGGCACTGCCACAAAAAGTAGATGGCGCAACTCCAAATGCAACAAACCGTGACTTGGCCACCGGAAGTGAAAGTAGATTGCACATTTCTTGTTTAACCGCCCGCCCTACACCCTATCTGTCACATCAGCTGGCGCTGACTCGGCATGAAACTGAGTGAGTGAGTGAGTGAGTGAGTGAGTGAGTGAGTGAGTGAGTGAGTGAGTGAGTGAGTGAGTGAGTGAGTGAGTGAGTGAGTGAGTGAGTGAGTGAGTGAGTGAGTGAGTGAGTGAGTGAGTGAGTGAGTGAGTGAGTGAGTGAGTGAGTGAGTGAGTGAGTGAGTGAGTGAGTGAGTGAGTGAGTGAGTGAGTGAGTGAGTGAGTGAGTGAGTGAGTGAGTGAGTGAGTGAGTGAGTGAGTGAGTGAGTGAGTGAGTGAGTGAGTGAGTGAGTGAGTGAGTGAGTGAGTGAGTGAGTGAGTGAGGGAGGGAGGGAGGGGAGGAGGGAGGGAGTGACTGAGTGACTGACTGAGTGACTGACTGACTGAGTGAGTGAGTGAGTGAGTGAGTGAGAGTGAGTGAGCGAGCGAGCGAGCGAGTGAGTGAGTGAGTGAGTGAGCCAGTGAGCGAGCGATAAATTATTCTTTGGGGGCTAAAAAATTGTGCCATCTATTTTGCATCCCGGTTGACCCCCAATTATCTGGCGCCGGCGCGCGGAGTGTAATTATCTAAGTTGAAGAAAAGTAGATGGCACAGACCATTTTTTTGAGCCATCTATTCTCCGGGTAGAGTATTATGGAGCAGAAGCGGGAGATTGCAGTGATGAGATCCTATATGGCAAGCGAGAAGACGGCCGCACAGGAATCAGCTATACATGCAACTCAGATACACCGTGAGGCTTCACAACAGATATCAGTTTACCAACAACAGATCAGAGGTATTGAGTCGTCTACGTCTATCGAGAAGTTCAACGAAGAAAGTCTGAAGTCACAGTCGTCAAGCGCCCCGAGATGTACTCGATGGAGGACACCAGGGAGCAGCTGATGACGAGACTGAATGACGTTACGACATTCGCAGAGCAAGAATCAAAAAGAGCGGAATGCTTGCTTCGCGAGAAGGAAGAGATTATCAGACAGTATGAATCCGACGTGTCGAAGAAGGACCAGATGATTGCTATCGAGGGTGGTCATCGTCAAGATGCAATCATGGAATTGGCCCAGGTCAGAGAAGCAAAACAAGAAGAACGGTGCACGATGGACGAGAAATCAAAAGAGGCCGAGTACTGGAGGTTGACAGCTAAAGGGGTGTATGATGAGTACCTCGAGGAGATGCGCGAACTTCAGGGACAACTGAAGGATCGGGAGGCGACGCTCAAACAAGAAGAGAGTTTCGTTCGTCAGCTCGATGCGGATAATGAGGAACTCAGGGCACTCAAGAAGCTGGAGACACAGGAGGCCTCGAGCAGTAAAGATGGACATCGTGAACGAGCAGTAGTGAAACGCGCTGAGGGAGGACCCCAAACTAATTCGACTACGGAAGACAAGAAGGTGACTGGGTTATACCCGTCATCATCATCTAATCTGATCCCTAATTCGTCGCTAGTGCCAGGTTCGATTCTCTTTCCGTCTTTCGGCGATCCAATGATCGATGTACACCTATCACAGATGCAAGGGGTTGTTGGGCAGGTCCCACAATCTGCTACTACGACTGGTGGTGGTGGTAATGGAGGGGGAAACGACGGTACTACACCCCCATTGGACTACAGTGGATTCTCGCCCAATGGAAATCGACAAGGGCCATGTCGACGTCAATTGAGCCTAACAGGTGGTGGAGGGGGACCTCCAGGTGATCCACCCGATGATGAGGACGAGGATGACGACGAAGAGGATGAGGAGGACGAGGAAGAAGAAGAAGATGACAGTCGGACACGGAGGGGGCGCAGAAGATTGAGGGATGATCGCGAGATCAAGAACGAGAGACCGAGGATTTCAAGGAAAGAGGCTGAGAGGGTATCCATTCCCCCTTGGCCAAAGATCCATCAACTCGACAACTGGAAGATGCAATTGCTGATGAATGTTCTAAGCGCATGCGCAGATCCAGATACCGACACGTGGACGAAATGGTTGGAACAGGCTCTTGGGTTAAACCCAGACCTCAATTCTCTGAGCGACTCCGGCGGCGATAGATTCGCTACAATAGACATCAAAATGGCCATGGGCATGCAGAACATGTTGAGACAAGCACCAGACGAGGCCAAGGACGTGTACCTCGACGCTACGCGACGTTCGGAACTACGACATCAACAAGGGGTGATTGTGAAGGGACGAGAGTTGGTGGCATTGGTCATGCAATCATTCAGGACGTCTGATCGAACGGACCTTGTCTGCCACATCGAGCACTTATTCAATCTCGACTTTCCTGGACACAAGAATTTGGTTGTATTCAGGAACAAGTGGTATGATTTGTTGCTGAAGATGAGGAGCGAGGATAGACCCAGCACATTGGCTCTCAGAGATATTCTATACAGGAAGATCAAAGCAAGCAGGAAGATGGAGTTTGGTCTGAATGCCTATCATCGGTTGCCAGACAAACATCCTCAAAAGTCGTATGAATTCTTACTGGCGTTGATTGACAACCAAATCAAGTCGGATCGAGAGGATCTGATGTTCGATATGAAGGAGAAGTCGGTCAAGTCAATGATGAAGTCGGGCGGCAAAGACGCGGCTCCGGCTGCCGGGAAGAAAGAGGGACGAGGTGGCAAAGGGAAGAAGGGCAAATCCGAAGGACCCGATGCCGCTCCTGTGCTCCCAAAGGCCAAAGCAAAGGGTCACGCTGGCAAGAACGGCAAGTCCGATGGTGCCAACGACAGAGGCAAGAGTCCGAGCGGAAACAAAGAGAAACCATGTTGGTATCACTTCAAAGCGGAGAAGGGATGCTTGAAGGGGAATGAATGCACGTTTTCCCACAGCAAGAAGACGGAACACAAGCTGGAGAACCTGCCCAAAGGAAAAGGGAAGGGGAAATCCAAATCCAGATCATCATCACCGAAGAAGGAGGATGGAGTATGCTTCGCGTTCCAGAAGGGAAAGTGTGAGAAAGGGAGTGATTGCAAATATAAGCACGAGATCTTCAAGAACAACTCGGCTCCGGCAACGTCAAGTGACAAGGCACAAGCCAAGTCGAAGGCTGCCGCCAAGAACGCAGCACCAGCGATTGTGAGAAGGGCCATCGCCATGCCTGCGAAGTCTTAAAGCAATCGGCCCCTGCGGGAAAGGTCAGCTTCAAGAAGGACGTTGATCAAGTCGAGCCGGATGAGACCGAGACTGTCTACCACGAGCGTGATGACGATGCAATGAGTGAATCGTCAAGATGGTCTGGCGAGTCCGAGAAGGAAGTACTCGACGTCGACGAGAACGGGGAGATCACCTATCTCGAAGACGAGAGTAGGCAATGGAAACGAAAGGGAGAGTGGTACGGCTATGAGGGCAATGAGAATGGTCCTTACCAGTACGTGCACATCGATGAGAAGAAGTTCAAAAACAGTGATCATCGAGAATTATCAGCCTATCAAGAACAACGATCATTGATAAGAGCAAAACTAGTGGAAGAGGTGGTGGACGACGTTTACAGAAAACACTACTTTCCGGTGACCAAGGAGAACACCATCGTGTTCGAATATGATCGAACTGAGGACGAGATCAAGGAAGCGGTCATCGACTGGAAGAAACAGCATGGTCTGCCGAAGAATGTGTTCGCAATGTCAACGTGCATCAACAAACGGGTGAAATGGTTGATGGACACCGGATGCGGTCATGATCTCATTGGACGAGCCAAGGCAAAGAGCCTGGGTGTCGATATTGTGAGAGATGATGATGAGATTGTGTTCCAGACCGCAAATGGTTCCACATCCACGTCTGTGGCCAAGATAGTCGTGGACGAGTTGGGCGAGACTGTCGAGCCGCATGTGTTGGATGAGACATCCACGGTATTGTCAATAGGGCGGTAACGTGCGTGCCGTCAGTTACCTCTCCGTTCTCCGGGATGTTGCCCGTGACAGGTCCTTCTAACATGTTTTCTTAGGAGTAGTCGTTACGTACTTGTAACGCTGGGGTGTTGTACTTTCGCAACACGCCCTCCCTTGAGTCGCTATGGGTCATTCGGGGTCTTCGTAGCAGGTTGGTATATATCATCTCACAACAGCCCTTAGCAGTATGTGAAGTGAGGGAAAGTATCCTTGTGACCGATGGCGTCGGTCAAAACGCTTGGGACACCTTGGCCTCACGACGAATTGACCGGTGAAGCTATGCATTGTGTGCATAGTTTTTGTTAAAACCCTCCTGGCCCCGTGCCTAAATTGGGAAGCAGTTCTGAGGTCCGTGTTTGTGTCGCTTACAAGGTTCCATTGATTGCCATTTGGCTCAAGTCGCAAGTGAGGTTCAAGATCTTATGTGTAGCTGCGTTCATACGTGATCGGCAATTGAGAGCGGAAAACACTTCGCTTGCGCTGCATCTGTCAGGACCACTGTTGTAACTATTATTCCTTCTCCCTTACAACATTTGCACGGGTTCGGCTATAACGGTTTGACCGTATACACCTTTCTACGTGGTTGGTAACACATGGGCTACTTAAGAGTGGCGAGCGCATAGAAAGTGGCATCCGAAGGTTGGGAAACCTTGTCCACGTAAAAAGCACGATTGAAGTGAAGTCGCCGGACACCTTGTGCAAACTGTAATTTGGCCACATGCCCTTTTCGGAGCTGAGTTTGTACCGCCTGGGCTTGAACACTTTGAGCGTCTGCGCACAACACTTCCTGAAGTATTGATGAGACGCCAGAAGAGTGGAGCATCACCCTGGATAGCGTGCAACGTGCTGGTTAACAAGCTAAATGACCCAGAGGAGTACTATCACACACAAGTACTCAGGAACACAAGACGGTACCTCTGCCGCGCTCAGGCTAGTGAAGTCAGAGCATTCAATAGTGCCCTACACGAGCATGAAGGACGCTTTGCAAAAATCCATGGGCCAGTAGGGGTGCTCAAGCGCACACTAAACAGGCTGGGATGGACAACGACACAGGCAGGAGACCTCTACACCGATCGATTGAGCAAAACCGAGCAAAACGAGCTCTTCTTGCAGGCCGTACATACATGTACACCCTGTAAGAAAAGCACTTTTGTTGCGCAAAACCGCACAAATGTCCCTTTAGGGTTTGGGGTCCTCGGCAAACCAAACGGGTTGGGCGGACCAGTATCAGTTAGAATTGGCATGACGAACACTCCATGGCCGCTAATCAGAAAATTGATGCAAAAATCATGGCTTAAATTTGCCACCCAGAAGGCTGCGCACCGAAAAGAAACCATTGGAGAATTGAGCTTCAATAGGGCTTTAACTGCGGGTGTAGTTACTAAGTTACCCGTTGAAATTCAACACACCGCGTGTCTCCAGATTGCTGGAGGGTATCAATCCGAAACCCGAAAGGCAAAGTGGGTCCCAGATCACGATGGGATTTGCCCATTGTGTGGACAGACCGCACCTTTCAGGCACACCCTGTTCGAGTGCGAGAAGATGCATGAAGTATATAAAGTTGAAGGCAGAGCCGACTTACCGTGTGAACCGGAGGTCCCAATCATCCTGTGAAAACGAGCTCACGCCGGCAAAGGAACTAATCCAGTTTGCCTTGGCAGATAATGCTGCAATCTCAGTGCCAACTGAGATAGGGTCAGAGTGCATCAGCTTCTTTACTGACGGGTCAGGTAATTTCCAAACCGACTCGGATGCAAGATTGTCTGCATGGAGCGTAGTAATGTGCCGAGGAAATCTTGAACAATGTGTTGAATATTTCCGCTAGATGCAAACAACTCGGAGAATCCCACCATGCTTCCAGGTCGTTGCAACTTGAAGCGGTAGAAAACGCTTTCGAAGCTTACCCAGGGGCAACCGTTTACACCGATTGTGAGAGCGTTGTCAAATAAACAACAAGTGGAACGCCAACAAATAAATGCACCAACGAAGATCTTGTTAGACGCCTCTTGGATGTTGTGCAATGCCCCGGCCAGCGGGTAGTTAAAGTCAAGGCGCATGTTGACCCCTTGAGTTGCACGGACGCCAAATTGCAGACGAGGCTGCCAAGGCAGCATTACATGCAATCCCAAGCGACTTGACCAGTGCAGCACGGAAGATCCATGCAGCTAATAAAGCCCACAAGGAAAACTTGAAGCCTCTCTCTTTAGAGGGGGTTTCCCAAATGGTTTATATTCTACCTGAGAGGCTCCTAGCACTCGTCCGTCCAGCATTTGACCTCGTCCTGCGAAGGATTCGAAGTCTAAAACGCTGCGTGCAGGCGTGTGGCTGCAAAATAATGACCCCTAGATATGCTTGCAAAATGCCCAGCAGCTGCGTTTCTGCAAGGCGAGCTAAAAAAAACAGGGAAAAAAAAGAAGAGCCAAGCCAAACCAGCCAGAAAGCCAGCCAGGAGCCAAACCAAACCAGCCAGGAGCCAAGCCAAACCAGCCAGAAAGCCAGCCAGGAGCCAAACCAAACCAGCCAGGAGCCAAACCAAACCAGCCAGGAGCCAAGCCAAACCAGCCAGAAAGCCAGCCAGGAGCCAAACCCAAACCAAACCAGCCAGGAGCCAAACCAAACCAGCCAGAAAGCCAGCCAGGAGCCTCAAGCCAAACCAGCCAGAGAAAGCCAGCCAGGAGCCAAACCAAAGCCAGCCAGGAGCCAAGCCAAACCAGCCAGAAAGCCAGCCAGAACCAAGCCAAAACCAAAGCCAGCCAGCCAAAAGCCAGCCAGGAGCCAAACCAACCAACCAGCCAGAAGCCAGCCAGCCAGAAGCCAAGCCAAGCCAGCCAGAAGCCAACCAAAAAGCCAGCCAGGGTTTCCTTTGAGGGCGCTCGCCTTGCAGAAACAAAGGCAGCTGCTGGGCATTTTGCCAAACCGCATATCTAGGGGTCATTATTTTGCAGCCACACGCCTGCACGCAGCGTTTTAGACTTCGAATCCTTCGCAGGACGAGGTCAAATGCTGGACGGACGAGTGCTAGGAGCCTCTCAGGTAGAATATAAACCATTTGGGAAACCCCCTCTAAAGAGAGAGGTGCTATGTTCTGTGTTCGCGCTTTCGCGCGGCGCAGTTTGCAGCTGTCGCTGCAGTTCGCGCAGTTCGCTGCTCCGGGCTGCGCATTATGGATCCAATGTTGCGCCATTGTTGCTTCAAGGCGATTCATTATTGTCTCAACAATGCCTCTTCTTCTTTTCCTATGAGTTTCCTATGGGTTTCCTATGGGTTTCCTATAAGATTCCTATAGGTTCCTATAGGTTCCTATAAGGGCCCAAAAAAACTCCGAGCTCCGAGCCCTCAGCCACGCGCCCGGCATAGAAGCCTCCAGCCTGCCGAGCCTGCGCCACACCAAGGTCGGAATTCCGACTTCGCTTTTTTGCCCGAAAAACCCATCACCGGGCCGAGGCTGTCCTCGCCGTACCGCTGACAGAGTGTTTTTTTCACCATTCACACGCCCAACCGTCAATCCTGGCGTGGGCACAGAATTGCCACACTCAATCCTGGCGTGGGCACAGGATTGCCACACTCAATCCTGGCGTGGGCACAGGATTGCCCCGGTGTTTCCCAAACGCTGGAAGCGCAGTGCTGTACAGCACTACGCCCCCCAGACTCGCCGCCCGGATTGCGCGGAAAACACCGGCAGTGCGTCGGTACACACCGATGCACTCCCGGACTCGCCCGGATTGCCCGGAAAACTCCGTCAGCGTCCTGCTGTGTAGCAGTGCACTCACGGAAAACTCCGGCTGCGATGCCGTAAATATGGCATTTCTCCCGGACTCGCACGGCTTCCCGGCTTCAAATTTGGCAAGTAACGCAAAGGAAATGGGGAAGATCAAGCTGTTTCCTACGACAGAGTACAGCAGCAAGCAAGCCTCTGACCCCGTGGTGCCCCTGGTGCCATGTACGGGCATCTTCCTCGGGCCGTCAAAATCGGGCAAAACCGTGGCTCTGATCAGCCTGATTCTGGAGCAGTATCGCGGCGTCTTTGAGAGAATTTACGTCTTCAGCCCGAGTGTGAACATAGACGACGGCTGGATCCCCGTCAAGAAGTACATTGAGGGGGACCTGGGGGTGAACACAGAGCGGGAGCAGACGTATTGGGACGAGTGGGACGAGGCGGCGCTGCGGCGCATCATCCAGCAGCAGCGCAAGATCACGGAGGCGTCCAAGAAGTTGGAAATGAAGAAACTGTACCAGGTGCTTGTAGTCATCGACGACTTTGCTGACACGCCGCAGTTGCACAAGCCTCACGGCGCCCTGGACACTCTCTTCATCAGGGGCCGGCACATGCAGATCAGCACCTGGGTGAGCTCGCAGAAGCTGCGGCTCATCAGCGCAGCGGTGCGGGTCAACAGCAATTCCTCTGCTGCTGGAGGCTGCGCAACCAGCACGAGCTGGACGCCGTATTGAGGAGCTGAGCGCCCTGCTGCCAAAGGAGCAGCTGTACCGGCTGTATGAGCAGGCAACGCGGGAACCCTACAGTTTCCTCTTTGTCTACTACCTGAAGCCGAGGAATGAAATGTTCTACAAGCGCTTTGAAGAGCGTTTTGCACTTGAAAAAGACGCCGATGGGAGCGGCGCTCAGCTTCCTGGGCCAGAAGCTGTTCGCCAGCTCCACGCTGATCAACGCGAAGTGTGAGAACATCTCCTGCTGCACCTCCGTCGCAGCCGTCCAGCCGCCCGTCGTCCGCCGGACGGGCGGGTTCCTAAAGAAAAGGATGACGACGATCTACGTGGACAGCCGCAAGAGAGTGGCCGGCTCGGACAGCGACTTTGAGGTAGACCTGGGAGAGTCCCTGCACTTGCAGAGCGACGCCCGGCTCGCCGTCTACAAGATCCGCCTGGCCGACAGTTTCCTCTCGACGGACCGGGGCCGCTACCTCTACTGGGTTGACGCCGCGCTGGGCACGCTGAACTGGGCGTTGTTGCCCGAGGGCGCGTACACTGGCGCACGGTTGGCCGCCTGGATCAGCTCCAACTTTGCCACCGCCACCTACAGCGAGACCACGAACAGCCTGAGCGTAGCCTACGACGGCAACAGGCTCATCCTGAACGACCTGGAGCTGCGCCAGCAATTCCCTGATGCCGCGGACTACCCTGCTGCGCCGCCCGCCTCTCCCACCAAGCCCTTCAGCGTGGACCACATGCTGGGCCCGAGCTTTGTCTCCGGCGGGCAGCAGGTTTGTCCGGATGATGGCGCACAACGAGGTCTACCTGCGCTGCGCCCAGCTGGCCAACGCCAGCAGAGTGCTGGGCAACCTGGGCGACGACATCCTCTCCAAGATCACGCTGAAGAGCGGAGTGGGTACCATTGTGGAGACGGGCTCAGACGACGGGCACTTCATGGCCCTCAGGGGCCCGGTTACCCTGAGGCACATGCGCTTCCGCCTGACCGACCTGGACGGCAACGTCGTCCGGCTTCGCGGGTCGTCTTTGTCGTTCGTGTTGTATCTTGACCACGTATAATTAAATGGAGCCGACCGAACACGAGCCGGAGGCGCAAGAGGCGGAGGCGCCAGAGGCACCGCACGCTGCGCCGGAACACGCTGCGCCACACGCTGCGCCGCCGGAACCGAAACGGCGGGGCAGGCCCCCTGGGAGCAAGAACAAACCTAAGCAGGACGTGCCTACTGAGCCGGCTGCCCCAAAGCGCAAGCCAAAGCCGCTCCCACTTGAGACGCCGGCGGAGGCACCGGCGGTTGAGGCACCGGCGGAGGCACCGGCTCCACCGGAGGCGCCTCAGCTCACAAGAGAGCAGCAGCGCGCCCTGCGCATGCTGGAGAGGCAGTCCGCTTATGACCGGCTGACCACAGGCGCAAGCGTACTAGTGTAAAAGCATGATGTCCATTGAACCCCGCAACGAGCCGCGGATGCTCCGGTGGTTCCGCAGGACGTACCCCAGTTACAACTTGCAGCCGCTGCTGCTGAAGCGCTACCGAGAACTGGAGGAGGCGCGGGCCTTCAACAACTGGCTGGGGAGCGCAGGCAGGCGCAGGAGGGGCAGCGGCACCTGGACGACGTGAGCCGGCTGACGGAGGCCGTGCACCGCCAGGTACCCCAGCTGCGCTACGCGCGGGCCGAGCGCCGGGGCGTGGAACGGGCGGCGGGCGAAGTTGCGCAACAGTAAATGAAGACGCTCCGGGCGCACGGCTTCAACCAGCGCCCGCGCTTTGAGCAGGTGGTGGGCTACCTTGAGCGGAATGAGCCGCTGCCCCTGGATCAGCCGGACCGCAAAGCCACCTCGTTCGTCACAAGCCACTTCTACCTGGACGATTTTGTACAGTCCAGCGAGGACCCCAACCCTCGGCCCCTGCAGCACACGCCTCTGCGTCCCGAGGACGGCTTCCGCACTCCCGCAGAGGCCACGGACGAGGACGTGCGCCTTGCGCGGAGGTACCAAGGGTACGGCGGAACCCGCTTTGTTGAGGACGACCTGGCGGGAGACCCCGAGGCCGGCGCCTGGCCAGCAACGGGCAGGGGCCGCCCTCCATCACGGACCGCCTGCGCAGCACTGCAGACGGCGCGCAGGCGGCAGCGGACCTCATAGGCGCAGGGGCCGCGGGGCTCGCAGCCGCGCAGGCCTTCCGCTCTCAGCTGCCCCAGGACGCGGCTGAGTACGTGCGCCTGAACGTGCTGCCCCGTCCGGGCCCGGCGCAGCCGCCTCCGCAGATCATAGGCCGGCCCAGTGACGTGGAGCGCCTCCTGGACGAGGCGGGGCAGCGCGCGCAGGAGGTGGAGCGTGGCGCGGAGGCCATAGAGGAGACGGCGGCCGTGGCTGCGGAGGAAGGGGAGGTTGCCGTTGCCGCCGAGGGCGTGGGCGGAGCCTTTGGGTACCTGGGGGGCTTGGCTGAAGGAGCAGCAGCCCTGGCGCCCACCGCGGGCGAGGTTGCTGGAACGCTGGCTGGCGGCGGGAGTTGGCGCGGCGGCAACGGCGGGGCTGGCCGTGGGAATTGCGGGCGGCGCAGCTTACGGCCTGGCTCGCGGCACGGGCTGGGTGCTGGAGAACACACTCTTCCGGCCTCAGCAGGGCAGCGAGGACGCGGCCGTGCAGGACGTCCGGTCCGCCAACAACATGAACGACGCCACTCAGCCTCAGCACTTCACGCTGCGCTCCGGCAGCAGCACGTCCGGCAGCCCCGCAAGCAGCCGCGCCTCCTCGCAGTCCGGCTTCCGCGTTCAGGCGCAGTCCAACAACACGCCGCGCCCCTTCTCCTGGGGCCTGAACCCCGTGGCCCTGCCCCAGTCCCAGAGCTCGCGGGCGAGCTCCAGTTCCGGGCAGTCACGCCGGAGCCTGCCTCCGCCCAGCTTTGACCAGCTGGCGCGAGACATTGAGGCTGCGTAAAACACTCCTCCTCGGTTGGACGGTTTTTGCACGGTTTTGCGCTGCAAAATACTATTCTTACAGGGCCTACGCAAATAAGAATGCCATTTTTTGCACGATTTTGGGCTGAAAAATGCTATTCTTGTAGTCCGTACATAGATGTACGGACTACAAGAATAGCTTTTTTTTTGCACGATTTTGCGCTACAAAACGCCATTCTTCCAGTGCCTACATTGATGTAGGCACTGGAAGAATAGCATTTTCCTTCGCCGTACGAGTCAAAATGCGTGTATATAAACAAGCATGGAGGTAGTCACCGCCGGAGCCCAGGATGAGCTGATGCAGAGCCTGGACTACAAGCTGAAAACAAGCAACACCAGCTACGTGACGGCGCGGCATGACGTGCAGTACTTCCCCAGCTCCCTGAGCTCCTTCTCCCCCACAACCTCGCGGGTCTGCCGCATCCCGCTGACCAGCGGCACGTCCTTCATCGACCCCGAGTCCATCAAGATCGCCTTCCGCGTCAGGAACACGGACGGCACCAACCCGCTGGCCCCGGCCACGCCCAACCCCGCCTGCTTCGTCCAGCGCGTCCAGGTCTTCGCCAACGGCCAGCGCTGCGACGACATCAACTACTACGGGCGCACCGTGGCCGTGCACGACCTGCTGAAGGGCAGAGAGTACAACCGCAACAAGGCCATGGAGGGTTTCGGACGAAGTGAACGACCCGCGCATCGCCCGCGCGGTGCACCAGGGCGGCTACGCGGACGTGCTGCTGCGCCCCACCATGGTGGGCATCCTGCGCTGCGGGAAGATGCTGCCGCCGCAGCTGAACCTGGTGATAGAAATTGAGTTTGCGGACGCCACCACTGCGCTGTGGTCCGAGAACGCCGGGGCGCACCCGGCGGGGCCACGCTGAGCACCGACTTCGAGATCCAGAACGTCCGAGTTCTGGCCTCCCAGGTCGTCCTGGACTCTGCGCTGGTGGAGTCCTTCAACCGCGTGCTCCTCTCAGGAAGGTCCCTGGTGTTCAGCTACCCCACGGTGCACACGCAGCAGTCCAGCGTCCCGAACGGCGTGGCGGAGCACAACGTCACCGTGGCGCGCGCCTTCACGAAACTCATGGGCGCGTTTGTGACCTTTTGGGACAACGACGCGGGCTCCAAGATCCACTTGCTGGCCAACCCGGGGCAGGACGTGGCCCCCATCGGCGCGGCAGGCAGGAGGACAGCCTCCTGGAGTCGCAGATGCAGCTGGGCAGCCTGCAGTACCCTCACAACCCCATGAAGGGAGCCTCGGAGCACTTCCACTTCCTCTCCGTCCTCGCGGGCACCTACGACGACACGGTGCGCAACATCGACATCGGCCGCGTGGGCTACCTGCGCCACAGCTTCATTGCCGGCTTTCCCACCGAGCGCGTGCCCAAGATGCCGCTGAGTGGTGTCAGCACCCGCTCGGGCGACCTTGCCCGGTTCACCTTCAAGGGCCTGGACGGCACGATGACGGACCTGTTCATTCATTTGGTGGCCTACCAGCTGGTGACGCTCTCCGGCACGGGCGTTTCCGTGCTTGACTAAGGCCCGGTGTCCTCTTCATCATTTTTGATGAATCGTGACACCGCTTTTGAGTGCGCCCAAAAACGAGAAAAAAAGGCGGGGGTGCCCCTCTTCTTCATTTTTGAAGTTTACGTGACACCGCCAAAAAAACATGCAAAAAAACAAAACATAGAAAAATGGGCTTTTCCAGGCTCGTCGGATTAACGAAGCCTGAACGGTCTAATCCGGAATGCTCAGCCGCTCCGCAAGCTCCTCCGTGGCCGCGCGCGCAATCTCCTCGCACAGCGCAGCAGGAACGCTGTAGAGCAGCTCGCGTGATTGGCTGACCCTCTCGTACTGCCCCTCCATCAGCCGCGGCCCCCGCTGCGCGGCCCGGAGGTGCCTGCCGTCCTGCCACGCCCCGCAGCGGCTGCCGGGCTGCACAGGCCTCGCCTCGGCCTCCAGCGCATGTTGGTCCACAGCCGCGTCTGCTTCCTGTACGGAGTTCCGTACTTACAGTAGGTCACGTCCACCCAGGGCAGACGCTCCATGAACGGGCGGGTCTTCAGCAGCCCGGTGGCCGGGTTCTCCACAATCCACATGAGCGGGTCAAAGTGCGCAATGATCTCAAGGGCGCTGAGCACCAGCGCGTCGCCCTCCAGGAGCCGCCGCGGGCGCGTCGTCAGCGCGCGGCTGTATTCCGTGCAGACCGGGCTGGCCCAGACCATGTCGAAGTGCCCCGGGAACGTCGTGTAGTCCCAGCTCCGGATGTCGCAGAGGATGGTGGGCTCAAATTTCGACACGATGTCCAGGGAGACGACCTCCCAGCCCGCCGCCTCGAAGGCCCTGCCCACCGACTTGGTGCCGCAGAAAAGCTCCAGGAGTCTCGGCATTTTTAAAGAGCAAGATCACCGCCACTGCGACGACCAAGAAAACTCGCGCGTTCATCGGACCGGACTTTTTTCCTACGGATAAAAAAAGGAGCCGAACTTCGCAATGAAGCTTGCACTCGGGCTGGACGTTCAGACCAATGCCAAGGGGGGAAAGTTCATGTCCATAGAGGACTCCCATCAGGGCGCGCTGGTGTGCAAGGTGGACGTGGAGGTGCTGTGGGAGCCCGGCAACTTCCAGGACGACGGGACCCAGAGGGTGGGCGTGTGCTTTGCGAGCAACACCAACCTGCCGCGCCCCGCGGAGTTCGCGCGCCGCAGGGGCCGCGCGCTTGTGGAGGCCCGGCACGTGTGGCTGATGGGCAGGCAGTGGGGCGTGCTCTTCGAGGTGCGCCACCTTATGCTGGAGCCCCTGGAGGCGCCGTGCTGCCCGTTCTAGGCCTCCAGCAGCTCGGAGCTCGTGGCCCGCGAGGCGCCCACGTACAGGTGGCGCAGCGTGAGGTGGCAGGACTCCAGGTCCAGGCGGACGCGGTTGTGGAGGGTGAGCCCCTGGCAGCTCGTAGGTCACTGCGTGGCTCGGCCGGGTGGCCCGCAGCAGCTCCTGGTTCTTCAGCCGCATGCCGTTGTCCAGCCTCACTCCGTCCGGCTCCACTTCCGCCACGGCCACAAAGACCCCCTTGGGAATTTTTCCGCCGGCCCCGATGAGGCGCAGCCCCGGCCACACCCTCATGCTCTGCGGGCTGTTTTGGGTTGGTATAAAATTATCACAACCGTTTTGGGTTGGTACCGATTCGTAGCAACCCAAATCTATGTGGATGACCTGTGTCTCCAGCTCTAGGAGCTTTGAGATTTGCGGCGCCAGGGCCCGGTTCGCCGCTGCGTTCACGGCCATGCGCTTGCTGTGGCTGATGACCAGCGTGGTGTCCGGCCACCCGGGCTTGGAGGGGTAGAGCTCCTTCAGCCTCGCCTTGGCCTGCTCCAGCGTGGGGCACGCCTCCTCGCCGACCCGCAGCCACTTCACGAAGTTGAAGAAGCCGGGGTCGGAGCGCATGTTCTCCGTGAGCTCGTGCCTGTGCCCGCCGGCCAGGTCGCGGATGAGCTGGCTGTGCTCCAACGGCGCGCTGATGGGCCGCCCGGCCCAGGAGTCCAGCACTGCCGGCAACTGCCGGAAGTCTCCCAGCAGCAGGAACTTCACGTCGGCGTTCAGCCCCACGCAGGCCAGGTCCGCCCAGAGCGCCATGTCCAGCTGCGTGATCTCCTCCACCACCAGCCAGTCCAGCTTTTGCGCGCTGCCCCCGCGCACGTACCTGCGCACCCAGTGGTCGGCCGTCTGCGCCCCCAAACCCAGGTTCTGCGCGGAGCAGTGCATCTTGGACACCAGGTGCACCGCCTCGCCCTGCTCTCGCAGCCTCGCCACAATGGTCCGGGCCAGGTACGTCTTTCCGGGCACCCAGGCCCGTGAGCAGCAGGAGTTGCCCGCCAGGCAGTGGCTTATAGGGTCGTCCACCCCGTTCCACCTCCGTTGTTTGGGGCGCTCCGCCTCCATGCGCGGCGCCCTGCTGCTGCCCAGCAACGGCTTCGTCTCTTCCACGCGGTAGACCGGCGTGCCGTCCGGGTGGCGCAGCGCCTCCAGCGCCCGCAGCCGCTCCGCGAAGCGCTTCGGCAGCCGCTGCGTCAGCAGGCAGTCCGTCTTCACCTGCGCGAACCGCGGCGGCGCGTCCAGGATGCGCCGGGCCTTGGCCACCATGCAGTGCTCAAAGCCCAGGACCGCGTCATGGATGGGGCGGTAGGTGCCGTTGCTCAGCAGCCTCCTGGCGTAGACGAAGTCCCACACCATGCCCCCTCGTAGGCGAAGGCCTGAGAGAAGTCCGCGCCCGCGCCGTCCAGCTCGCTGCTGCTGCTGCGCACGCTGTAGACCACCTCCGTGCTGCGCGCCCACAGGCCTATCATCGCGTTCACGCTGAGCTTGGCCATGTGCTCCTCGCCTTCGGGCCACGCTGCGTCCATGCGCTCCAGCGCGCGCCGCAGCGTCGCCGCGTCCACGTGGCTCCGCGCGGAGATGCCCAACACGATGTGGTCCCAGCGGCAGACGCCCAGGTCCAGCATCGCGGCCAGCGAAACCTTCGGGTACCAGCCCGGCCCCACGTACGGCAACAGGTTCAGGCAGGACTGCCTCGCGTCGCAGCAGCCCTCCACAAAGCCCAGGTCCGGCAGCGCGCCGTCCACGGGCTCAACGCCGTCCGCCGGGCACAGGATGGGCAGGGGGGGGGCGTTGGCCAGCCCGTTGCGCCTGCAGCGCACCACGTCCACGCCGACGTACGTGCTGTCCTTTGCGCACGTCTGCGCCTCAAAAACCAGAGGAGGCAGCTTGGGGCTCCGGACGTACTCCATGACGCCGGGGGCCACGCGGCTCTCCAAACTCGTGGGCTGCGCGCTCTCTCTCAGCGTCTTCTCGCTGTGGCAGTCGCCGCACAGCGCCTGCAAAATCTGCACGCTGCCCGCAAAGGCCTGCCTCACCGGCACCAAGTGGTCCAGCTCGCAGGTGCCGGCCGTCAGCCCGCAGCCGCACAGCGCGCACTTGCCGTCCTGCGCGGCCAGGGTCTTCTGCCTCTCCGCCGCGCCGGGCACTTCCCGCTTCGCCTTCAGCAGCTTCACAAAAATCTCGTGCGCCAAGCCGGCCAGGCGCTGGCCCCGGTACTCCTGGTTGAGCGCCTCGCACCACCTCCGCAGCACCTCGTGCTCCTCCGGCAGCTCTCGGATCCTGGTGCCCCGCCTCAGCCTCAGCCCGCAGTACTGCGCCGGGCTGCTGATGGCCACCTTGGGGCTCTCGCCGACGGCCATGAGCTGGCGCCGCGCCTCCCGCAGGTCCTCGCACCAGAACAGCCCCGGCTGCACGTCCGCGGCGTCAAAGCGCCTCCACTCTTGGATGGGCGGCAGGGTCTGCCTCGCCTCGCCCCGGTAGAGCACGCGCGCCGCCTGCCTCTCCAGCACCCGCTTCACGGCCCTGTACATGTAGCAGTGCCCGTCGAAGGCCAAGAAGCACACGGTGCGGTGCTCCTTCAGCGCCGGGTCGTAGCTGTCCACCAGGTCGCCCTGCGAGCTCAGCACGCGCATCGGCGCGTTGCGCCACACGCAGAACTCTCGCACCTCCTCGGCGGAGATGCCGAGGCGCCTCCAGTCGTGGCGCAGCATGGCGTCGAAGTCCGCGCACACCTCCTCCACGCTCAGCTGCAGCAGCTCGGCCAGCTGCCGGGGCACGTCCTCCTCGCAGGGCAGCTGGAAGCTCACGCTCCTCAGGCCCCTCATGCGCTGGCGCAGGAGCGTCTCCACCTCAGTCCTGGAGTTCCTGTAGTGCGTGCTCTGGGTGCTGACCACCCAGTGCCCCTCAGGGTCCAGGAAGTAGGTCTCGTCCGAGAGCTGCAGGATGGGGCCGCCCGGGTCCAGCGAGGCCTCCACCTGCTGCCTGACCCGCTGCGCCACCTGCTCCTCCGTGAGGTGCGCCGGGCGCCTCGTGGCCCCGCCCAGCTCATTCACCGGCAGCCAGTCCCTGCGCTCGTAGCCCGCCCCCGCGTTCCGCCCGCTGCGCCGCCTGCCCCGGATGATCACCGGCACGTGGACCAGGTACTCGTAGTACTTGTCGCGGAAGAAGCCCTTGCCCAGCTTGGTCAGCCGGTGCTCTCCGTGCAGGGAGCGCACGAGCTTCTTCTGCCCGTTGCGCAGCAGGATGTAGTCGTTGGGCCCCTCGCGGATGAGGGGCTGTTTGTAGTCGAAGTCCTTGCTGGGGGGCCGCAGGCCCAGGTGGGAGTAGTAGTGCTGGCCCGCCCGGGTCAGCTGCCCGTCCGCGCGCGAGAGCAGCGCGTAGGCCCCGGGCCGCGCCGCAGGTTCAGCACGACGGCACCATCCGCCCCCGTGCGAGCCCGGGCGCCGCCGTCCGCGGCCTCCGTGATCTGCTGTCGTTGTCTCGCCCAACTTGCCATTCTTTTTTTACGGGGCCAGGTTTTTTTTGGTGGGCCGCGCATCCTCCGGATCTGTGCAGGTATGGCCGGGGAGCTTGTTTCGCACGGGTTTGCGCTGAAAAATGCTATTACTGCAGGGTGTACATGTATGTACGGGCCGGAGTAATAGCTCGTTTTGCACGATTTTTTCGCATTGCTTGATTTTGGCATGACACGATTTTGCTTGATTTTGCATGGTGTTGCATGGTTTTGCTTGATTGTGCTTGGCATGTACCCCCCAAACCCCGAAGTTTTTTTCATTCCCTGTCAGGCTGCCGTGCGTGTGAGGTGGAACATCCTGGCGAAGCACTACGAGGGTCTGGCGCTGGGCGGGTGGGCAGTGCCGAGCTGGCACTTAGGAGTGCCGAGCAGGCACTGGTAGGTAGATGTGCCGAGCAGGCACTGTAGGACGTGCCGAGCAGGCACAGTGCCGAACAGGCACTTAGGAGTGCCGAGCAGGCACAGTGCCGAACAGGCACTTAGGAGTGCCGAGCAGGCACTTGTAGGTAGATGTGCCGAGCAGGCACTTAGGTACTGGTTCGCCCAACGACCCTTAGTAGACCGCTCATGTGAGTCATGGCCCCGGGTTTGGCTTAGTACTGGTCCGCCCAACCCGTTCAGGTTTGATACTGGTCCGCCCAACCCGCGCTCGATCCTGGTTCGCCCAACCTCGTTTTGATACTGGCTCGCCCAACTGGGCCTGTTTTTGCGTGTTTTTGCATTTGCACCCTGATTGCACCCTAATTGCACCCTTCAGCCGGTTGACTTTTTGCTAGTTTTTCTGCTTGATTATGGGTTCAGGTTTTTTTTCAAGTACTGGCTCGCCCAGCAGGCCCGGGTTTTTTGGCTTAGTACTGGTCTGCCCAACGGGTTAGTCAGACGAAGGGGGGAGCTCGGAGTTTTTTTGGGCCCTTATAGGAACCTATAGGAACCTATAGGAATCTTATAGGAAACCCATAGGAAACTCATAGGAAACCCATAGGAAGGCCATAGGAAAAGAAGAAGAGGGCTTCCTACAGGTTTCCTATGAGTTTCCTATGAGTTTCCTATGGGTTTCCTATAAGGTTCCTATAGGTTCCTATAGGTTCCTATAAGGGGGGGCCGCCGCCCGGCCCGTTCAGGTTTGATACTGGTCCGCCCAACCCGCGCTCGGTACTGGCTCGCCCAAACCCGTTTTCGATACTGGCCCGCCCAACCCGCGCTCGATCCTGGTTCGCCCAACCCCGTTTTTGACACTGGCTCGCCCAGCAGGCCCGTTTTTTTTTTGGCTTAGTACTGGTCTGCCCAACGGGTTAGTCAGACGAAGGGGGTTGGAGCTTGGAGTTTTTTTTGGGCCCTTATAGGAACCTATAGGAACCTATAGGAATCTTATAGGAAACCCATAGGAAACCCATAGGAAACCCATAGGAAGGCCATAGGAAAAGAAGAAGAGGGCTTCCTACAGGTTTCCTATGAGTTTCCTATGGGTTTCCTATGGGTTCCTATTTCCTATAAGATTCCTATAGGTTCCTATAGGTTCCTATAAGGGGGCCCGCCGCCCGACCCGTTCAAGGCATGTTCGGGTCGACAAAATGTGAAGATTTTGCTAGGTGTGTTGGCGGTGTCCCTCGGCGTCAAAAATGACGAAGAGGGACACCGGGCCTTTTTTTGCCGTTTTTGCTCAACTTCAAAAGCGGTGTCACGCTTCATCAAAAATGATGAAGAGGGACACCGGGCCTTTTTTGTTGAGTTTTGACACCCAACGGGATGGGCTTGGTTCACCCAACCCGCTGGGGCTTGACACTGGCCCGCCCAACCTGCGCTCGATACTGGCTCGCCCAACCCCGTTTTTGATACTGGTTCGCCCAACTCCGTTTCGACACCGCGCTTTTGCATGTTTTTGGCAGACCGCATCCAGCCGATGGTGGGGGGGAGCTGAGGCAGGTGTCTCACCCCCTTTCCCAGGATTGTCTCAGCTGTCCCAACCCTCGGCTGGTTGGGCCGGCGCCGGTGTAGAAAATAAATGCAGATTTTGCTGGTTTTTTGGGCACTGCCCCCTCTCGCGTTTGATACTGGTCCGCCCAACCCCGTTCAGGTTTGATACTGGCCCGCCCAACCCGCGCTCGGTACTGGCTCGCCCAACTCCGTTTCGATACTGGCTCGCCCAACTGGGCCTGTTTTTTGCGTGTTTTTGCACGCTTTTGGGATTGCACCCTTTTGCACCCTGATTGCACCCTAATTGCACCCTTCAGCCGGTTGACTTTTTGCTAGTTTTTCTGCTTGATTATGGGTTCAGATTTTTTTTCAAGTACTGGCTCGCCCAGCAGGCCCCGGTTTTTTTTTGCTTAGTACTGGTCTGCCCAACGGGTTAGTCAGACGAAGGGGGGAGCTCGGAGTTTTTTTGGGCCCTTATAGGAACCTATAGGAACCTATAGGAATCTTATAGGAAACCCATAGGAAACCCATAGGAAACCCATAGGAAGGCCATAGGAAAAGAAGAAGAGGGCTTCCTACAGGTTTCCTATGAGTTTCCTATGGGTTTCCTATGGGTTTCCTATAAGGTTCCTATAGGTTCCTATAGGTTCCTATAAGGGGCCTGCCGACCCGTTCAGGCAATGTTCGGCGGGTTGGGCCGGCGCCGGCATCGAAAAAATTGTGAAGATTTTGCCAGTTTTTTGGCGCTGTCACCTGTCGTCAAAAACGAAGAAGAGGGACAGCGGTGGGTTTTTTTGTTGCGGCCCAACCGTTTTTTTTTTGCAGGTAGCATGGATGGCCCCCTGTTTGGAGGCTTGCCGAGGGGGCGTGGTTAGCTGCCCAACGGGTCTGGGGGGGGGTTTCGGATTTTTTTTCAATGGTCTGTCCAACGGGTCTGGGGGGGTTTCGGATTTTATTTTTCAATGGCTCGCCCAACGCGCCTGGAGGGGTTTCGTTTTTTTTTTCAATGGTCTGCCCAACGGGCCCGGGGGGGATTCGTTTTAAGTACTGCCTCGCCCAACGGGTTTGGGGGGGGTTTCGGATTTTTTTTCAATGGTCTGTCCAACGGGTCTGGGGGGGTTTCGGATTTTATTTTTCAATGGCTCGCCCAACGCGCCTGGAGGGGTTTCGTTTTTTTTTTCAATGGTCTGCCCAACGGGCCCGGGGGGGATTCGTTTTAAGTACTGCCTCGCCCAACGGGTTTGGGGGGGGTTTCGGATTTTTTTTCAATGGTCTGTCCAACGGGTCTGGGGGGGTTTCGGATTTTATTTTTCAATGGCTCGCCCAACGCGCCTGGAGGGGTTTCGTTTTTCAGTACTGCCTCCCCCAACGGGTCTGGAGGGGTACGGATTTTTTTCAAGTACTGGTTCGCCCAACGGGTCTGGAGGGTTTCGGTTTTTTTTTAAATACTGGTTCGCCCAACTCCGTTTCGATACTGGCTCGCCCAACTGGGCTCGATTTTGCATGTTTTAGGCAGACCACATCCACCACCTGCCCGGCATGGAAGCCTGACCTGACCGGGGAGCTTGGAGTTTTTTGGGCCCTTATAGGAACCTATAGGAACCTATAGGAAACCTATAAGGAAACCCATAGCAAACCCATAGGAAGTCCATAGGAAAAGAAGAAGAGGGCTTCCTATGAGTTTCCTATGGGTTTCCTATGGGTTTCCTATAAGATTCCTATAGGTTCCTATAGGTTCCTATAAGGGCCCAAAAAACTCCGAGCTCCGACCTTCCTGCCGCGCCACCTGCTTGGCATAGAAGCCTCCCGGCCGCCACCTGCCCGGCATGGAAGCCTCACCTGGCGGGGAGCTCGGAGTTTTTTAGGCCCCTATAGGAACCTATAAAAACCTATGAAAATCTTATAGGAAACCCATGGGGAACCCATAGGAAACCCATAGGAAGTCCATAGGAAAATAATATGAGTTTCCTATGGGTTTCCTATGGGTTTCCTATAAGATTCCTATAGGTTCCTCTAGGTTCCTATAAGGGCCTAAAAAAACTCCGAGCTCCGACCTCCCTGCCGCGCCACCTGCCCGGCATCGGAGCCTCCAGCCCGCCGAGCCCCGCGCAACCCGAGGTCGGAAAGGATTGCCCCGCTCAATCCTGTGCCCGATACAGGATTGCCCCGCTCAATCCTGTGCCCAATACAGGATTGCCCCGGTCTCCCAGAAAACTGCCTGACTCTAGGCGCAGCGGGACACGGCGCGCACGGGCTCGGACCAGTGCTCCGCCACGCAGGGCAGCGCGCTGCTCTCCGCGCCCCGATCGTAGAAGAGAAAGAGGCGGGTGAAAGGCGCCTCCGGCTCGCGCGCAAGCCCGCCCAGCAGGCGGATCAGCTGTGCGTGGCGCTCCTTCTTGGTGGTCCGCCGCGTCATGCCGGCGATCTTGAAGGCGTCCGGGTTGTAGCGCAGCACCAGCAGCTTGTGACCGCTGCCGAGCGCCACGCTGGCGGCCATGTCGAAGTCTCGCCGCACGTCGCAGCTGGGGTCGTAGGCCTTGTGCTGCTCCTCGTCAACCTCCAGCAGGACGTAGCCCCACGGGGCCGGCAGGGCAAAGTCCGCGAAGGCGTGGGCCGTCTCCGATTCCAACCCGCAGCCGCGGAAGGGTAGGTAGTGCTGGTACTCGAAGGTGATCTGCGCGTCGCGGAGTGCTTCGTGCACCTCAAGCTCCTTACTCTTGGTCACTGCGCGCGGGTTGTCGCCGTGCATCGTCTGCATATGTCGCAGCAAGCTCGGCGCTCCGGCGAATGGGAGATCTTGCCGAGGACAGCCCTGGATTTCACACACAAAATTACCACAGTCGCGGCACTTACGTCGCAGTCGCCCATGCTCGCAGACCGCCGCGCCGCCGCAGTCGCGGCACGTCCGTCGCAGTCGCCCATGCTCGCAGACCGCCGCGCCGCCGCAGTCGCGGCACTCAGCTCGCCTCCGCCCGTGTACGCAGACCGACGCGCCGCCACACGAGCGGCGCTGGTGTCGCTGTCGCCCATGCACGCAGACCGACGTGCCGCCGCAGTCGCGGCATTCAGCCCGCCTCCGCCCATGCTCGCAGAAGGACGAGCCGCCGCAGTCGCGGCACCGAGCCCGCTGTCGCCCGTGCGGGCACTTCTTCGGCCGGCGCACAGGCGTCATCGCTGAACACTCTTGGTGTTTTCTCACACGCCCCGGCAAGCGGCGACGCAAACGCCGACAGGAG
>CAUJNA010003477.1:0-110000 GCA_963377175.1 Effrenium voratum
CCCCAAAACGCAAAAAGAGCCTAAATGTTTCTTTTTGAAGCGCCCAACATGGGAACCTCGCGTTTTCAAAGGGGTCCTGGAAGCAAACAAAAACAAGAGGAAAAAAGAAACAACAAAAAAGGGAGCAAGAAAAAGGAAAAACCAGCAGCCGCAAGATGCAAAAAGAAGGCTTCGTCCCCCTTTTCGGAGTGTCCGAAAAGGCCAAGAAATGGCCATGGGTCACAACCGTTTCGGGATCCCATTTTGTGGGTAAAAATTGACCACCCATTTTAGGTGTGTCCTATTTTAGTGCTTGGATTTTGGGTCCCGTTCACTGGACCCACCGCAGGTCCAAAACTCCGCGGAGTCGTCAGTTCCCCTCGCCTTGGGTCCGAGCGACTCCTGCTCACAGCTCGCCGGGGGCGGGTGAAAGGTGTGTCCCTGGCTGGTTTTTGAGGGAAGGGGCCTTGAAAATGAACGGGTTAAGGGAAACTCGGTTGCAAAATCTGCTCCCCTGCTAAAAGTGACTAACTTTTAGTGGTTTAATTCGGAAAAACCATTAGTTGGCAAAAAGTTAAAGTCCTAACATCCAAGCAAAATGCACCAAAGTTAAGGGAAACCAAGAGGAAAGTAGTAGGAACTTTTCTGATGATTGCTCTGGCGAAGGAAGTTCCCTGGCATGCACTTGAAGAAGAAGGAAGCATTTGCTTGGGAATCAACAGGGGTTTTGCAAACGAACCAATGGATCCCTTAAAGGAAATTGCAAGAGAACCAGCAAGTTTTTGGGGAACACACCCCTTTTGGTTGAAGTTAAAGGGAAACCACAAAGGGAAGTCACCCAAAATAGAACCCGCTTGGTTTCCCTTCCAATCCAAATTGACAAGGCTTGGAGTGGGGATTTGGCAAAGAGGCCTCGCAACTCACGCGCCTCATTTCTCCACAAAATTAGACAACCCACTCACAAAAAGCAAAAAACAAGCCCGAAACAAAGAAACGCGGCGCCAAGACCCGCGAGGGGAGCCAACCACCTCATCCGCTTCCACGAGCAAAGTCAACACTCCTCGTGCTGCAGGCGCCGCGCGCCGAACCAGTCGCTGAAGAAGTCCTTGAGGCCCTCCTTGGCGTTGCCAGTCACCTCGGAGCTCGAAGCAGTGCCCCGGCCAAAGGTCTAAGGGAAACACATGGCTGTCGATCAAAACCGTTTTGGATCCCATTTTGGGGTTGCCACAGTTTTCGAGCTGGTCCATATGGGTATGGTGTGGGTCAAAATTCATCCACCAGGATATGGACCGCAGGTGTTCGTCCATGTTTCCATTTACCAAGGTTCCATTTGGGGTACCTATTTTTGACCCACAGCCGAATCAGCACGTGCCCGGCCAAAGTTGGCTGCTTTCAGATGGCAATGGGTCAAGCTGGGGTCATTCTTTTGACTGTTTCTGGGGGTTATCAAAGTCAGAAAAGGGTGGAAGTATATACCCCTCGTTCATACCGGTTCCTTGGCTTCCCTAAATAGGTTCTAAAATGGGTGGTGCACCTACCCCAAAATAAAATCCCGCTTGCAACGCTCAGTCTATGCCTATCGCATAGGTTGCAAACATAAGAGGGAAAACTAACGGGGAAAAAAAAAAAGAAGAAAAAAAAACGGGTCTTTGCATTATTTTATTTTTTTTTTGGGGGGGGGGTGGGAACCAAGGGTAACCAAGGGAAACCTCCATAAGCTGGGTGGAGCTGTGCCGCCAGAGGTGGCCAACAGCGCGTCGTCCCCGGCCTGCTTCAATCTTGCCCTTCGTGGAACTTCAGCCTCACATCCGCATCCAGTCGCCAAATCCATGGGTCAACTCCTTTTGAACCAAATGTACAGAGGTGGTTGTATTGATCGTCCCTGCAAATTGACATGGAGTTGGGGCGATCCTGTCCCTAAAGAGATTCCTCTACAAAAAGGGCGTTGTTCGGGTTTACGTGTTCTACTGAACTGAGAATTGCTTAAACTGAGCATGGTTTAACCCTTTATCTTGCGTCAAGGTACGGACAAGCAACCCAAACTGGTTTATGCCACGGCCTCATCTGCCTCGTCCGCTATTGCTGCTCCTGCGAAGCGCTAGCCGCCAGCAAAGCACCAGAAAAAAAGACGGACCCAAATAGCTTGAGCCCCTTGGTGGGTCTTTGAAAAGGGGTGGCTAGAAGGTTAAAAGAGCGCTTGGGTGTCCAATGGCACATAACGATTTCACGACTGAAGGTTCCCTCTTGGGGATTCTTTGGTATGCTGCGGTCTTCACGTGAAATATGGCATAGGGGAATCCCGTCAAAGTAAATGTTGGAATTGTGACCTTTAGGTCGCCGTTGCCAAAACGAGGTACAGGGGTCTCCGGAACGGCCTTACATTGGTTGCCAAATCAGAGGCGCCTGAGGACCAGAAAGAACAACCATAAATTGTGGGTTGCAATAGCGAAGGAAACATTGTCTGGGGTATGTTGCGAAAATCCAGGTTTTCCAAGCGGCACATTGACATGTCTCTTGAGTCATTGCTGTATCTTTCCGCACCAGGCTTGGTGTCAAAAAAGGGAACCGCCAAAAAACCAAAATGAAAAACACCACCGCTGGGGAGGTCCCCTTCTCCAAAAAAATGAAACAAAAACTGGTCCTCAGATCCCCCACTAAAAGTTTAACTTTTAGTGGGTTAAATGGAAATCCCCACTAAACACTAAAAGGCTAAAAAGCTAAGGGGATGGCTGGGAGCCATCAAGAAAAAATGGAGGTGTTCCTTTGGCTTCGACCTGAAAACCGACTTGAAAACGGGTACCCTCTAAATAGTGACAGAGGGGTCCTGGTTTGGACCGTCTCCTTTTAAATAATAACCGATTCCCGAACGTCGAACGGTTCCAAGTGAATTGGCCGGAGGGCTACCACGTAACGGTGATCGCCTTCCAGCCCATCGAAGGAGGCTGCTGTCGGCGTGTGTCCTGAGGCGAATGGTGCCCAGGCGAATGGCGCCAAGCGAAAGGTAAAGCAGGTCGCGATGTCGGCGAGGGGAGCCTCTTGGAATCTTCGGGGGGGCTATGGGGGGGCTATGGCTATCCCTGGACAAGCCCAGGATAACCCAAGGGTTTTTGCCCTTAATAAGGGCTCAATAAGGGATAGCCCCTCCCCATAGCCCCCCTTGGGGGTCCATGACTTGTTGTGGAAAAAAAACACTTCGCACCAAAGATTGGTATTTCCAGGGGAATCGAATCATTATATTTCGCAACCATCCACAGTATTGCTGGTTGGTCTCAGATGCAACTGCCATATCAATTGGTCCAAGTGAGATTCCGACACCAAAAAAATGTAGGGAACAACCGAAAACCGATACACTGGAAAATGGTCCGTTGATCTGTGCATTCTCACAAAAAAAAGTTGAAAAATGCAAAATCAACAAGTTTTTGTTACCTTCAAACCAGCAAACTTATGGCAAAAAGTACAAGGTGTCTAGGGTTTTGTGGCTGGCACTCACCCAAAAACAAACAGACCTTGTGTTGGCTGGTTCTTTGGAGGGACAAAGCCAACAAAAACCAAATTGACAGTTGCAAGCCAGGGGTCTTCATCAATTGGATGCGTAAATGCTGTTTGAACCTGGCAAATCTTCAGCAGAACCGAACCGAGAAAGCCAACTCAAAAAGACAGCGTTTCACATTGGTGACGAACCATAGCACACATACCTGCTTCTACATCATTGCCGACATCACTGTCGGTCTGACAACATGAGACCTCAGGAAAGCTGCGATTCCTTGGGCGAGTTGCAAAAATCCAGTCCCAAGCTCCTAGGAACAATGGGTTTCCATCCACCAAATCAGTTCTGTGTCGTTGCGAAGCTTCCAATTTTTGAGGCCGGACGTCCTTTTTCTGATGCAATGCACAAGCCTGTTGCCCACCAAACTTTGCGTGGGAACAGGACGAGATGCGGGCTGCCCAGTGCATCCGAGGAGCGTAGCTGATCCAAGGTGCTGGTGCTATGCGCACTCCTGAGAGTTGGGTTGGGCCAAAACCGCCAGAAAACTTGGTCCAGCGCAGCACTTCCCGGCCGAATTCTTCTGCAGACGCACCCAAGTTGCGCCGACAACAACCACGTGGATCTGCTTCACACACCCCAAGATTCGCACGCGCAAAACGCGAAACACGTGCCATGCTGGACGTGCCTGGAAAGGTCCTTCACCGTCGCGCTGGGCGGCAATCTTAGCCCCACAGCGTCCATGGCATGACAGGCGCACAAGCTCGACAGGCCTTCGGCGGAGTGGCCTGGTACCCAGACTTTGGGGGCAAACCAAGCGCCACGTCGATTGCAACGAGGTATCGAATTCCAAATCACTGGTGCGGTGTCATTGTATAAACACCGTGCTGCAGCTGTCTACCATGCAAATAAACTGCGCTTAGAACATGCGGCACGTGAATGTTTAACCAGGGCCTTCCTGATGGCATGCATCCTTGGGCCGAAGCTTCATGTTCAGTGACGACGCCGACACCTTTCAGTCAAGCATTTCTGCTTGTCACATTACGCGCCACACCTCCCAGGATCACACTGCGGGGTTGGCCCGCCACTCGAAATTTGGTTCTTTAGAGGGATATCAAGCCAGGGGTCTTTCATCAATTGGATGCGGAAATGCTGTTGGACTCATGAAAACCCAATATCATAAAGACAAGCTGGCCGTTTCTTGTAATTTGCCCGCCCCTCAAAGGGGCGAAAACAACAAAATAACTTCAAGAAACATGCCATATGTCAGTCCCACCGGCTTACCAGTTGTAAGTTTCAAAATGGTAGAATTCAATCAAACATCGGATTTTGCATTGAAATTGCGTTAGGCCCGAATCAGGATTCAAACGGAATCTAATGCGGGAAGACAAATCGTGGTCTTCTAACTTCCAGCCTGAAAGACAAGTACAACATGGAGAATCCAAATTCCATTTCTTTTTGTCCAGGCATTTTGCAGGGGCTGGCTGGGGTTGTGGCGGGAAGAGACATTTTCCCTCTCCCACTAACCACAACCACCTAAGCCAGATCGCCTCTATGTACAACCTGGCACCCCGTATGGCCAATTTGTTTCAAGTGTTACTTCTCAACACAAAAATTAGGGGTTGATCAATAGATCCTTTGCATGGGATGACAGCTGGGGAAGAAGACCACCAACAAATAGTTAGTCATAATTATTGGTTGTGACAAAATGGCCATACGTGGGTTTCCAGGACCAGGCAGGGTGCTAGAATACCAGATTGAAGACAGCCAAGAAACATCCTTTGTCGCTCCAGCCTGCCTTCGTGAAGATCGTGAACCTAGTTCCATGTTGACCAAGACCTAATCAACTGTTGGGAATGCGAGAGCTAGCATTGGGTGGCAACTGGCAACTTGGGGGCTGCTCTTCAGGGGCCAGCAGCCGTGGCTCCAGCGCTTCAAGTGGTAAACATCACGCCGCACAGCCACTCCCACCACGTGGCCTGGCAGCGAGGCTTGGGAAAACAATGGTGAAGGACGACCCTTGGTCCAGCAACGCAATGAAACAAATCCTATCTTTGGGTTCGTCGGAGCGGGGGAAATCCAAATTGAATCCCTTCCGGTTGGGAAGAAGCCGGTTCTTGCTTCTAGGAGAACCAACTATGGTGAAGGATCCAACCAGCACCACAGTTTTGCATTGTACTCAACACAAACATCCGACATCAACAAAAGCCATACGAAACTACAAAACCAGACATGACAATGCAACCGTCACTGCTAACCTTTGGAAGTGCAGCACGCCACAATTCCATGACAACACGTTGACGTGATAGTGTGCTTGTAGGATCATGTCGAGATGCACTGATGCTGGTATGAGCGTTCTAGTTGGTTGGTTGTGAGACTTATGAGGCATCAGGGCTCAAAGTTGCACGTTTACAATTCCTCCCCCAAAAGGCCTACACACAGAACGCAACACACAACAAGAGAAGCTATAAACTACTAGACAACATACAATTACTTGATTCGATTCCAGAATGTAGAAACCGGCAAACTCCGAGGCGCTCAACACCTCTGGGGTAATATTTGGAACAATCAGAACCATTGGAACAGCCTGAGAGCTGGTTCGTGTCGAAGACAATCACACGAGTCTAAGGCCTTGATTCATTACGAACATCCAGGGGTTCTGAGAAGCACCACACCATGCCCTGCACCATTCCCTCTGGACATAGTTGTAATTGCACAAAGGCTCACAAGCAAAAACATGATTCCAACATTCAAATTCAACCTAAGTTGAATGCCTAAAGCAACACAAAACAAAATCATGTGAGCCATTGCTTCTTTAGCTAGTCTGAGGCAGATTGGCGAACTGTTCTGGGAAAACCCTGAGGCACCATTGCCCCTTGAACGAGTTGGAACAGAATGGGAAATTGGACTGTGTGCCAAAAAGTGCATGGGGATGCTGCAAGGAAACGAGGCAGTTGGAACCATACAAACCACCAGAAAATCTGGAGCATCAACAAGTATATTATGCGGGCATCTATCCAACTCTTACCTCTTGTGGGCATTGGGATTGTTCCTTCATGGTGAACCCAGTATCCTTGCAAAGGAAGTGAGGCGTGGTGGGAATTGGAAAATAATATGCTTGACACCTGTTCAACAGAGAGGTGGTATGGGGGATCCCCGGAATTATTTTGTTCCACGAAGTTGACAATACTCCCAATTCGAAATCCCGCAACTGGCGGCTTACTATAAACATCATGCTGCTTCTTGCTTCTATCTTTGTTCAACGTCAATGCTGACTCAAGACATTCCTGACATCAGGATGTTTTCCCATGAAGTTCGCGCAGCCAAGCTTGCACGAGCCAACTTGCACGAGCCAACTTGTGCAGCCGAACTCGCACGGGTCAACTTGCACGAGCCAATTTGCGAGAGAATTTATCGCGCCGTCAAACTTGCTAGTCTCTTAAGGTGGCGCCGGAGTCATTGTCCTCCTACTTCGTGCTCAGTGAAAAAGAATTTACAAACGGCTAGCGCCCGAGATTTCTTTCTGTCAGTGCTCACTTTCCACTTCATGAAGTCCTCTTGTTCTACTCGTTGTTCGAAACGAGATGATTGTTGCTTCGACCTTGCCTCCTCGTGTACGTCGCACAAGAACTCCTGGAGAAGGCTGAGTGATCCACCGGGGGACATGCCACCCTCACATTATATACGTTTGAACATTGCCTGGTAAATGGTGGTTTCCCTCTGCTGGAAAAAGCCATGTTTCAAATGGGCGAAATGTATCTTTTAAGGAGCCCTGTTAGTGACAAGACAGTGTTCGAGGAGGATGAGAAGGAGAAGGACGAGGACGCGTGCAAAACACCCCTTGAGCTCTCAGCGATCAGAGGGACACCCTGTGAAACCCACCTGTGAAACCCGTACGGACAAAATACCTGGACCTGAGTGCAACACGCTTGTTTGATGACCAGTCCAGGCAAAACCGATGCGAACCCATGATGTCCAACGCAAATTGGTTTGCTGGGACGTCTGATAAGCAAATGCAAGTTAAGAGAATCAAGTTTCAACGTAACCCAGTTGAGATGGGCAAACCCGTCCTTGAACTCCTTGTGCCGCATGTCTCTCGCCTGCAAGCCCAAGCCAACTTGCTCCGGCCCGTGTCTTCAAGCAGAGGCTTTGGGGAACCAGACCTTGCCACATACATACATACATACATACATACATACATACATACATACATACATACATACGTACGTACATGCATACATACATACATTACATACACACACACATACATACATACATACATACATACATACATACATACATACATACATACATACATACATACATACACACATATATATATATATACATATACATGTGTCTGTGTGTCTGTGTGTGTCTGTGTGTGTCTGTGTGTGTGTGTGTCTGTGTGTGTCTGTGTGTGTGTCTGTGTGTGTCTGTGTGTGTGTGTGTGTGTCTGTGTGTGTCTGTGTGTGTCTGTGTGTGTCTGTGTGTGTCTGTGTGTGTGTGTCTGTGTGTGTGTGTGTGTCTGTGTGTGTGTGTGTGTGTCTGTGTGTCTGTGTGTGTGTGTGTGTCTGTGTGTGTCTGTGTGTGTCTGTGTGTGTCTGTGTGTGTGTGTCTGTATGTGTGTGTGTGTCTGTGGGTGTCTGTGGTGTCTGTGTTGTCTGTGTGTCTGTGTGTCTGTGTCTCTGTGTCTGTGTGTCTGTGTGTCTGTGTGTCTGTGGGTCTGTGGGTGGGTCTGTGGGTCTGTGGGTGGGTCTGTGGGTCTGTGGGTCTGTGGGTCTGTGGGTCGTGGGTTTGTGGTTCGTGGGTCTGTGGGTTCTGTGGGTCTGTGGGTCTGTGGGTCTGTGGGTCTGTGGGTCTGGTGGTGCCTGTGGGTGTGGTCTGTGGGTCTGCGGGTCTGTGGGCGGGTCTGTGCGCGGGTGGGTCTGTGTAGTTCTGTGGGTCTGTGGGTCTGTGGGTCTGTGGTCTGTGGGTCTGTGGGTCTGTGGGTCTGTGGGTCTGTGGGTCTGTGGGTCTGTGGGTCTGTGGGTCTGTGGGCTGTGGTGGGTCTGTGGGTTGGGTCTGTGTGGGGTCTGTGGAGCTGTGGTGGGTCGGCTTGGTCTGGGGGTCTGTGGGTCTGTGGGTCTGTGGGTCTGTGGGTCTGTGGGTCTGTGGGTCTGTGGGTCTGTGGGTCTGGGTCTGTGTGTCTGTGTGTCTGTGTGTCTGTGTGTCTGTGTGTCTGTGTGTCTGTGTGTCTGTGTGTCTGTGTGTCTGTGTGTCTGTGTGTCTGTGTGTCTGTGTGTCTGTGTGTCTGTGCGTCTGTGCGTCTGTGCGTCTGTGCGTCTGTGTGTCTGTGTGTCTGTGTGTCTGTGTGTCTGTGTGTCTGTGTGTCTGTGTGTCTGTGTGTCTGCGTGTCTGTGTGTCTGTGTGTCTGTGTGTCTGTGTGTCTGTGTCTGCATGTCTGTGTGTCTGTGTGTCTGTGTGTCTGTGTCTGCATGTCTGTGTGTCTGTGTGTCTGTGTGTCTGTGTGTCTGTGTGTCTGTGTGTCTGTGTGTCTGTGTGTCTGTGTGTCTGTGTGTCTGTGCGGTTTTGCGGTTTTGTGGTTTTGTGGCTTTGTGGTTTTGTGGTTTGGTGGTTTGGTGGTTTGGTGGTTTTGGTGGTTTTGGTGGTTTTGGTGGTGTTTGGCGCGTTTGGCGTGTTTGGCGTGTTTGGCGTTTTTGGTTTTTGTGGTGTTTTTGGTGTTTTGTGTTTTGTGTTTTTGGTGTTTTTGATGTTTTGGTGTTTTTTGTGTTTTTGTGTGTTTGGTGTTTTTGGTGTCTTTGGTGTTTTTGTGCTTTTGTGTTTTTGTGTTTGTGTTTTTGTGTTTGTGTGCTTTTGTGTTTTTGTGTTTTTGTGTTTTTGGTGTTTTTGTGTTCTTGTGTTTTTGTGTTCTTGTGTTCTTGTGTTCTTGTGTTCTTGTGTTTTTGTGTTCTTGTGTTCTTGTGTTCTTGCGTTTTTGCGTTTTTGCGTTTCTGCGTTTCTGCGTTTCTGCGTTTCTGCGTTTTTGCGTTTTTGCGGTTTTGCTTTTTCTTTTTTTTGTTGTTTTTTCGTTTTTGCGTTTTTGCGCTTTTGCGTTTTTGCGCTTTTGCGTTTTTGCGCTTTTGCGGTTTTGCGGTTTTGCGGTTTTGCGTGTTTGCGTGTTTGCGTGTTTGCGTGTTTGCGCGTTTGCGCGCTTGCGTGCTTACGTGCTTGCGCGCTTGCGTGCTTGCGCGCTTGCATGTTTGCGTGTTTGCGTGTTCGCGTGTTTGCGTTGCGTGCTTGCGTGTTTGCGTGTTTGCGTGTTTGCGTGTTTGCGACTGCGTTTGTGGGTTTGTGGGTTTGTGCGTTTGTGTGTTTGTGCGTTTGTGTGATTGTGTGTTTGTGCGTTTGTGTGTTTGTGTGTTTGTGTGTTTGTGCGTTTGTGTGTTTGTGTGTTTGTGTGTTTGTGCGGTTGTGTGGTTGTGTGTTTGTGTGTTTGTGTGTTTGTGTGTTTTTGTGTTTGTGTGTTTGTGTGTTTGTGTGTTTGTGTGGTTGTGTGGTTGTGTGGTTGTGTGGTTGTGTGGTTGTGTGGTTGTGCGGTTGTGTGGTTGTGTGGTTGTGCGGTTGTGTGTTTGTGTGTTTGTGCGCTTGTGTGTTTGTGCGTTTGTGTGTTTGTGTGTTTGTGTGTTTGTGTGGTTGTGTGGTTGTGCGGTTGTGTGGTTGTATGGTTGTGCGGTTGTGTGGTTGTGTGGTTGTGTGGTTGTGCGTTTGTGTGTTTGTGTGTTTGTGTGTTTGTGTGTTTGTGTGTTTGTGTGTTTGTGTGTTTGTGTGTTTGTGTGTTTGTGGGTTTGTGGGTTTGTGGGTTTGTGGGTTTGTGGGTTTGTGGGTTTGTGTGGTTGTGTGCTTGTGCCGCACACGCACGCACCGCACACGCACGCACGCGCGCACGCACCCACACACACACACCCACACACACATGAGTTGCTGTACGCCATCCTCCTCAAATGAACAAAAAACGACGACCGCTCTGCAGGCTTCGCCACCACCTTCTCAGCCCTGGGAGTCGGTGAGTCGGCAAGTCCCCCGCCCCCCCTCCCCCTCGTCTTTTCTTAAGTGGAAGGTAGGGAATGCGAAGCGCTGACCAAAAAAAAGGCCGCGGAGCCGCTGAAGGACCGTCTTGCGACCACCACCGCGGCGGGCATGAAGAAGGTGTTCCAAGCCCTGGGGGTGCCGGCCAACGTGTACTCCGACGACGGCTCCGAGTTCAAGAGGGAGTTCAAGGAGCTGATGGATTTCTGGGACATCGAGAAGCAGGTGACCAGGGGCAAGTGATACAAGATCCTAGCGCCAGCTTTTCCCATGCCAGTGGCACTCCTAGAGCGCTCCAGAACAGAGCCGCCGCGCAGGCATACACGGAGGAAGTGTCCTTGTCAAGTGCCACAAGTGGAGGAGTGAGTCGTCCACGTAGGTAAAGGCAGCATGGAACACATACAAAAACGTGTGCAAGAGGCGAAGCAAAGCTGAGGACACACGGCCCCACCAGTATGCACTCCACTTTCCTCCAAAGTGGCAGGTGCGGTAGAAAAACAGTTTTGAGTCTACCTTGAACATCTGCAACCCTTGCTCGGTGGGGCATACGGATACCCGCGTGTGAGCTGCCTTTACATCCAAAGAAAGCAAAGACAGTTTTCGGTGCGGCGCAACTGATGAAAGGGCACTGCTGACATCGGCAACCGTGGGAAGGGAAATCCTTTCAGGCACAATGCAACGGGGATTGACCCGCGCAGAAGTTGCATCCACCACCAACCGGGGCTTCTTATTTTGCGCCTTTACCAGGCCTAATCTATTGATTGCAACCCCAGCTGGCCAGTGCAGCCTGGCCTCCTCCAACGTACCACACCATTGGCTGACAAATGAGTTATCAAGCTCCTCCTGCACGATTGCCTGAACAGCTTCCGGGTCAGAGTCAGCCGATGACCAGTTCTCATCATGGAGCTGAAAGGGATCACAAGTTCCTTGCGCCCGATCATCCTGCGTCCAAAGACCGGATGGGGTTAACCACACCAATGGGAACTCCTTTGAAGAGAAGGTCGGGTAATGAGGAGTCTGGGTCACGGCTTGCTCTATCTGCTCCTGCAAGAAAGGTGAGGAGGCAGCAGCCTGGGTGAAAGGCACGTGCAACTGCTGACTCATGACCAACTGCAAGAAGGTTTGGCGCAGTTTTGAGAAAACATCAGTGCTGTTAGGCTTTGGCCACAAAGCTGTGCTAATATCCCCTCCCCCATCCTTCACATGGATGAAGGAAGGAGGGCGAGGAATGTAAAGGCTTCGGAATGCCTGCACAGGAATGCGGGATGCCGGATTGCGTCACGTGATGCACCAAAATGGCGGCTGCGCGTGAAGCAAGTTGCGCAGGGTACTCAGCGACTGAGCCAATTTCCTTCTGAGTCCTTCACACCTCGAATGTCCAGGTGGGCATCTCTGTCATGAGCACAAACGGAGGCAAGTTCCTGAAAGCACAAGTTGCTACACAAGCACCAGCTCTTGTGAATTTCCAAGCCTACGGAACACGCTGCAAGCCAGACACAAGCTGCATTGATCCGCAAAAGGAACTCGCGAGCCTCCTCGTAGAGAAACACCATGCTAGATGGAGGTTGCTCATACACAACGGCGCCTCCCATTGCATACACGGCTTGCAAAATTTGCCAAGTGCGAACATGCAGTTCCAAGCTATTTTGGAGGCGAAGGAACTTGCCCCAACCCATGTCTGGAATACCCCATAGGTGCTCGGGCGTTCGGATGGGTGCGGGGCCTGGGCGATGCAGTTTCCTTCGAGAGAACTCTTTGCACTCTGTGCCTGCCCAAGCGGCCCCCACTAGGCCACTCCAAGCAAGGGTCATTAGGTCCTCAAAGCACATGTCATCCAGGATGTCCATGCTTTGGGCAAAAAGGACGTCCTGTGGCTGAAAGGTGTCGGCGCCCAGAGATTCCATAGCCTTGGTGACAGGCGTGTTGGGTCCTGCAAACAAATCAAGAAAGAGTCTAGGTTGAGTGGGGTTTCCAGGCGATACGCGCCCAGCAGCGTGCTGTGTGATTTCTTGAGGAGTCAAAAGCGCAGGCGTAGCAGCACAGCTCTTGCTTTTGGGCAACGCTGGAGCAAGCATAGCGTTAGCGGTGCCAGGTTGACACATGCCAGCAGCTGCAGGGTTGCAAACAGCGAGTCTCCGTGGAGCGGTGCGCGGCATGCACGCAGGGAGCGAAGGAATGGTTGCATCCATTCCTCCAAGCGTCTCCCTGGCTTGCGGCTTACCACAAGCTGCGCCCAGCGCTGCACTTGCAGCGGCGCTCACTGCAGGGGTGAGAATGGAGGGATTCGGCCTAGCTGCGCCGCCCAACCCAGAGGGCCGGTCATCTGGGTTCGGGCCTCTTCAATTACGCCCATGCTCACTGGCTTTATGCTTCTTCCCGCAGGCTTTGCCATTGACTTTGACAGGGCAGCAATGCGTGAAGTTGCAATTCTGGGACGCGCACCCCTGCACGGACCAGCGAATGCGGGTGCGGGAGCGATCGCCCTTGGATTTCCCTTGGGACTGGGATTGACCTTGCAACTTGGGACGGGGCATCAACAGGGCGTGGGCATCGGCGCGAACCTGTGACATTTCGGTCAGGGCCTCTGAATTCGAAAGGGTCCAACCTGCAGACACAAGCTCTGAGATGGAATTCCAGAGGGAACGTTCAGCCCCGATGAATTCTGGCAAGGAAACACCACGTAGGCCACTGGCCGCATCCAGTCTGGGAAAGGCCAAGTCAGCAATGCGCTTGTCAAAAGACTTGAAAATGAGGAGATGAGCTCCACCCGAAAGCACAAAGGCGTTTCTCACAAGCGTCTGTGTCCTATGAAGCAAGTTTGGCGTCAAAGACATGTTGTCCACCGGCAATTCGGGGGCATCTTCCCACATGAGATGGGACAACCACTGCATTTCTGTGCGTGGCTGGCGAGAATGGCGCGCCTCCACTTTCTCTTGAAAAGCCTTTTGGGAAAGACGAAGCTGCCAGGGCACCCAGCGGATCGACTGATCAGTGCGCAGCATTTGGTGCATGGTGCTCCACAGCCGGAGGGGAGGGTGTCCTAATCAAGAATCTCCCCTGGGTAGGCCGAGCGAAAGGTGGTAATCATGGAATGCATTGCCTCCTGCGACAAACGTGGGGGGGCACCCAGCGGATCGACTGATCAGTGCGCAGCATTTGGTGCATGGTGCTCCACAGCCGGAGGGGAGGGTGTCCTAATCAAGAATCTCCCCTGGGTAGGCCGAGCGAAAGGTGGTAATCATGGAATGCATTGCCTCCTGCGACAAACGTGGGGGAGCAATTTCCCCCCAGCGATGCGATGTTTCTGGATGCGCCCCAGCCAGCGGCTCTGGTTGAGCGCCACCACCAGCAGGAGGAGCAGCAGCAGTCAATGGCTTCTCACGCTGGCAACGCAACCAGAGCAAACGGATGCAGCTGGCTTCAACGGAACACAGCACAGGCTCTGGCACGTCAACAAGCCATGTTTGCAGCAAAGGGTCTCAAAGCCAGCGGACAATATTGTCTGCTGAAGAGAATCCGGAATTGCACAAGCCTTGAAGATTTCCTCCCAAGCATGCGAAGAACGATGGATCTCGCACACCAGGTTCCCCTCAGCCAAACTGCGGGTAGACAACCCTTTAAACAACCCCACAAAAAAACACAGGTGAAAACACCAAGCGTGATAAAACCCGGCGAATTGGCTCAAAACGTGGCTGGCGAGTTTGTTGTCAATCACAGGGACCAAGAAAGAAGCCCTCCCTGAAAACCTGCAGCAACCCTGTTGTCAAACACGCAGAAACTGAATGAGCAATTTTTGGCCGCTTGGCTGTCACCCAAACTGTCTACGTGAGCTTTTGAGGCCAAATGCAACTTGATCGTGGGTGCTCACACCCAGACCCCATCGGTGCAACTCCGTGCCCCCCTCACACCAAAGGTCGGACTGCGATTTGCGACACACTTTTAAACCCTGACAAGTTAGATTGCGCCATCTTGTCATTGTGAAAGGGCGGCAAGGAAAGGTTGCAAAACCCCAGCAAGAGCTGCCAGACCTACCTATGCCACAACGCGACCCCTGGCCGTGGCCGTGGATCTCTTGGATCACGGCTTCGCCTTGGGCTTAGCTGTTTTCTTGGACGCTCGCAACATGGCCCTTGCCACGGCAAGGCGTTCCTTGGCCACCTCGGAGATGCTTTCTACCTGACAAGCCGAGAGCTATCAGCAAGCATTCAGCTGCTGGGATTACAGGATTGCAGGCGGGAAGCTTTATTGAAAATTGGCTTCAAACTCCGGGCGCTCCAACATGAGCACTCAATTGGCCAGCTTCATCCTGCCATTGGCCTTTCAATCCCTTGTTGGAAACTGAGGCCTGCCGCAAAGAGACACCATTCCAACCGGGGCAGGGGGGGGTGAGTCCTGGATCTGTTTCAGGCAAGAACTTGATGTTTACAGTTGGGTTCATGGGACACTGGCTATATAACGCATGCTGTAATACCATGTAGCAAAGCCGCAAGGTTTGAGCCAAACTTGAGTGATTACAATGATTGCCACGAGGTCAAGTCTGGTCAAAATCAAACATTGGGGGGGGGGTTGAACATGTTTTTCTACAGGGCCCGTGCAGGGCACCCCTAACCAAACTTTGCGGAGTGGACATGTTGCTTGGCAGGGGTTGCAGGTTACACAGAGCCAAGTTGCACAGAGCCAAGTTACATAGAGCCAAGTTACATAGAGCCAAGTTACATAGAGCCAAGTTACAGAGAGCCAAGTTACATAGAGCCAAGTTACATAGAGCCAAGTTACATAGAGCCAAGTTACATAGAGCCAAGTTACATAGAGCCGAGTTACATAGAGCCGAGTTACATAGAGCCAAGTTACATAGGGCCAAGTTACATAGAGCCAAGTTACATAGAGCCAAGTTACATAGAGCCAAGTTACATAGAGCCAAGTTACACAGAGCCAAGTTACACAGAGCCAAGTTACACAGAGCCAAGTTACACAGAGCCAAGTTACACAGAGCCAAGTTACACAGAGCCAAGTTACATAGAGCCAAGTTACATAGAGCCAAGTTACATAGAGCCAAGTTACATAGAGCCAAGTTACATAGAGCCAAGTTACATAGAGCCAAGTTACATAGAGCCAAGTTACATAGAGCCAAGTTACATAGAGCTAAGTTACATAGAGCCAAGTTACATAGAGCCAAGTTACATAGAGCCAAGTTACATAGAGCCAAGTGGCACAGGGCCAAGTGACACAGAGCCAGGTGGCACAGAGCCAAGGTTAGGTAGTAAGCAGCTATGTAAGTTAGTTTAGGTTTCTAAGGCGCCGGGGCGGGAGTTTGATCATCGCTCGGGATTGCGACCCTCTGCGGAGATTCGCGTGGTCGAGGTTCAAAAACTGAGGACTTTTTACGATTTCTGCGGTGCGCGCGCGACCCTCTGCGGAGATTCGCGTGGTCGAGGTTCAAAAACTGAGGACTTTTTACGATTTCTGCAAGCCGCGCGCGACCCTCTGCGGAGATTCGCGTGGTCGAGGTTCAAAAACTGAGGACTTTTTACGATTTCTGCAAGCCGCGCGCGACCCTCTGCGGAGATTCGCGTGGTCGAGGTTCAAAAACTGAGGACTTTTTACGGTTTCTGCAAGCCGCGCGCGACCTTCTACAGGGATCGTGCGTGTCGAAGCGCTCTCGCTGTGGCGCCGTGCAAATTTGTTGCTCGCGAAATGGCTCACGCGCCTGCATTCCCCCCTTCCGCGGCAGCTCCGGCTTGAAAATCGCAGCTGTTAAGTACAAACGTGGTACGCGGAGCGTGCTCCTGCAGCTCCGGCTGGAAAATCGCAACTTTTAAGGTACAAACGTAGTATGCGGATTGTGCTCCCGCAGCTCCGGTTGGAAATCGCAACTTTTAAGTACAGACGTATAGTATGCGGAGCGTGCTCCCGCAGCTCCGGCTGGAAAATCGCAACTTTAAAGTACAAAAATAGTACGCGAAGTACATTCCCACAGCTCCGGCAGCACTTGCGCAATGCGCAGAGCAACTTGCGCTCTGCGAATTGCACGGAGCAGTTGCACAAAGCACTTGCGCAGAGCAACTTGCACAGACCAACTTGCACAGAGCACATGCGCAAAGCGCTTTGCACGGAGCAACTGGCGCAGAGCACTTGCGCAGAGCAACTTGCTTAGAGCACTTGCGCAGAGCAACCTGCACAGAGCACATGCGCAAAGCGCTTGCACGGAGCAACTGGCGCAGAGCAAATTGCACAGACCAACTTGCACAGAGCACACGCGCAAAGCGCTTGCACGGAGCAACTGGCGCAGAGCACTTGCGCAGAGCAACTTGCTCAGAGCACTTGCGCAGAGCAACTTGCACAGAGCACTTGCGTGCAGCAGCTTGCAAAGAGCAACTTGCGCGCAGCAGCCTGGAACAATGCAGCTTGCGCAGACCACTTTTGTAAGAAATCGCGCGGCGCAGTTTGAGAGGAAACTAGGACGATAAGATGGAGCCGCGCGCAGACACGCTCGCCGCAGCGATGTAAAAAGGTATCCGCGGCTGGATCATGGGCAAAAATGCTTTCGGGGTAATCGTCCTCTAGTTGTTTGGAAAAACAACCCGACTTGCGCGGGATTGCCGCAAACAGTGACTTGTTTCTTCAAAAGGGGGCAGCTCTCTCTTTAGAGGGGGTTTCCCAGATGGATTCTATTCTACCTGAGAGGCTCCTAGCACTCGTCCGTCCAGGAAACGACCTCGTCCTGCGAAGGATTCGAAGTCTAAAACGCTGCGTGGAGGCGTGTGGCTGCAGGGCTTCCACTTCTAGATACTTTTCAGGTCTGGCTCCAGGTTGCATTTTCAATTGCTCAACCCTTGCATGGCTAAGAAAACAAAAAAAAAGAAGGGGTCCCCGTCGGCTAAAAAAAAGGGGAAAAGGGGATGGCTCATGGTCATCACGACGGCGTACTGTTTGATGGCCTCTAAGCCTTCGTCGTGCAAATCGTGATCGGTAATAACGTCAAAGTTGAAGCCCTTTTCCTCTTTTTTTTTGGGGAAACCTTTTTTAATCCCTTGTTTTCTTTTTTTTTTTTTTCTTAAGGCTCTGCAAAGGTTGGCCTGCTTGAAATGCAAATTCGAGCCAAACAATGTGACATCTAGGGGTCATTACTTTGCAGCCACACGCCTGCACGCAGCGTTTTAGATTTCAAATCCTTCGCAGGACGAGGTCATTTCCTGGACGGACGAGTGCCAGGAGCCTCTCAGGTAGAATAGAATCCATTTGGGAAACCCCCTCTAAAGAGAGAGTTTGGTTTTCTGTAAAGGAGCGTTTGCAAAGAAGCGTGCTCTGGTAGAGAAGAATGCTTCTGTAAAGAAGCGTGTTTGCATTATGAGTGTTTGCAAAGAGCGTGTTTCTGTAGTTGGAGCGTGTTTCGTAAAGGAGCGTGTTTCAGAAGGAGCGTGTTTCGTAGCGCGAGAAAGTTTCAGAAAGGAGAGTGTTTCGGTAGTTGGCGTTTGCAAAGGAGAGTGCTCTGCAGAGGAGCGTGCTCTGCAAAGGATATCTCTGTCTTCACCGCGCCCGAAGCTGACTCACCGAAGCTGACTCGCCGAAGCTGACTCACCGAAGCTGACTCATATATTTCTCTAGTTGTGTGTCTTCACAAACAGAAAATATTTGACTTCGCGCCCGAAGCTGACTCGCCGAAGCTGACTCCCCGAAGCTGACTCACCGAAGCTGACTCATTGATTTCTCTAGTTGTGGGTCTTCACAAACAGAAAATATTTGACTTCGCGCCCGAAGCTGACTCGTCTCCATCCCCGCAAAGGAGAGTGCATCTGCAGAGGAGCGTGCTCTGCAAAGAAGCGTGCTCTGCAGAGGAGAGTGCTCTGCAGAGGAGCGTGCTCTGCAAAGAAGCGTGCTCTGCAAAGGAGAGTGCTCTGCAAAGGAGAGTGCTCTGCAAAGAAGCGTGCTCTGCAAAGGAGAGTGCTCTGCAGAGGAGCGTGCTCTGCAAAGAAGCGTGCTCTGTCTTCACCGCGCCCGAGGCTGACTCACCGAAGCTGACTCACCGAAGCTGACTCATTGATTTCTCTAGTTGTGTGTCTTCGTGCGGCGCAGTCTGCAGTGGAACTCCACACGGGCACCACCCAAAAAATGGGTGGTGCCTGTTTCCAGTTCCGAGGCACTTCGAAAGCATAAGTGCCACTTATGCTTTCGAGCATCACATTCCTGCCCGGCATCGGAGCCGCGCCAGCCCGCCGAGGCTTCGATACCTGGCGCGCCACATTCCTGCCGCGCTACCTGCCCGGCATAGAAGCCTCCCGGCCGCGCCACCTGCCCGGCATCGGAGCCCTGCCGAGCCCGCCAACGTGGAGGCTTCGATACCTAGCGTTATCACCAACTACGAAGCAGTGTCCGATTATATCGGATACTGGCTCCAGGTTGCATTTCAAGCAAGCCAACCTTTGCAGGGCTACCTGGACGGAGCTGCACCGCCTGCCGCAGCATCACGATGGGCGTTGCTGGGCCCCGCGAACCAGGAAACGAAAATTTTGCGAAACTGTCGTCTAAGCCGACAGTTTCGGCGAACCTGCCCGGCATCGGAGCGCCACCTGCCCGGCATAGAAGCCTCCCGGCCGCACCACATCGACTTCAGCCAGAACACGCGGGGGAAGAGTACGGCCTAGTGGTGATGGACGTCTTCACCCGGGAGGCCGCCGTGGAACCTCTGCAGAACAAGAACGCCGAGACGGTGGGCCGGGCCACCAAGCGCGCCGCGCGGGAGCTGACGGGGGACGACGGGAACTTCGTGGTCACGACAGACCTGGGCAACGAGTTCGCCACGCTGGACAGGGAGCTGCCCGCGGAAGCCGTGCACCGCACGAAGCGGCCCGAGGACCGCAACGCCATCGCCGTGGTGGACCGGGGCATCCAGACGCTGAAGAAGGACCTGGCCACGAGGGTGGCGCGCAAGGGCGGGCAGTGGAGCGACCACTTTCAGCAGACCGCTTCGGCCTACAACGCGCGGCCCCACGAGACGGCGCACGGCGCGCCCGAGGACGTGGAGAAGCAGCCGGCCACGGAGTTCAGGGTCCTCCAAGACAACGCCGACAAGTTCCAGCACAACAAGGACCTCACCGACCGGCGCGTGAAGGCGGTGGAGGACGCGGGCGCCTTCCGAGCGCCGACGAACGCGGCGAGGAGCTTCAACCCTCAGTACGGCGACGTGCAGCAGCTGGGGGCCGTGGACTCCATGACCGTCCGCAGCACGGAGGGCTGCCACCGTAGAGGAGCCTCAGGTACAGCTCCTTCGCCGCAGTTCGGTCGGGGTGCGTCTTTGCCAGCACGGCGTTCCGCTCTGCCACGAAGTTCTTCAAAAATGCGGAATCGTGTCGGGCCGCGATAAGTGTGGGGTGGCAGTTCTCCAGGTCGAACGTGTAGTGGTTGCGCAGCCCGGCTCTGGCCACGTCTCTCAACCATCTCGGCAGCATGAAGGTGGAAGCCGCCATGTGCCCGCTGGCCACTCCCGGGTTCTTCAAGCGGAGCGCCTTCAACTGATCCCCGTCCGCCCCTCCCGCGCGCCGCCTCCCCTTCTTCTTGAGAGCCACCATGAGAGACTCCTCGAAGTAGACTGTCTTGTGGGCGCGTGCCCCGCACGGAAGCCTGTTCCGGCCGCACTGCACCAGGAGATCCCCTGCGGCGCGCAACAGCGTGGGGCCGGAGCCGTTGCTCAAACGGAACACCTTGGATACCTCCCGCGTGGCCAGCTCTCCAAGAGCCTCCTCGTTCACGTGGTCAAAGAGAATCTGCGGGTAATTCTCCTCCTTGTCCACGTCCTCCATGAGGTGGTCCCCCAACTGGACAGGCGCCTCGGCCACTCCTTGCAACACAAGGCTCCTCTGATTTTATTGTAAGAGCCATCTCCACCGAAGTCGGAAATCCGACCTTGCTCCGAAGTCGAATTGGGGCCTGGTGCGGGCCTGGTGCGGGCCTGGTGCGCCCCTGGTGCGGCACTGGTGCGGGCCTGGTGCGGACCTGCGCAGGATTGCCCCAGTCAATCCTGTTGTGGGCGCAGGATTGCTTCACTCAATCCTGTCGCCACAGCAGGATTGCCCCGGTGCACTACCAGCAGCTCTGGCTTGGAGCCGTTCTTGCCTGAGCACAGGCTTGTGATGGAGCCGGCCCTGCTGTAGAGCTCCCAGGCTTCAGGCACGTGAAGCACAGCCACGTCCCCCAGCAGCCGGTCCACGTGTGGAGCTAGCCAGGATTTGCTTCCCATGTACTTCAGCCGCATGCCAGCCTTTAGATTTATCCCGGTCTCACTGCCCGGCTTCCCAGCGTCGAACTTGGGAAGTAAGGCAAAGGACGTATGGGGAAGATCAAGCTGTTTCCTACGGCTGAGTATAGCAGTAAGCAGCCCTCAGACCCCGTGGTGCCCCTGTGGTACCATGCGCAGGTATCTTCCTCGGCCCCAGCAAGTCCGGCAAAACCGTGGCGCTGATCAGCATGATTCTGGAGCAATACCGCGGTGTCTTCGAGAAAATCTACATATTTAGCCCTTCCATCAATATCGACGACAGCTGGGTCCCTGTAAAGAAGTACATAGAGGAGGACCTGGGGGTTTATCCCGAGCGGGAACAGGCCTTCTGCGACGAGTGGGACGAGGCAGCGCTGCGGGGGATCATCCAGAGGCAGCGCAAGATCACCGAGACATCCAAGAAGTTGGAGATGAAGAAACTCTACCAGGCGCTGATTATCCTGGACGACTACGCAGATAGCCCGCAGCTGCACAAGGCCCACGGCGCCCTGGACACGCTCTTCATCAGAGGCAGACACATGCAAATAAGCACCTGGGTGAGCTCCCAGAAGCTGAGGCTCATCAGCGCAGCCGTGCGGGTGAACATGCACTTTCTCTGCTGCTGGAGGCTGCGCAACCAGCACGAGCTGGACGCTGTCATCGAAGAGCTGAGCGCCCTGCTGTCGAAGGACAAGCTGCGCAGGATCTACGAGCAGGCGACTCGGGAGCCCTACAGCTTCCTCTTCGTCTACTACCTCAAGCCAAAGAATCAAATGTTCCACATGCACTTCGAAGAGCGTTTTGCACTGGAAAGAGAAGCCGATGGGAGCGGCGCTCAGCTTCCTGGGCCAGAAGCTGTTCGCCAGCTCCACGCTGATCAACGCGAGGTGTGAGAACATTTCCTGCTGCACCTCCGTCGCAGCAGTCCAGCCACCCATCGTTCGCCGAACAGGTGGCTTCCTAAAGAAAAGAATGACGACGATCTACGTGGACAGCCGCAAGAGGGTAGCCGGCTCGGACAGCGACTTTGAGGTAGACCTGGGAGAGTCTCTGCACCTGCAGAGCGACGCCAGGTTGGCCGTCTACAAGATCAGAATCGCCGACAGCTTCCTCTCGACAGACCGGGGCCGCTACTTGTACTGGGTAGACGCAGCGCTCGGCACGCTGAATTGGGCGCTCCTTCCAGAAGGCGCCTACACGGGCGCACGGTTGGCCGCCTGGATCAGCTCCAACTTCGCTACTGCCACCTACAGCGAGACCACGAACAGCCTGAGCGTAGCCTACGACGGCAACCGCCTCATTCTGAACGATCTGGAGCTGCAGCAGCAGTTCCCTAACGTTGTGGACTACCCCACCTCGCCGGCCGCCTCGCCATCCAAGCCCTTCAGCATCGACCACATGCTCGGCCCGAGCTTCGTCTCTGGCGGGCAGCAGGTCTTCGAGTTCGTGCGCATGATGGCATACAACGAGGTCTACCTGCGCTGCCCCCAGCTGGCCAACGCCAGCCGCGTGCTGGGCAATCCGGGGGACGACATCCTGTCCAAGATAACGCTGAAGAGCGGCGTGGGCACCATCGTGGAGACCGGCTCCGATGACGGGCACTTCATGGCCGTTAGGGGCCCCATCACCCTGAGACACCTGCGCTTCCGGCTGACAGACCTGGAAGGCCAAGTCGTCCGACTGCGGGGCTCGTCCTTGTCCTTCGTGCTGTTTTTGGATCACGTCTAATCCCCGAAGGTCTTTTAAAAAAATATTTTCTATTAAAAAACCGATGAAGCAAGCGCAACCGGCGCCAAGGCCTAGAGGCAGACCTCCGGGTAGTAAGAACAAGCCCAAGCCGCCCGAGCTGCCCCTGCCGAAGAGCAAAAAAATGATCCCTGACCTGCCCACGGAGCCAGCGTATGAAATGGGCTCCCCCTTCCGGCCCCAGCCGGACCGCAAGGCCACCACGTTCATCACGAGCCACTTCTACTTGGACGACTTCGTGCAGTCCAGCGAGGACCCCAACCCGCAGCCTCTGCAGCACACGCCCCTGAGGGCGATTCCAGAGGAAGGCTTCCGCACTCCAGCAGAGGCCACGGATGAGGACTTGGCCCGGATGCGACTCCGAGGAGGTGAGTTATCTGCTCCTCGTGGACTACGACTTTCCCCCGGAGGTGCACGACCACTTGGACTGGGCTCCGCCAGCGCGCATGAAGGTCGGGAAGGGCCTGTACGGGCCGCACACAGCGAACATGGCGGAGCGCCTCGGCCTCTCCCCGTCGCCCTGCGAGAAGCTCGTGCCCTTCCTTGGCATGCACGTAGAGGAGGGCGTGGACGGCAAGCGGCTCAAGTTCCTGCGGGACGTGCTGGGTGCCAGGATCTGGAGGCTGCACAGAGCCTACCGCTTCGCCTGCAGCCCCTTCATGGCGGGTTTCATGGAGCTCAAGCACAGCGAGCGGAGGCAGCTCAAGACGGCGGGGAGCGTGGTCGCCGAGAAGGTGGTGAAGCTCACCCAGAACGCCATCTTCGGCCGCTGCTGCATGAACCCCGACAAGTTCAGGAACACGAATGCCTACGTGGACCCGGCCAAGTTCGAGCGGGCTGTGGGCAAGAGCTCCGTGACGAACTTCGAGTTGCAGATCAACGACTCGGAGGGGTTCCTGGCCTTCGTGGAGACGCTCAAGACGAACCGCAGCAAGGCCTGCGTGAGCGTGCCCACCCAAGTCGGCGCTCGCACGCTGCAGCTCTCCAAGCTCATGATGGAGAAGGCCTACTACCTCCACATGAGGAGGCTCTTCCCGAAGATGAGGCTGCTCTTCACGGACACCGACTCCGTGATGGTGCAGATCTTCAAGCTGCAGGACCCGCTCCACGCCATGGCGGAGGCGAACCTGAACGGCGCCGCCCTCTTCGACGTGGCCGGCAAGTCCAAGGACCCCGAGAGGGACCTGAGCGCACTCTCTGCTGCGGCGCGCGCCAAGGCCATCGAGGTGATGGGGCTGCTGGGCAAGCTCGGCGACGAGATCTTCCCCGCCAGGATCCTGGAGTATGTCGGCCTGCGCTCCAAGATGTACAGCATCCTCACGGTCCAGCCCGACGGCGCGCGCAAGGAGAAGCGCAAGATCAAGGGCGTGCCCATGAAGGCGGTGACCAACGTCCGGCATCTCGAGTACAGGGAGGTGCTGGAGGAAGGCAGCGAGCGCAGGGCGACCTTCGCGCAGCTGCGCAGCCGCGCGCACAAGATCGCCGTGGAGACCGTCGAGAAGAAGTCCCTCTCGCCCTTCAACGACAAGGTCTACGGCCTCGACGCTCACAACTCGCGGCCGCTGGGGCACTGGCGCAACCTGGAGCAGCTGCGGATGCTGGGCGCTTACGCTCCGCCAGGCTCTGCGCCCTTCGACCTCGTGATGGAGTTCCTCGTGGGGCCCCTGCCTCTGGGGCCCGCTCCGACACTGCCGCTGCGGCTGAGCCGCTGCTGGGCGTAGACTGTCGGAACCGGAAAAAAAAGATCCCGAGCTCTCGTTTTCTCGCTTTCTCGATAATGCTTATTCGATCCGCCGCAGCTGCTCAAGATGACTTCCTCAGCGGCCTTCCGGTGCGTGCAGGCATGGCTTCTGGAGAAGCCCGCCGCGTGGGCGGACGAGGACGCTCCCTGCCTTGCGGCTGCTCTGATGGCCCAGCGGCCTCCCTACGAGCGGCCTCGCGAGGACGCGCTGCTTGAGGCCGAGCGCTCGCACCAGCGGCATCTCATCGCGCAGCTCGATGAGGAGCTCCTCGATGAAACTCTGTGCCGCGAGGAGCGGGAGCGCGACAACAAAAATCTCCGCTGGATGCTGGAGCGCAAGAACGAGTACCTCAGGCAAACCCGCAAGCGAGCGGTGCGGGCGGAGCAGCGCGTTGCGGAGCTGGAGCGCAGCAACATCCGCCGGCGGGTGGAGCGCCTCGACGAGATCCTCGAGTGAGCTTGAGGACGCGCTAAAAAAGATCCCGAGCTCTCGTTTTCTCGCTTTCTCGATAATGCATATTCTGTCAAGAGACGGCAAGGTGACGTCCCGTGGGACGCTATGCACCGAACCCTCAAGCTGTAATACCAACCACGTAGAAAGGTGTATACGGACGATGCCGTTATAGCCGAACCCGTGTAAACGTTGTAAGGGAGAAGGAATGATAGTTACAACAGTAGTCCTGACAAATGCAGCGCAAGCGAAGTGTTTTCGCTCTCAATGCTGATCACGTATGTATGCAGTCACACATCAGATCTTGAACCTCAATTGTGTCTTGAGCCAAATGGCGATCAATGGAACTTGGGAAGCAACACCAACAAGGACCTCAGAGCAGCTACCCAATTTCGGCACGGGGCCTAGAGGGTTTTAACATCCCCCATTTGGGTCGCATTGTTCATCATGCGGTCCAAACACCATAAAACGTTCCACTGGCCACGGCTTCAACTACGAAATCGTGTCGTGCATTCTTTTACTTGCTATCACTACACCGTTCATTCGCTGTGAAACATGCCGGGTTCGATTGTACGAAAAGTGAAACATTCATCCATCAATCGAAGCACACTTCCATATGCAGGTGTATACAATACACAATCGTCACGTCATTTGACCACCAACGGACTATCCAGCTGCCGCATTTGCGCATCGCGCAGCTGTCATCCATAAATGGGTTGGCCACAAAAGTCCACCAGACGCGCCCGCTTGTGATCGGTCTGCATATCTCCGGCAAAGAAACATCGGTGAGTAATCAATGCAAATCATAGCCATTCCAGATACCATGGACAATGCATAAATAATGAAAAGGAAATCATCCATGAGGTAATAGTTCCATCCACGAATATCCGGAATGTCATAGTCGTCGGAATATGTAACCATGTACACATCCATTCAACTTGGATACATGAAATCATATCATAATGTGAAGTCGTTCCATCGCAATGGTGTTGATGAGACGCAAGCAACAGATGGGGACTAACCCACATCGTGCCGCAATCAGCATCTTCACTACGCACACCGGTCCCCAATGGACAGTCTGTGTGTGCGTCGACGGAACTCCTCGTCCAAGTTCTTCTGGGCTTCTCGTGCCCGGACACACTTCTTGCTGTAATCCTCTGGTAGCCAGTGCCCTTTCCGAAGGCACCAATCCAGCAGAGGTGTGTCACACTTGTTCGGGTCGACGGCCGAGATGATGGCGCTCACGTTGACCGCGTAACCATATTTGCCAAGGTTCAGGCCATCCCTCACGAATGATATATACTTGCAGTTGAAAGCCAGTGCAAAGCATCTGAAAATAATATCACCCACCGGGTGCACTCGGTCCTTGACCAGGAGCTTCATTTCGTCCTTGGTGACATCGAGGATTCTCGCTGCAATCCACAGCTTGTAGAATGTGTATAGTCCCTCGCATTTGCACACCATCATACGAATATATTCGTCACGCTCCTCAACCGATCGGAAGGCTCTTGTCCGAACATTCTCCGATTGAGAAATCTTCAGTGTTGTTGATGGCAAAAGTATACCTTCCTGATCGTGCTCAGTCATGTTGGGGTATCTCTTGAAGTAATTGTGGTAAGGGCAGCCCGGTCTCCCCTCGAGTTGGGCATTCATCGTTCTCTCCTCACCACCCTCGAACATCCCCCACATCTTGGACATCTGGAGTGCGATAAACCCTGCCATGTACTGAGCCTCACGCGGCTCGTCAAGGCAGATCGCCATCCGCTGGGAATTTATGATATCCCGTGACGTCAGATCAGTGTCGCGGTAATACCAACCACTGTCATCCTCTTCTGACGCATATCCGGATGTATATCCTTGCGTGTCCATGTCGTCTTCTTCTCCCGGAACTTCCTCCGCTTCGTCATCATCCTCCTGTGCCGCCGCACCGTGGTTAGCTTCTTCCTGCGCGCGCTTGGCATCTCCCGAGACGTTGGGGTTTTGATTGTCCTCCTCATCGTCGGAGTTGACGTGGATGTAGTACCTCCCGGTGGAGATCAGTTGCGCCTCACACTCCAGGCATAAGCAGAAGCATGTGGGGATCGCGGTCGCACACGATGGACATATTCGGCATCTCAGTCCCTCCCATGTCTCATCATGCAGGATGACGACTTTGCTGATTTCGTCCCTGACCTCGTTGACCTGCGCGTTGAACTCCTCCATCTTGTTGTTCCGATAGAGTTCGCATGCACGATCAACCATGTCCCTGATGTAGTGCAGATTATCGGCACCTGTCTCGGTCTCGGGCATCCTCTCGCTGAGCTTTGTGACGTTCTGGAGGAACATCGCAGCCGACTCTTGGGATGAGTTGACGAAGCCAGGGCAGATCTCGTTCTCCACACACTTCGAGTACGCTCTCTTGATGTCAACGTACTCCAGGCGTTTCCCTCCGTTGCTTTTGCCAATCCAAATGGACTTGACCTCATAGAACGGGATCACGTCAAAGACCATGAAAGTCCCATTAGCCGCGACTCCAGCTCCATACCGCGCGAGGGTTGCACTGGGAATGTAGATGATCGCAATCGGATCCCCCTTCCTTACGTTCCGCAGCGTCGTCTTCGTTGCCACGTTCATCTCATCCCATGGAGCAAACGCTCCGAAGTGCAGTGCTAGCCTGTTACTGCCATCGATTCCGCCGGGGACTAACCCACAGCGTACGATGCTTGGCAGATTTTCCACATACGTCACATGGAATGCTCCTCCGAGAGAATCACCCATCCTTGCGGAATACCTATTTGCCAGTGCGGATGAGCTCATGAATCCAAAATCACTGTGACCGGTTGTGACTCGGATGCACCAAGGTCTGTACCATCCATCGCATCCGTTGAACATCCTGTCGATGTCGTCCCGATCCACGCCAGCTTCGGTCATTTCCTCCCTGGCTGCCCTCGTGTCGTTCGGGTTCATGATGCTCGGAAACCTTGCTGCCAAAACCTGGAATCTCGATTTTCTGCTTCCGGATTCCTGCCACTTGATCACCTCCATGATGCCCATGTATCGCTTCGCTCTCGAGGTGCCTGGCGGGAATATGTCGTTGTTCCGGTCGTCAATGACTGCATCAATGTCGACCCATCCACCTTCGTCGCACCTGAAAGCACTTCCTCGGCAGCTGCCGATCTTGTGTCGAAGGACTCGGCATAGGTCATGAGATAGCTGGTTTGCTTGGTCTTTCGTAGCAAATACCGAGCGATCATCGCCAATCCTGCACAGCGGAGCGCCGTCAAAAGGAGCAACGCAGAAATTGACACTCTTGCCAAGCTGCATCACGTCCACCTGCTCAAGGATGGCACCTTTGGGAAAGTATTTGGGGTCAACGATGGACGCATACGCCCATGGCAAGTGCACATCACTCACGTCGCCATACTTCGGGATGTAGCACGGGATGGTGTCGCATCCCATCTCAAGCGTCTTCTTGAACGTCCTGTTGTCCCCGCACGGGTTGTAGGTGAGGTCCACGCCACCGCATTGTAGCTCTCCTCCCTCAGCCGTGTCAGCCATCTCCACCAAGTTGATGGTATAGCTATACATCTCAATTGTTTCTTTCCCTGCTTGTCCTCCTCTCTTTCTTTCTTTGGACGTTGATGAGGGCGGTTCCTCCGTATCCCCCATATCTTCATCCGATGACACGGGATCACTGCTGAGTAGCTTACGGAGCGTCTTCATCGCTTTCTCGTTGCCAGCAGCCTCCTCAATGTCTTTGCAGTCGCCGTCGTGGGCCAGGTTCGCGCACTTCTTGCAGATTCCCATTTCTCCCATGCACTTCTCCATTGACTCCAGGAATCCTAGTGCCACTCTCCGCCCGTCGATCACTCGCTGCTTCTTCTCTTCCTTCTCAGCGTTGGGCTGAGAGCTTCGGCTCGGGTCTGGTGCTTGACCAAGACCGTCACCTTCGCCCTCCGTTGCCTTTCTCTTGGACCCTTGGGCAGCAGGCTCGGTTATCAGGGATCGCGGGTGTCTGGGCTTAGCCTTGTTCATGATGTCCAGCACTTCTTTCATGGGCGCCCCGAGTTGTGCGGAAGGTTTGTTCCGCTTTCGGTTCTGGCCCGTCGTGTGGGTCACGTTCCCGGCGAGGTGTCGTACGATTGACTGCTCGAACTCCCTCTTGATCTTCCACACATCCTTCCACAGTGGCAGTTCGTGCCGAAAGTACGACGTCACCTCAAAGAACCCCAATACCATCTCGACGACGTCTCCCAAGGATTCCTCGTTTGAGGTTTGTCCCAGGAGTTCATACATCGTCCCTTGGTCGAGCACGCTCTTGATCCAGGAGGAATAGGCCACATTGCCGAGATCCTTGTCTATCATGAAGATGGACATTCTCTCCTCGACTCCCTCGGAATTCTTGCACACGATCACATCCCGGGATGCACACAATTGCTTCCCGTGACCGTTGTTGTAGAACTGTGCTGCTTGATCCACTGTCATGCTCACGAAGCCCACGTGGGAGAGCTCCTTCTTCAGTTTAGAACACGCGAGCTCCCGTATAATCGTGATCATGGCCTGGATGTTGTTGACGTCCACCATGAGGTTTTGAAGGTCAGGGATTGCAACCACGCATTCCGCGAAGAGGCGCGTGTACAGCTTCTTCCCTTCGATAGACCTCGCAATACCGTTCGTGTCCGCATTCCAGTTCGCGCAACAGTTCACGCAAGAAGTGGGATTGAACTTCGAGTTTGGTCCGAGCACCTTCGACTTGCTCACCTGCATCTCTCTAGCACAAAGTTCACAGATGAACTTGCTGAGCTCCGTGACCAAATACCATCGAAGACGTTGATCACCGACATCGGCTTTCCCAAACGCATCCTGTTCGCCGTGCCCTTCATCTTGCTGTTCTTGTTTTCTCTTTGACTGCGCAGTGAAGGTCGGCTTGTATTCAAACTTCACCTTCGACTCTTCCATATTCTTCGGGATGTTGAATCGAAGGTCGGGCTCGTTTATGCACGTCCCCTCCAGCTCACACACAAACGCGTTGCTTGGTGCGACCGCATCGATGGATTTCTCAATCAGCAGTCGCTTCATGAGGAAGTGTTGCAAGTTCGAGCTCCCAGGGATCTTGTAGTTCTTTCCTGTGAGCGCATGGACCACGCGCCACAGGCGATCGTTCTCGGTCACCAGCGCGCCTGCTGCCTTGCAGATCTCGCTAACCTTGTTGGCGATCGTCCCCAAGTCCCCTCTTCCACCATGGAAAGCAACATCGCGATTCACGCACACCACGACCAGGCCCTTGCATGTGTTGACGAGGTCAGATATCGCCATCTGCAGGGAGTCGATGATGGGGTTGGCGGTCACCTGCCATCCGCATCCTCTCATGCACACCCAATCATATAGCGACATCCAAATGTGCACCGACATTGGTGAGTCATCCATGTCTCGCCTCCGCCGTCCAGCGATGAGCTTATCCAGCTTCTGCAATCGGGAGATGATATTCAACGTGTCGTTGGGTGAGGAGACTTGCTCACTCGACCCATAGTATGATCTCTCTTCGATATTTGTCCATCCCTGTTCGTTGACCATCATCTGGAAGGTCTTCGTGCTCCCTTTTGAGTTGACGGCCCTCAGGGGCCAGCCCAGGACCAAGAAGCTCTTCTTCTGGATCATCATGTCGCGAATCGTTGCCTCACCAATGGGGCTCCTCTTCTGTCTCTTGATAATCCGGTTCAACTGTCCAGGTGCGTTGTCCGGGTTCATCTCCGCCTGGATCAACGCGTTGATGGCTTTGGCGCCCGGAAGGCGTCCAGTAAACAAGCATCCTGTTTGGGCACACAAGAAAGCATATAGCTGTAGCCATGCCGCGTTCCCCTTGCCAACATATGAAAGAATAATCTTCTCCGCGCTGGTCTTCTCCTCGAAGTGCAATAGCGAAGAGGTCAGGCATCTCAGCATACACTCCCAGCATGTTGCGTTCTTACCTTCTGCAAGACACGGCCCAAATACAGTTTGTATGATCGGGTACCCCGTATTGTTGTCTATGTTGAACTTCACATTGACAGTCGCGCCGCCCAAAGTAATACCCCCTTCGAATGAAGTGTAGGTATCATGTCCAGCAGTTGGGTTAATAATCACCCTGTCGTCGTCACCGCCAGAGTTCATTCGGAAAATGGAGTCAATGATCTCGTTGTCGATCTTGACAGCATCACTGGCTTGTGACCCCCCACTTGGAGCTCCCGGCTGGGGGACTGACCCACCAGCGGTTTGACTCCTTTGTCCGGAGCTTGATGCCAACTTCTGCTGTCGCTCCGTCTTCCGTGGCGGCTCCGTCTTCGATGAGCCCATCCCCCACCATGTCGGCTCTTCCCCAACCACGAAATCCTCGGGATACTTCTCCAGTTCCCTCTCGATTTCATGAATCGTGCAGTATTTATTCTGGAAGAATTCGATCATGACGTCCTTCTCGGCCTTCTTCTCGATCTCCTTCATCCAGCTTACCCACTTGCGCCGATCTCGGTTCTCAGCGGCCCTGTCAGCCGCGTGCGGTGCCAAACTGATGGAGTTGATGTTCATCGCAGGCAGCTTCGACTCATAGATCATATCGATGCACCATAGGAAATCCCTGGCGTACTCGATCTCCCGGTAGAGATCGTTCAGCTCCCTTTTGTCTGGACGGAAATAAGCTGTATACGCCTGATCTCTGGAGTCCTTCTCACCGAGCAATGGCTGCAATCTCCTCATAATGAACGATACGCACATGAGTGAATTGACCGCCCCGATGCACGCATCAGAGATGTCACTGGGGGTTGACCCACAGATCATCCAGCGCAACAGATTGTTCTGGCTGGCATTCTCATCCCTCCTCATTGCATATGCGAGGTTCTTCATCGATGCCTGCAGCTCATTCTGGTAGACCAACCCAAGGTCCCAATTCTTCTGGTAGTCGTCCTTGGAACCACGACCGTAGGAGTCGATCTTGGGAGTCACGCTCAACGTGAACACTTTCCCCCAGTTTCGATCTCTGTACTTTGCAATTCTCCGATCGTGCCTCTCAAACTCTGCAGTCGTCTGGAACTCCTCGGAGCTCCTCCACCTTCTCGATGACGATGCCCTAGATGACTCGTCGCTGATGAATTATTTGTATACCTCCCCAACCGGGGTGTCCTGGTGGAATGCAGCTTTGAACGACCGTTCATCGTTGTCCTCGGCCACGCCTAATGCGAGATCCCAGATGTTCGCGATTGACCTCAACATATCCGCCCCTTCTATGCAGTACTTGGTTATGTCGAGCAACTCGGGGTTCTTCGCTAGCATTGTTGCCTCACCGCAAAGTTGGTTCAGCGCCGACACGATCTTCTTTCCCTTGCTGCAGAATTCCCTCCATCCAAGCATACATTCGTCGGCAGAAAGCTGTCCGAAAACTTTGCTGATGAACTCTAAGGCAACCCTCATAGACTGCCCTTCGCCTTTCATCATCCCGCGGCCCTTGGCAGAATAGTACGCAGAGTATGCATAAATAGCGGGGACGCCGATGTCCTCGATCCATTTCACGCACATACCCAGGTCGCTGCTCATCTCCATCCTCTTGGGTATCCTCTTGCCTTCCTCGATGGCGTTCTTCACCAAATTTCCCAAGAAGACTGCCGCTTGCCTAGATTTCCCGACAGGCACGCAGAAGAACTCATTCGCATTGACGACAGTCGGATTGGCGGTCATCTTGATGATGCTCTCCAGACCCAGGAAAATCCAAAATAAGCAGCTGCAAATGAAGCCACGGAATTGTCCCAATACGATCCCAGCTTCAGATTGAGGTGACAAACTCGTCCAGCTCCTCCTTGAAGCTTGGGGTTCGGGACTGACCCAGCTCCCCGTATGCACCAGAGGTTCGGGACTGACCCAGCACCTCGGTTGTGCAGTTGGGGTGGTGCAGATTTCGCTCGCAGTAGCTTGGTGCTTCCGCGATCTCCTTCGCGTAATGCAAGCAAGAGCGAGTTTCAACGGTGCCGGTTTGAGGCACCTTGCTCGAGCACGAAAACGGCGAAGGATCACACCCACAATTATTGACGTGTACAACTGGGTTTCTTTGGTTTCACGACCAGCACAAGGTCCATGCTCATGGTTTCCATTGCATTTCTTAGACAACGAGCCACCAAGTTCAAAGTTCCATGAGACAACTCTCCATGGTTTCTTGATTGGCATGGGTTTCTTTGCATATCTTTGTTTCAAGCCATAGCGACACCCATCAAACTCGTGACTAGTCCCATCATGCACGACCTCATGCAGTCTCTCATCTTTCCAATAATCACAACTTCCAGGCAACTCAAACAAAATCGCAGCTCGTTTTGTCATGGCATGCCGTTTAATTTCAACGAACCGTTCAAATAATCTCCAAAATTCTCTTTGTTTGGCCTCGATCTTCTCTGCGGTGTCAATGCCGCGAGTCTTGTTGAGGCGTGCCCATGATGATCCCCCCGTGCAAGGCCCGGCGAAGAACAACAAATCGGAAGGTTTGGTAAGCACATGTCTGGCGATTCTCCCCCCGTACTCGCTCAGTAAGTCATCAACCAGAGTCATGGTGACAACCTGCGGCCCGTCATGGCGGGCAAGAGCAGTGAACCAGTTACGTGGTTCGGAACATGCCATCAGCACGATAGGCCGAGCCAAGTCAACACTGTAAAGAGTGACGACTGTGCGAGTTCTCATACCAGGAAGCGAGACATGAACAGGAGCGCGAAGCACACCACCGTCATGTTTGACCATCGCGAGTTCAATACCCGGCGCTAACTGTGGCTTGTGCTTCACCGCAATGCGATACTGAACAAAACAACGACCAGGGACAAGCTGCTCGTGATTGATATGCAGACAACGCATGAGCAATTTCAATCGGAGCAACGTTTCCAATGCAAGGTCGTTAACACACTTCAACTCTATGCGCTCGTTCGACAGTTCTTCAACAAATGCGGCCAGCACGGACTGCATGTCAACATCCCCGGACCCGACGTGAATTGGTCGTGGTCGTGGAGACTGTTCCCGCGCCGGTGCAGCGACCGGTACGGGATGAAACTGCCAAACTGCGCGTTCAACCCAACCATCAATTCGCACACATTGTAGCCCCGGGTCAACTCTATCCTCAACTTTGAGCCATGACCCATTCTTCCGAAACCAAGTGGAACGAAGCCACTTGCTCCCAAACGGTGTCATAACCGCGAGTGGAGGTTTCACACGCATCAATCTGGGTCCCTTGGCAACAACAACCGGATCATGTCCTTCATGCTCATGCAATCCCTCTTTAGATGTTAATCCAGACCACCATAGGTCCGGGGGCATGATCGGAATGCGTGTGTACGGAAATGTTGGAACTCCGTCAACTGTCCCCGAAGCGGTCTGCATGGTCCCCTTGATGGGATCACACGTAGGTGTGAGCGCCTTGAGGGTATCCGGGTCAGACAGCAAGCTCGGGTCAAGTAGACCAATCTGCAAACATGCATGTTTCCATTTGCGCCCATCATTGAACGCCTTGGTGTAAATATCGGCTGCCATCCTGTCGGTGACCTCATACGCCAAGTACATGTAATCACGTGTGAACATCTCATGCATCCACGAAATGCTAACACCATGGCTTCTTTCAAGGTGGCGCATCGTGGGGTTTCTCCCCGATCGCACGACACCGATCATAGCCTTGTTATCGTCATAGAACACAAAGTTCGGTGACTTCTTGAGAATCCGCTCTACCAGCTTGAGAGCGGGCATACCCATCGATCTCATGGCAACATCGGCCGCAACAATCCCGGCCTCGGGAGTGGAGTGACTCACACAACCCTGTCTTTTAGAGCTGCCAGACAACGGAAACCGGGTATTAGGCCCTTGTATATTCAAGTGTCCACCGGAGGTGGAACGCAGCGAGTCAGTGCATCCCGCAAAGTCAGCGTCCGCATACAAGGCCAAGTGCACATCGTCCATAGGGTCTCCAACCCAACCGACCATGCGCCAATGTTTGGTATGATGCAAATAGCACATCAAGTGATGCAAACCCCGATCATCGGAGTCAGTCCACCTATGCACGTTCCGTGCTAGGCGATTCACTTGCCGCAACAAATCGAAGCGAGCAATCCGCGCACCGTACAGCAACTTCATTAGTACGCTAGCGGCATGCGGAGCAAGGTGTCCACGCACGGGCTCCTTCATGGCCAACTCAGGAGTCCCTCCCCATTGGTCCGGCACTGTGGCAGAAACCGTCGGTGGGCACAAGATTGTTACACCAATTGCACACGACTGACGGCCCCTCTCTGGCAGGCTTCCGCGAGACGTGATTCTTTGTTTCTTCATGCAACTCAGGAGTGACAACCTTATTCAACTTCACGTCGCCCGCCACCTCAAGATAGCGGTCGACACAGGAACGTAGGAACTGTTCCATGTCATAGGTCACCGTTGTTACTCGGTGTCCGTTCCCGAGGGTGACGTTTCCCTTGCTTTGATTGCAACCAAGGTACATGTCAAGTCCAGTCTCGGGCTCAATCTTCAAACGTGTACGCAACATGCTCCACCCTTGGGCAAGGTTCTTCTGCGGCCCTGCCATTTTGAAGTCGTCGACATACACAACCAGAACAAGCTGGAGCTTTTCATGAATGTACACTGAAGGCCATTCTTCGCCGATGGGCTCAAAACCAACGGCACGCACCGACTCATCGCAGTGCTGCTCCCAAAATGTTCCCGCATCTGGGTGTCCGTACAGCGCCTTCCTCAACGGGACGACTGGTCTTCTGTACTTATCCCATTTGCATTCACTTGGCACGGCCTCCGGTGGCAATTCAATCCAACACGGCGTGCCTCTCAAGGTGGCCTGTATATACGCCTGAACAGCGTCGGCCATCTGCACATCCCAGCCATCATGACAACCCAGAAAATCCGCCCAACGCGAGGCTTCAAATGAAGCAGGGAGTTCCCCAAATCTTGAAACATCGCAGCCTCAAAGCTTTGGTTCTTCACTTGGTTCCCCAGCAACACGCCTCTACCCTTGAACTTCCTCTTAGGATCACCAACAGGCAACTGTGAGTGCTTTTCAACGCAAATGCCATGCGCGCGAGCCATGTGTATCTCTTCCCCTTTCGCTTTTGCCTCCTTGGCTACAGCGTCATATTCACGCACCGCGCCAAGATCGAAGACGCCCTGGTCGATTAATCCCGACCATTCTTTCTTCATCGATGCCAACGCATCAGGGTTGGTCAACATCTCTTTCCGGCCTACCGGCCTGGATACTAAAGCGTCGAAGAATCGTACAACTTTCACAGCTTTCTCTCTGTGCTGTATTCGCTCAGAAGTCACGCACGGCATCGATGGGTACTTCTTGGCTTCACCGTCTTCGCCTATCGCAGGCATTGCGAGTGGCACTTTTCCAGAAACTATCTCAGCAGACTCCTCCCATTCATACCAGGTGAGGTCCGTCGATTCGTCGACCGATGGATCCGTCCCCGATGCTGTCTCAGCTTCGTCTTTATGACTCTCCATGACTGATGCAACCGCCTTCGTCCAGTTTGGAGTCGACTTTGATCGCTCCTCAGACTTGAACTTCCAGGCATAAATTACTACCAGACACTCAAATTCTTTCTCAAGCTGAACGTTTCGTCTCAAGACGTCTTGGGACTGTTTGGAATCCATGAGAACAACCACCCCGTCGACAGGATTAACAACAATCCTGACCCATTCAAGCTCAGCCAAGTGCTTCCCATCCATTGGGTTCTTGATCTTTGATATGTTCTTCCGCAATCCCCAATTGTACTGCCATTCTACTCCACCCCAGCGGTTCCGAAGCATCGCTCGAATTCTCTTACCACCGGGCATCTGTAATGTCCGTGCCTCTGCCGGCGCGGAAATCTCAGACTCTTTACTCTTGGGATCTTCTTCTTTCTTTTGCCACCGCCCTTCACCTCGGCCTTCTCTTCCTTGGTGTAATATTTACTCATCATCTTCCATTCTTCAGGAGTGAACTCTGGAGGTCTCGATGTCTTCATTAGCCTGAATCCGTCCTTCCCGACAGGATACGGTCTCCCGGCCTTGTCGATCTTAACCTCCTTGCCATCGTCGTTGACGTACGTGATACCATCCCCGGGTAGCCCAACTGACACGTGTGGAAGGTCGGACTTCGCAACCTTTTCATCGCCCTTAGGGTGTCCATCTCCTTTCCCTTTTGAGGAGCTCGGTCTAGCATCTTCTTCTCCTGCATGATCCCCCCGATCTCCGGCGATTACCTCCGGGCCATCGTCGAGCAGTAGACCAGCGATCTGATCGACTTCATCGTCAAGCAGTCGCTTCTCGTCACTCTGCAGCAATTCAGGCTCGTAGTCCTCATCCTCGATCAGGCGGTCACGTGCATCCAGACCGATTGCATCGATAGACATCTCTATTCCTTCCAAAGTCTCGTTGGCAACCTTGTACTTCTGTTGTATCGGGAATGTCAGAGGAGATTTCAGAATCATCCTCTCCGTCTGATGTGGCATTCTCAACCGAGGTGGAACCTTTGCCTTCTTGATGTTCAGCTCTGCACCCGCAAATGCAGTAAGTGCCCAAGCATGATACTTGTTTGCCCAATGCATACCGGTGCTCAACACATATCCAGCAAATATACCAGTTTCCCCTCTCGGCTCGAACTTCTCCCTCTTTCCCCCTCGTGCTTCACTCGGCTTGAAGTCCACTAGCGCACCAAAAGGTATCTTTTCGCCCTTGAACTCCTCGCCATGCAGTCTCATCCATGCACTTGATCCATTCACCTCTTCGATGTTCATGAGGTGGCACAGAGTGGTGATGGCCTGCACCCAATAACACGTGGGTAGACCGGCATGTACAAGACAAGCCGAAGTCTGGTCAATGATGAATTGATTTGTTCTTTCAGCAAGGGAATTGTTCTGCGGCCGTCCAGGCAGCGATAGGTCGTGGTTCAGCTTCAGTTCCACGCACGCATTGATCAGTTCCGGGCCGTCATCCGAATATACCTGCTTGATCTTCCTCCTCCCGCAGAAGTGCTTGATAGCCCTGACGACTGAGTCAGTGTCCCTTCTCGCGGTGGGATAAGCCATGATAATTCCGGTATATATGTCCCGGATGATGAGCGCATACCTACCTTCCACTTCATGGTCTCCTGATGCCGTCACAAAGTCGAACGTCACCAGGTCACCGAACATCTTCACCTCTCTTTTGAATGCTCCCGTTCGCGATCTGAAGTGTCTCATCTTTGCCTTGACGCATGATTCGCAGAAGGGGTTTCGGTATCTGTGTGTAAGCAAATGAGCTATGGAATTGGCGTCCTTCTTGAGGACTCCCACTTTCCTCTTTATTGATGATCCTTCGTACACGTCTACTTCGATTCCGGCATCTGGATCATCTTCATCAACCTCTTCCTCGCGAGCTTCGGCATCACCATGTCGATGCGGGACTGACCCAACATCTACAGGTATTTCCTCAGCCACGGGAGGCGGACGTACCGGACCGGCTCCTCCGGGTGGCCCGAAGTCAAATGCCCCGTCGTGGTGTTCGCCCTCGGCCTCTGCGGACTCACCGACAGCGGCGGGTGTGACGTCGTTCTCATCGTCACCTCCCTGATCTGCCTCGTCGTTCGTTACCATCGCCAATACTTCCGAAAAGTGCTCCTCGAGGTCGTCTATCGTAGGGCGATGCCTGTTACTCCGAAGTTTACCATCACTCACTAGGTACGGGATGTCGTCCTTGACCTGCAAGTGCACGAATCCCTGCTTTGGCGTAAACATGAAAGGTAGTTTACCAGGCATCCAGTGAAATGCATAACCCATCTTCATGCATCTCCTCCCCACTGACAATACCGTGGGTGTCTCATCCAATACATGCGGCTCGACAGTCTCGTCCAACTCGTCCACGACTATCTTGGCCACATCAGATGTGGAAGTGGAACCATTCGCGGTCTGGAACACGATCTCGTCGTCATCTTTCACGATGTCGACACCCAGGCTCTTCGCCTTGGCTCTTCCGATGAGATCATGACCACATCCGGTGTCCATCAACCATTTCACCCGTTTGCTGATGCACGTCGACATGGCGAAAACGTTCTTCGGCATACCATGCTGTTTCTTCCAGTCGACAGCCGATTCCTTGATCTCGTCCTTGTTCCGATCATACTCGAACATTATGCTGCTCTCCTTGGTCACCGGGAAGTAGTGCTTCTTATATACATCATCCACCACTTCTCTCAGTATCTTCGCACGTATCAATGATCGTTGGACTTGATAGGCTGATAATTCACGATGATCACTGCTTTTGAACTTCTTCTCGTCGACGTACACGTACTGATAAGGCTCATTCTCATTGTCCTCATAACCGTACCATTCCCCTTTTCGTTCCCATTGCCTTCTCTCGTCTTCGAGGTAGGTGATCTCCCCATTCTCGTCGACGTCGAGCACTTCCTTGAACCACACCATTTTCTCGGGGATCTCGGACTCGCCAGACCATCTCGATGATTCGCTCATCGCGTCGTCATCGTGCTCGTGGTAGACAGTCTCGGCTTCGTCCGGTTCGACCTGATCAACGTCCTTCTTGAAGCTTACCTTCCCTGCAGGAGCCGATTGCTTCAGGACTATCGCGGGCATTGCGATGGCCCTCCTTGCAATGGCTGGCGCTGCGGCTTTGGCGGCAGCCTTCGACTTGGCTTGCGCCTTGTCATTTGACGTTGCTGGAGCTGAATTGTTCTTGATGAGCTCATGCCTATACTTGCAAGCGCTTCCCTTATCGCACTTCCCCTTCTGAAACGCGAAGCATGCTCCATCATCTCTCTTTGGTGACGATGATCTGGACTTGGATTTGCCCTTTCCTTTCCCCTTGGACATGCTCTCCAACTTATGCTCCGTCTTCTTGCTGTGGGAAAAAGTGCATTCATTTCCTTTCACGCACCCCTTCGCCGATTTGAAGTGGTACCAGCAGGGGTTATCCTTGCCTCCGCCCGGACTCTTGCCTCTGTCACTGGCACCGTCGGACTTGCCGTTCTTGCCAGCGTGGCCCTTTGCCTTGGCTTTTGGGAGCACAGGAGCGGCATCAGGTCCACCGGGTTTCCCCTTTCTGCCCTTGCCACCCTGGTTCTCCTGTTTGCCAGTTGCTGGAGCCGCATCCTTCCCGCCTGACTTCATCATCGACTTGACCGATTTCTCCTTCATGTCGAGCATCAGGTCTTCCCGATCTGCCTTGATCTGATAGTCGATCAACGCCAATAAGAATTCATACGTCTTCTGAGGATGCTTGTCCGGTAGTCTATGGTAGGCATTGAGGCCGAACTCCATCTTCTTGCTCCCTTTGATCTTCCTGTAAAGGATGTCTCTGAGAGCCAGCTTACTGGGTCTGTCCTCGCTCCTCATCTTCAGCAGCAAATCATACCATTTGTTCCTGAACATGACCAAGTTCTTGTCGCCAGGAAAGTCAAGGTTGAATAAATGCTCGATGTGGTAGACAAGATCCGTTCTATCGGAAGTTCTGAATGATTGCATAACTAATGCCACCAACTCTCGTCCCTTCACGATCACCCCTTGTTGATGTCGTAGTTCAGAGTGTCGTGTAGCATCGAGGTATACGTCCTTGGCTTCGTCAGGTGCTTGTTTCAGCATGTTCTGCATGCCCATGGCCATCTTAATATCTATCGTAGCAAATCTGTCGCCACCTGAATCGCTAAGCAAATCCAGGTCTGGGTTCAACCCAAGAGCCTGCTCCAGCCATTTCGTCCATGCGTCGGTATCTGGATCCGCACATGCGCTCAGAACATTCATCAGCAGTTGCATCTTCCAGGTATCAAGTTGATGGATTTTTGGCCAGGCCGGAATAGATACTCTCTCGGCCTCTTTCCTCGAGATTCTCGGTCGATCATTCTTGATCTCTCGGTTATCTCTCGATCTCCTTCGTCTCCTCCGTGTCCGATCGTCTTCTTCCTCTTCTTCTTCCTCGTCTTCTTCATCTCCTTCGTCGTCGTCATCCTCATCCTCATCATCGGGTGGATCATCCGGAGGTCCTCCTCCGCCACCAGCGAGGCTCAACTGACGTCGACCCGCTCCCTGCCCATTCCCATTGGGCGGGAATCCACCGTAATCCAATGGGGGCGTAGTACCGTTGTTTCCCCCCCCATCACCACCACCAGTCGTAGTAGTGGATTGTGGGACATGCCCAACAACCCCTTGCATCTGGGATAGGTGTGCATCGATCATTGGATCACCGAAAGACGGAAAGAGGATCGAACCTGGCATCAGCGACGAATTAGGGATTTGATTTGAAGACGATGACGGGACTGACCCAGCCACCTTCTTGTCTATCCTATTTGAATTAGCCTGGGTTCCTCCCTCAGCGCGTTTCACTACTGCTCGTTCACGATGTCCATCTTTGCTGCTGGAGGCTTCCTGTGTCTCCAGCTTCTTGTGTGCACGTAGTTCCTCGTTGTCAGCATCGAGTTGGCGTACAAAACTCTCTTCTTGCTTGAGCGTCGCCTCTCTTTCCTTCAGTTGTCTCTGAAGCTCATGCATCTCCTCGAGGTACTCATCGTACATTCCCTTAGCTGTCAATCTCCAGTACTCAGCCTCCTTCGACTTCTCGTCCATCGTGCACCGTTCCTCTTGTTTCTCTTCTTTGACCTGGGCTAACTCCAAGATCGCATCTTGACGATGACCACCTTCGACAGCAATCATCTGGTCCTTCATCGACACGTCGGACTCATACTGTTTGACGATCTCTTCCTTTTCGCGAAGCAAGCAATCTGCTCTCTTCGATTCCTGTTCCGCAAATATTGTAACGTCATTCAGCCTCGCCATCAGCTGTTCCCTGCTAAGACCAGCCGCAGGAGTTACAGACAAGATATAGAGGTTACACAAATTTAACGGAACTTGCATCTACTTATAACTAACTTCGCAACAGATACAAACAGTTATCCGCAGGTAGTAAGTTCGCAAAAAAAGATACAAAAAGTTAGATAAACTTAGAAAAAGTTATAAAAACTTACAAAAAGTTACAAAAAGTTACAAAAAGTTATCGGAGAGCAAAAATCACACGTTGTGGTCAGCGCATAATTGCACAAAACAAGCAATGCCTAGATACGAAAGCGGTTGAAAAAGAGTGAAATCTCTCAAGGATCCGTCAATGAACGCTGTCAAAACTCTCTAGCCGCTCAAGACTCTCCACGCTGTCGAAACTCTCCGAAACTCTGCAGCCGCACAATTTTTCTGAGACAGCCGTCGTCGAGTCCGTCAAATCAACACTAGCAGGTTGCCATCCACCTCTCTCCAATAGGCAGGGCAGAGCCATTTACAGGAGTTCAGCTGACGCCACGCCTTACAACTTGTGGGCTCAAAAGAAGGCACGCCGGGCATCTCTTGAACCACGCGTCGAAAAAATCGCACCTAGACATTCAATCACTTCGCCGCGGCGACGAAATGCTTCAAGCATGATGCATTCAGACGCCAGCAGCAGCAGCTGCCCCGGCTCCCAGAGCGCGTTTTTTTGGGGTTGGAGACAAGTGAAGGCAGTCAAAATCTGGGCTGACACATTTTCAGCGGGCCCCGTTTCAGAATTTTCTGAGTTTATTCCAAATTTTTCTGAACTCAGCAAATGGAAACAAGTACTTGGCAAGCCTCAAATTCAGAATTTTTCTGAATTTATTCAGAATTTTCTGAATTTATTCAGAATTTTTCTGAATATATTCAGATTTTTCTGAACTCAGCAAATGGAAACAAGTACTGGGCAAGCCTCAAATTCAGAATTTTTCTGAATTTATTCAGAATTTTCTGAATTTATTCAGAATTTTTCTGAACTCAGCAAATGGAAGCAAGTACTGGGCAAGCCTCAAATTCAGAATTTTTCTGAATTTATTCAGAATCTTTCTGAATTTATTCAGAATTTTTCTGAATTTATTCAGAATTTTTCTGAATTTATTCAGAATTTTTCTGAACTCAGCAAATGGAAACAAGTACTGGGCAAGCCTCAAATTCAGAATTTTTCTGAATTTATTCAGAATTTTCTGAAATTATTCAGAATTTTTCTGAACTCAGCAAATGGAAACAAGTACTGGGCAAGCCTCAAATTCAGAATTTTTCTGAATTTATTCAGAATTTTTCTGAATTTATTCAGAATTTTTCTGAATTTATTCAGAATTTTCTGAACTCAGCAAATGGAAGCAAGTACTGGGCAAGCCTCAAATTCAGAGTTTTTTGAATTTACTCAGATTTTTTGTGAATTTATTCGTACCGTTAGCAAGTCAGTATTTCAATACCAATGGATCCCCCCTCAAACCCTTCAGGCCAAAACTCTCAAACTCTCAAATCTGAACCCCTGCAGCTCTCAAACGAGTTGCGCACAAGCTCTGGTTCAACACTGTCTCTCAGCTACACACATCAAGCTCTCCCACCACTCTTGAGTCACACATGATGTCATGCAAATGTTCCTGCTTGAGTTTGGAGTGTTTGAGAGTTTCTGAATTTGACTGGGCAGCTTCTTTGCTTGCAGATTTCAGTGATGCTCGAGTCACACACCATGCAAATGTTTCTTGAGAGTTTGGAGAGTTTGAGAGTTTCTGAATTTGACTGGCCAGCGCCTTTTCTTGCATAATCACTGATGCTTGAGTCACACACCATGCAAAACTCTCATAAACTCTCACCCCCTCAGAACTTTCGAAACTTTTAAACTCTCAAGACGTTCCAGGTTCTCATCAACTCTCAAACCCTGAAAACTCTCATAAGCTCTCACCCCCTCAAAACTCTCCAAACAAAACCCCCGTGATGAGACAGGGGATCCTTTCATTTGAGCCGCTTTTGTACATTGTCGCCAAACAACAACGAAGCCGCCGCAGCATTTGTTTCCTCGCGGATACGCGCTTGCCTTATGACGGGCGAAAGCCTTGTTTGGACTTAGGAGGCGGCGTTGTCGGCGCCGCCTCAAAAATGTCTCGTTTGGACTTCGGAGGCGGCGTTGTCGGCACCACCGGTCCCAGATCGCACTTGCAGTCCTTGGCTGCTTGCTGCAAAGCTGACGCGTCTTTGCCCATCAGATAGCTTTCAAATTTCCAGCCGTAGCAAACCGCGCAGATCGGGTCTTGGCGCCAAATTAGGCGCCATGACATGGCGGCCCCGCGTATGCGCTTGATCCTAATATAGCTCAAGCTCTCAGTAATCCTCTCACAAAACCGCAGCCGAGGCCAACGCTGGCTGCACCGATGTTGCACAAAGCTCTCAGCAGATTGCTACCAAAACATGGCGAGTTTGCAAAGCACAGCTTACGTGGCGATCAACGAAAACCGACTCGAAAAAAACAAGAATAGTTATAAAAAGTTAGCAAAACTTATCAAGAGTTACACTCACTTAACTTGACTTAAAAATCCACTATCGAAACTTATATCTAGATGTGAAAACTTAATAAAAACTTACCACAACTTAAAAACAAATAACAAGTCCAATAAACGATTATATGTCCCCGCAAGTGTTGGAAATGACTATGCCCGAGTTGAGCTAGTTGCCGAGCACTTGCCGAGCGCTTGCCGCCCGGTTGCCGCCTACTTGCTAACTGCTATAACTTGTCGGCAAGCGCCGCGGCTGGTCTTAGTGGAGTCCTCCAAAGAGTACGTCTCGGGGCGCTTGACGAGTGCATGCTCCAACTGTGATTTCAGACTTTGGACCATCTCCTCCTCGTTGAACTTCTCGATAGATGTAGAAGATTCTATGCCTCTGATCTGTTGCTGATAAACTGATATCTGTTGTGAAGCTTCACGGTGTATCTGATTTGCACGTATAGCTGATTCCTGCGCGGCCGACTTCTCGCTTGCCATGTAGGATTTCATCAATGTAATTTCCCGCTTCTGCTCCATGATAGTTCCTTCAGCTTGTCTCATCTGTTGCATTATAATATTCGACTCCATGTCTTTCTTCTCCCCGTACTGAAATGCGTTCATTTCCACCTTGCGCATCTGTTGGGCTTCTTCCTCAAACTTGCGCCATGCCTCAGCCATGTGGTGTTGGTGGTGACTCACTAGATGTCCCGACTGCTTGCTGGCAATCTCGCATCGTCTTTCCAGCTCCTGGATCCGGATGGTGCTTCCATAGTCTTCTTGGATTAAGATTCGCCATTGCTGCCGACATTTCATCAAGTGTCTTCTGATATTCCCCGATCTCCACCTCCATCTTATTCTTCTCTTTGATCACGGCGCGAAAATCTGCACTGGTGGGTGATTTTGACCTCCCACCCTTCGATGTCGATCTCACGCCCTTCTGCGACGTCCGTGGTGTCGCAGGCGAAGATGATGATCTTCTCGGTGGGGATTCTCTTTTCTTCGACTCCTGATGAACATCGATCTGCTTCCATGATCTTGTGGGAGTAGATATGTCGCTGAATAGCGCGGAACCTCCGCTCCCAGGTTCATCCTGTGAATCTGCAACCATATCCATCACCGCAGGAAGAGCCATCAATCCATTGGATCCCTCTGAGCTGCTGTTCCCAAAAGTTGCAGTACTTGGGCTCGCCGAAGACGCCATTGTACTGTGTAGGTTATCGTTCCTTTATTGTCCCTGTACCCGCAATAAACCAGCTGTCTCCCAGTCCAGTGTAGAGCTTGTAGTTACGGCTGATAACCTGTCAAGAGACGGCAAGGTGACGTCCCGTGGGACGCTATGCACCGAACCCTCAAGCTGTAATACCAACCACGTAGAAAGGTGTATACGGACGATGCCGTTATAGCCGAACCCGTGTAAACGTTGTAAGGGAGAAGGAATGATAGTTACAACAGTGGTCCTGACAAATGCAGCGCAAGCAAAGTGTTTTCGCTCTCAATGCCGATCACGTATGTATGCAGTCACACATCAGATCTTGAACCTCAATTGTGTCTTGAGCCAAATGGCGATCAATGGAACTTGGGAAGCAACACCAACAAGGACCTCAGAACAGCTACCCAATTTCGGCACGGGGCCTAGAGGGTTTTAACAGAAAGCATGGCCTTTTAATGAAAGGTGCTAATTATCTAAAACTAACGAGAGGCAGACCCTTACAGGATTATGTCAAGCGATTCAAGTCCAAAATCGCAGACGAGCAACAAGCGTTCAAGGGATACGCCAACACCTACTCGGTAAGTGATATAAGATTAAAGGGGTTGAAAGGTTTATCCTACTTAAAATACCAGAAGCAACGACTGGCCGAATTCCTGAACAGAAACCCGAACATGAAAATAATCGTGGAAACCGATTTATCATTCAAAAATCCCGACAACGAACTTATTCAAAGGCGGTTAAGAAGCAGAAGATACAATATTCATAATCCCGACGAGTTGAACACCGTCTTAAACAACATTGGACACGACATTGAGACACAAATTGAAATAGTCGAAGACGTTCAGTCGAGTTTGGTTCTTGTCCAAGTTGAAAAGTTAGTCATCAGTTATGATAGGTACAATCCTACCCGTGGTTCATCCTTTATTCCATTGCCCGACTGGGTGGCAAACAAAAAGGCTTGTATTAACATTAAAAATGAGGATGACTTATGTTTTAAATATTCCGTTCAATGCGGATTTTATGAGTTATACAAAAAAGACCATCCCTGCGACATGTATCATTATAAGAAATATGTAGATGACAAATTTATCAAATGGGACGGAATAGACTTTCCAGTAGGTAATGATGAGATTGAACTATTTGAAGAACAGAACAAACACATATCGGTCAATGTTTATTACATAAACCCCGATACGAATAGTAAAACTATTTTATTATACAAAAGAAGCAACAACCCACAAGCACAACACAAAATCGATTTGATTAAATTGACTGATGATGTTAAATCCCATTACGCTTATATCAAAAATTATGATAAGTTAATGAGTAGTCAGACTAACAAGATGAAGGCGAAGAAGTATCACTGTAGAACCTGCTCACATGGTTTCAAGACCGAAGAACTTTTAAAGAAACACGAAGAACAAGGATGTCTAGCAGTTGAGGGTCAAAAAATAGAAATGCCAGAAGCAGGTGAAACAATAGTATTCAAAAACCATTTCAAGAAACTTAAAGCTCCATTCGTAATCTATGCCGACTTTGAATGTTTAACTGTGCCAATTGATGTTAAAAGCAAATCGGCAAAAGCTAAAACTACATCATATCAAAATCATCGTCCGTGTGGTTTTATGATTAATGTAGTCAATGCTATAACCGGAAGTAGTGAGCCTTACTTATACAGAGGTGAAGATTGTATGGATGTGTTTGTAAAAAGAATGCATAAAGTGAAATGGGATGTTTTTGAGAAAATGAAGGAGGTCAAAGACCGTATTGAAACCGAGGAGGACTGGGAGGACTTCAATAATGCCACCAACTGCTTCATTTGCGGAAACAAATTTGAGGAAGGTGAAAAGAAGTGTTGGGACCATTGCCACTTTACTGGACAGTATAGAGGTTGCGCCCACGAGGACTGCAATCTACGATTTAGTATGAGATATTATAAAATCCCTGTGTTTCTTCATAACCTTAGAAACTACGATGCCCACTTAATCATCAACAAGGCTCACGAACTGAACAAGAATTCTAAAATAGAATGTATCGCTCAGAACAGCGAAAAGTTTATAACCTTTGGTTTTAAAAATCTTTGTTTCAAGGACAGTTTCAGTTTCTTATCGTCTTCGTTGGATAAGTTGGTGAAGTTGAGTAAATATGAGGATGATAAAAAGCGTGAGAACTGGAAGAACAATTTCAGATACAGCGTTAGAAACCCGTATGTTAAAACCGATGAAGATTTGGATTTATTGACCGATAAGGGTATTTATCCCTATGACTACTTTGATGATTTTGAAAGATTTAAGGAAAGGGCTTTACCACCGAAAGAAGCGTTTTACAGTAAATTGAGTGAAGAACATGTAAGTGATAAAGATTATGAAAGGGCACTGAAAGTATGGAAGCACTTCGGGATTAGAACACTCGGGCAGTATCACGACTTGTATTTAAGAACTGATGTTTTACTACTGACCGATGTATTTGAAAACTTTAGAGACTTGTGTATGGAATACTACGGTTTAGACCCCGCTCATTATTATACGTTGCCAAATTTCGCATGGGACGCGATGCTTCTAAAAACTGGTGTTGAAATAGAACAATTGCATGACCAAGAAATGTTTGAGATGGTTGAAAAGGGAATGAGAGGTGGTATGTGTCAGGTAAGTCATAAATTAGCAGTGGCAAATAATAAGTACATGGGGGAAGCATATGATGAGAACAAGCCATCAAATTATATTAGTTACTTGGATGCGAATAACTTGTATGGCTTAGCAATGTCCCAGAAGTTACCGCTAAAAAGTATCAAGTGGGCAAAGAAAACGCCCAGTGTTGAAAAATGGAATGAAAGCGATGAGTTCGGTTATATTATGGAAGTTGATTTGGAATATCCCGAAACATTGCATGATTTCCACTCCGACTATCCACTAGCGCCTGAAATAATGAATGTAAATGTGAATATGCTTTCCGACTATCAAAAGCAAGTCTTCAAAATATATTATGACGGTAAAAGTCCCAAGGACGAGAAAACAAGTATGTTAATATTAAATCTAAAGGATAAAGAAAATATGTGGTTCATATCAAGACTTTACAGTATTATTTGAAAATGGGAATGAAAATGGGTAAAGTCCATAGGATAATAAAATTTCAACAGAGGGCATGGTTGAAACCGTGGATTGACTTCAACACTGGTAAAAGGAAAGAAGCCAAAAGCGATTTTGAGAAAGAACTCTATAAGCTGATGAATAATAGTGTATACGGTAAGACTATGGAAGACAAGCGAAACCATATGGACTTTGAACTGGTGGATAATGAAGTTAGATATGAGAAATGTGTGAATAATCCAACATTCAAAAACAGATTTATTATAAATGAAAATCTGGTAGGAGTTGAAAAAACTAAAGCAAAACTGAAACTGGATAAACCAATCTTTTTAGGAATGACTATTTTAGATTTAAGTAAATTACATATGTATCAGTTTTACTATGATGTATTGAAAAAGAAGTATAATGAAAACATAAAACTGGTTTATACCGATACTGACAGTTATGTAATTCAAACAATGACTGATGATGTCTATAAGGATTTCAATGATATAAAGCAACACATGGATTTTAGCGACTATCCACCTGAGCATCCATGCTTTGACAAAACTAATAAAAAGGTCTTAGGAATGTTTAAGGACGAATGCTCTTCAAAGATAATTACAAAGTTTATAGCACTCAAACCAAAGTCATACGCTTTCACAATTCACGGTGAGGATGATGAGCATAAGAAATCAAAAGGTGTAGTAAAACACAAGGTGAAAAAAGAACTGTCATATCAGAACTATCACGAAGCATTATTTCAAAACAAAAAGCATGAAATAACATATAATTTTATTCGTAGTCGCAACCATCAGTTATTCTCAATGTCTCAAGTTAAGCAATCTCTGAGTAATGTTGAAAATAAAAGATATTACTTAGATGCCTTTACTTCATTACCATATGGGCATTATTCCATAAAATAATTATCTAAATAGTTCTAATAATATGAAATTATTAGAATTATTTTCAGGGATAGGCTCGGTTGGTCGGGTTGCTCGGGAAAATTAGGAATGGGAAGCATTTAGAAACAGCACAGCGACTACCTAAAGGCAACAGTCACAGAGGTGAAGGTCAGCATGTCTTCCCAACCTCGGCGTGGGGTCAAATGCGGAGATTACCAAAAGGAGAAACGGTGGGTAAACTCCCCAATTAAGGGGGGCGAACTCCCCAATTAAGGGGGGCGAACTCCCCAATTAAGGGGGGCGAACTCCCCAATCGAGGGGGGCGAACTCCCCAATTGAGGGGGGCGAACTCCCCAATTGAGGGGGGCGAACTCCCCAATTGAGGGGGCCGGACTCCCCAATTAAGGGGGGCGGACTCCCCAATTAAGGGGAGAATGGCTCAAGTAACAAGGTCTGGCTCACACAACACAGTCAGGCTCACACAACACAGTCAGGCTCACACAGCAAGGTTTGGCTCACACAGTAAGGTTTGGCTCACACAGTAAGGTCTGGCTCACACAGCAAGGTCTGGCTCACACAGACATTTAAATTAAACCTGAAACCCAGACCAGCCGGCCAGCAACCCCCTAGCCAAAACTACTTAAAGAAATGTTACCTTATATATTAAGAGAAAAATGAACGGTGATGGAATCAATAATTATATCAATAAAAAATGCTATGATTGTTGTCACTTCAAAAAAGAAAATATGGAATTGTATAAATTGAGTTTACCTAATGAAATAGTGAATAATATTATTAATTATTCAATGGATGGTGAAGAAGACATATGTAAAAATTGTAAAACATGGAGAGATAATCAATTTTTAGTCAAATGTCTGTTGGGAATACAAAGAATACATAATAGAAATGTAGAAGATGATATTTTAATATTTCTAACTATAAATAAAATACCACCTTACGATTGTGTTAAACAGTTTCTTAAAATCAGTAAGAAAAATATGAAATGATTGATGATATATTATGGATGTTGGGTTATAGTCAAGAGAAAGGAGAAGATGTTAAAGAAAATATCAAATTATTTATTGAAAGTAAAAAGTTTAATGTTCAGAATACAGTGAGAGATGTTAATATTATTTTTAAAATGATGTATGAAAGAAGTAAGACAAACCAATTAGATTATTATCCTGAACTGAAATTATAATCATAATATAATTATAACATGTAAAATCTTATATGTTATAATTATACTGAACTTTTAACCTATAACACCCCTTAAACTTATCTAAAAAAATAACCCCTTAAACATATAGAGACCAATGACAGACAAAAAGCAATGTTCCAAATGTAAAGTCTTTCAATTGTTAGAAAAGTTCAACGAAGGAAGAAAACAATGTAATGTATGCTTGGAAAATAAACTACGGTATAGAGAAGCACACAAAGAACAAATACAGCAGAAGTCAAAGGAGTATTACGAAAACAACAAAGAACAAATAGCAGATAAGAATAAGACATATAGAGAGAATAACAAAGACGCTATACTAGAAAAGAAAAAGAATTATCGTGAAAACCATAAAGACGAAATAAAACAAAAAGCAAAAGACTATAGAGAGAAGAACAAAGAAGACATAAATGAAAAACAGAAAGACTATAACCAATTGAAAGTAGAATGTCCTTTATGTAAATGCTTTGTAGGAAAATACAGAATGAAAAAACACCAACAAACAAGTAAGCACCAACTAAGAGTGAAAGGTCAAGAAAACAATAACGATACTGTGAGAGAATACATAGAAACAACAAGTGACTTTGAACAAGAATAGGAATAAACAAATGAACCACCAACACCCCAGAACATAATAACTACTAAAAGGGCTAACTCTTTCAAATGAACAAAACGTTACTCCCCAGAAAATCCACCCCTAATACCCTACAACAAAATATAGGATGAAATCAAACAAGGGTGTTAAAACATTGGATAACAACATTTGACCCAATAACCCCAACAATCCTCCCTCTTCCCCCCAGGCCCCCTACTTTCTCCATTTTTTTTGGGGGGGGCAAACCTCAAGGTCCTGGCGAAGCGAACATGTTTAAACGCCGGCCAAACCCGACTCCTGCAGTCAAGCAGGCTTCCACTTTGTAGTCCAAGTACTTTTTCCGAAAGAAAAAATGGCGGAGCTTTGTGACCAAACGTATGTTTGCGCACGTTGAAGCGTTAAAACCAGTTTGAACCCAGCTTGCTCACAATAACACGTGTGAACAATTTTTGGTGGCTTCCAGTGAAAGACCCCCCGGTTCATTCCCGAAACCCTCCTCCTGAAATGTATGGAAGCGAAACTCCCGCATTTTCCATCTATGCTGGCTATACCTATGCTGGAAAGCCAGCTAGTTTAATGCTTTCTTTAAGCCAATTGCCAAATTGAGGATAAATTTAAGCTGACGTGCAACAAACGCAGAACAAGCAGACAGTAAGGCAAAACTAGGGCAAACTTATGCCTGAATGAGGGTCAAATGAAACAAATGAAGCCAGGTGGAATTCAGCTCATGTTGCGATTTGGCTAACCTCCCAGAACGGCTGACGCAGGTCTAAGTTTCAACTTTACTTGGCCCAGTATCTGATTCTGTTTCACTAAGATATGAACAGTTTTGGCGCAGACCCCACTATACAAGTGGCAAGTTTGTCATGGTTGCTTGCTCGGTTGGTGAGTTTGCGTCAGCCGGGCTCAGCTTGGTGACCATTTATTCTTCCAGTCGGGGTTGGGCCACGCGCACGCGGCCGCCCCACAGACTCACACAGAAACAAAGATGACATAGACACAGACCCGACACTCGCACACACAGACACACACACACAAACGCACACAACAAAAAAACACAAAAACAAAAACAACAAGCACACAAAACAAACACCTGCTGATAGATGAGCAGAGCCAACATCAAACCCGTGCAGTTCATTCTCCACCAGACTATGCTCCACTCACACGGAAGGCACACGTACCGGGCCTACGACCCCGAAACAAACCGAGCAGCCCGCATAGCACCTTCAATTTTCAAGGTTTCCCTGGGCTGCGATTTCCAGTGCGTAGCAACTGGTCGTGGCGCTCGCCTCCCGCAAATCTGCATGCTGCAGGTACTTGGCCAAGTTGGCGCGATACATCACCTCCACCTCACGGGATTGGATCGTGGAGCTGGACCCTGCTGGGTCCCCAACGGAAGTTTGACTGGCAAGCCACAATCCTCCATCTCAAAAACCACAGCACAAGAAGTTAGGACAACTAGCATTGCGATGGTGAAACAAACAAACACGCTCATCAAACAGCTCCAAGTCCAAGAGGTCCGGATGAAACGAAGGCGAACCCTGACCCAGCCTTCACGGCGTCCCAATCTTTGCGAAAAGCCTTGTGGCGCTGCCCTTCCGACCACACACGCATCCCATGGGACGAGTCCTTTTCCTCGGTGCGGGAAACCCCGCACATGTGGGTGCACACTGCAAGTAGAAGTTCCAAGCGAATCCATCAAAAGGAAAACCGCAATCATGATCAAACCTTGCAATGTTCGTCGCCATCTTGCCCAAGCGTCTGTGGCAGTCTTCTTGATGGCTCGCACCTTCTCCTCAGCCGGCTGAAAACCTCTCAACAAATATGTTAAACAAAAACACATGTCCTGCCTTCTTTGTTTTGTCCTACCCCTTAAACTTCTTAACATGGCTTCTGGCTGAACGAAACATTTGGGTGTTTTTCTTCGCACCTTTTCCGCCGCGATATAAACATTGAAGTTGCTACTTATCCCACTGGCTTCCAGTGCCTGGATGGCGACGTCCGGGAACTTCATGGCCTGGTAGCACTGCTCCACCGACTCCCACTCCCGGCCGTCAAACATGAAGGGTTTAACCTGCCCGGCCGCCGTCGCAGTTGCATTCCGGCTAGAATGTTGCAACAACGGCTTCAAGAACTAAAGCAAACATAAACATGAAATCAACAGAACGACAACAGCAAGAACTAGGAGAGCAACACAAACAGCAACACTGATAATGATCCTCCGAAAAGTGCAGCACTAGCTAACTAAATTCTGCCCCCGTTACGCATCCATTGGCAATACACTGGTCGAGCTCATACGGATATTGCCAAGCACAACTGTAAAGCTCAACGAAAATGCACTCACGAGAAGAACAAACACGACGGACAAACGGTAGGCCTGTTAAGGAACGGGGCTCGGATTCTTTTAGCCGCCGCGCCTGAAAGTTGTCCGTGCATTTGGGCGCCTGGGTATGCGGTTCTCCTGGCCGCGCGATGCGGCAGGGGCCACCCATGGCTTTGGCCGAACGCGTGCGTTCTGCGCCGAGCAAAGTCCCGAGAAAATGCGTTTGTTGACTTCGACCTTGGTCTCGGCAGACATGTCCCCTGCAATTGGAAGAAGGCGCCTTGTTAGTTTCGCGGGTGTTCCTTCCCGACTTGCACCACTGCTTAGTGTGTGCGGCAGGATTGGATTTTCCTCACCTGGCCTTTCAGAGCGGCAACTTGAACCAGTTGGCACCCCACGGCATCCGCCAACCATTATCTAAATTTTTTGCACCTTGAGCCCTGGCGCGGCAGTTAACCCAGCTAATTACCACGATCAGTGAACCTTCACCACCTGTTTTAGGAGATGTTGGGAGATCCAGGTTAGGCAACCATTTTGGCCCAAGTGGCCAAACCCATCGCGTTCCATTGCGCCCAGCGCGGCGGTGAGCTGCGGATTCCCGTGGCCTTCTGGCTGGGTGGGTGGCGTTGTGCCGGTTTCACACTCTCCCGCGCCAGTGCGCGTATCGCCCCGGCAGTTTTCTGGCCAGGCCTTGCACACCCAGCCTTGCAGGCCACGCAGGCCGTGCTTTTGCCAGGCGAGATCCTATTCATGTTCTTGGATGACGTCTTTTTTGTGTTTTTTTGGCACGCCTTTTTCCATCGCCTGGTTCTTCCCCCCTCCAGGAAAAACCTTTAGGGGATGCCCCCGGCACAAGGGGTCTTGGCGGCTCTTTTTTTGGAGGCCAGCTCCTTACATGCACGAAGCTGCTCGTTTCGTGCCAACTACCTGCTGCGCATCTTGCGCATCTTGCCCCCCCTGAGCACAGAAAAGCCCCTCGAGCTTGGCGATGCAGGATAAGGGCTTTGCCTGGCAGCGGCCTTGTGCGCCACAACATGTTGCCCTGACTCGTTTGATGCTTGCCGGCGGTTCAGTCTTGGCTTTAGTTTTCTGGAGAGCCCACACACCCTGAACACACAAGGGGCACATCTTATAACCAGCCCGCGCATAGACCTCCTGTTTTCCCGAGAGCCAGGGGCACAAACCATCAGGCGCACGGGTAGGTCAGGAGGCACAACAGCAGGTTTGCGCGAAGAAACGGTTGTTCCCAGATCCTCACCCTGGCGGGGCAGTCACGACTGGCGTGTCCGCATGGATTGTTTTGTTCCTTCTCACGCAGGATCTCTCGACCCAACAGCTTTGTTTTGCAGGCCTAGTGTTCTCGTATTCGTACGTTTTTCTTGATAGCGTCTTTGGCTCCAGTTGTTCGGTGTTGACCGGGCGGCGGGCGTCCTCGAGGCAAGCTGTTGCGGGGACGTGCGCCAAACAGTTTCGATTTGCCAGAATTAGCTGCGTGCGCTTGTGCGGAGATAAGACACGAAGAATTTAGTGAAAGAAATTGAATTGAAGCGTTTCCAGGAGGTGAGGTTCCTCAGCAGTTCCTTTTAATTTTGAAGAAATGGATGCAAGGGACACAGTTTCAGCGATGCAGTCCATACCCACTGTGGTAGCAGCCCAGTGGTCCTGGAGTTGTTTCAAGATGAGAACCTGATCCCTGATGGTTCAGTGTGTCGTGGAAGCCTCTAGCGGAAATACTCTGCTGTTGCATCCTGGAAGCGGAGCAAGCTTTCCTCGTGATGGCGTGAATGCAAGAGGGGCCTTGACACAAAACTGTTGCGGTGAGAATGTACGATTGCATGACGCTCACTTGGTTCAGAAACAGAACGCAGGGGGGTTTTGATTATGAGCCAGTGTTCACTTTCTTCAATGTTTTGAGGAAGCTGGTCTACTTGCACTGTGTTTTCATTGCTCGGCGCTGGGGTTTTTGTTGTGTTTGTGATCCGTTCATTCAGTCCCTCGGACTTCGTATTTTGAGATCCTTCGTTGGTTCGAAGTCAGGTTGTGGGCTAGCCATGAGGATGCCGGGGGTGGCAAGCTGTTGTGCCCAGACATGCAGACGAAGCAGAAGGCAGCCTTTGGTTTTTCAAGACAAACAAGAAGCTAGTCGTTGACGACGCAATTTCTCCAGAACGGATGTGTGTCCTTCAAGTGCGAAACTTGGAGATTGCCGGCGCCAGTGGGTCGCTGGATGTGCCTAGCGCTCTTCAAGAACTTCGTCAAGAGGATCAGATGGATCGCAGTAGTTTGAAGGCTAAGATGTCTCTTGACTCCTGCAAAGCAAGTTTGTCTCGCAATGCTGTCGCTGATGTGATCCCGGCTGGTGCTTTGACTAGGGCCAAGAAGCGAACAGCAGCGCCAACTTATGATGACAACAAGAAACCAACGCATCGGGCAATGCGGAAGAGGCGCCGGACTCTAGAAGCTCGAATAATTTTGAGGTGACCTTGGTGACCTGCAGGCAGCAGCCAGGTGTTCACAACAAGCGACGGGCGTGCGAAGTACCTTTTTTTTCCGCACGCCTTTTTCCCTCGCCTGGTTCTGCCCCCTCCAGGAAAAACCCTTTGAAGGGGTGCCCCCGGCACAAGGGGTCCTGGCGGCTGAAGTACTTGTGCAAGCATGCTTTGTCCAGCTCTTCCTCCACGGCCAGCCCAAGCAGGATGCCCTTGGTGCTGCGCATGAGCTGCATTCTGGCTCTTCCCGCGCGACGCTCAAGGTGCAGTGCTTCCTGCGTGCCAAACGCTGCCTCTTCCAAAAACTTTCATGTGTGCCCCAGCCAGCCGACGTTCGTGCGCGGGCGTGGCTCCTGTGTGGCTTTGAAAACTTCCCTAACCGAAAGCAGTCCGCAGAACACATGAAGGCGGCCAAGCTCAGTCCGTTTGTTGGCAAGGGCTAAGGGCGCGAACGCAAAGAGTGTGGAGCATCTTGGAGCCATCAGCTTTGCCCTGTCTGTAAGCAAGGCGTAGAACGTTCAATTGGTAATTTGCAACCTGAACGCGCCTGGCGCCTGATGTTGCGGCAAGTGTGGAGAAACCGAGAGCACGTGGCTTGCAACTTGTGTCTTGTATCATATCATAACACAACAGTACCTGCATTTTTTACCATACGCCATGGGACCGTAGTATCATGAAGTATAATATGAATATCAGTGTCCTGGACCACCCTACCATAATATTTCATAGCTAGTGCCTTGCACAAAGCCGCGTTTTTACAAAGCTTGTTCGGCCTTTTTCTGGATAGCTCATCGCTTTTCGTAACCCACACTCATTGCTACTACCAAACTAGCCATTGCGATACTGAGCAAAGCTGGAATCTGTAACTAATCTGGCTGCCTGACACATACCTTGCGCGGGAACCATAACCCGCTTCAAGGACACGCGGACTGCGCGGCCTGGAAAGGCGTCCTTCCATGGGCCAGCGGCACTATGCTTGCGCTTTGTGGCAAGTTGTGCAGGATTTGCGTCTATGTCTTCAACCCCGCAGGCTTTTGTGCTGTGTGGCCCAAGCTGAAGCTATTGCAAGCATGTCCGCGAGGTTCCTGAGGATCACACTGCGCTTCGAAACGCCCAGGCGAAGCTCATTCAGATGGTCAAGGCCCGCACGTCGACGACGCGTAAGCCCCAGCAGTATTCCATGGAGCTGAAAGACTTTGAGGAGAAACACGGGCTGCGGAGGAGGCCTTGCAGGTCTCGAACGCCGTCCTGCAGCAGTTCCACTTGATCCACAAGGCTTGTGTTTGGTTGCGTGAAGTTGGCATGTTCTCTTTGTCGCCGCTGCCGGAACCTCCGGCTGGAATAGGATGTTGGAGATGATGCCGCCTTGGCGCCAACGGGATCCAATAAAACAAAAACACCAAGCCGTAAAGTTTGCAAGTTAAACGGCCGGGGGGTGGGTGGGGTGGTCTTTGGCAAATGCAGAACCAACAAAACAAGAATGTAAAACCAACCAGTGGGACTTGACCACACCACCATGAAAAAGGCTGCCAGCCAATCTACCGAGGTACTTGCAGCTGAGCCTCGTCTGAAGAGCCAGCCGTCATGATCACACTACTGGCAAGGACAATGAGGGCATCAGCATCAGACATGTTCTCGCTGCTACGTGTGCTGCTGTTGCGACGCCTGCGCTTACCTTTGCCTTTCGTCCCTGCGCGATGCCGGTGTGGAAGGGAGCAGGACACTCTTGGCGATCACCGCTCTGCATGTCCGCGAGCTGGTGTCTTGCGAGCACGGGGCAGACCACTTGAACGGGCGAGCGCGCATTTGTCGTGAAGCAGGGGCCGTGGTTGCTATGCACACTTTGGTCAGGGACCTCAATGTTGGCAGCGTGCCTGAAATGACCGGCGGATGTCCCCTGTCGTGCTCACAGCTTCCACAGTGCTTGGCAATTTGCGGCGGGCTCGGAAAGGAGCTGCTGCCGGCCCCACCGGTTACACTGCGGAGTTCTGCCGTCTGGCGTTGGATGACGAGGCGACTAGTTCCTCGTTTGTTCGTGCGGCCTCCGCCCTGGCTCAGGCGAGAGTCCCACCGTGCATCGCAGCGGCCTTTGGCCTGGGGCGCATGGTCGCCCTTCAGAAACCCAATGAGCGTGTCGGGGGGATGGTGGTTGGTGACTTTTGGCGGCGTTTGGTGGCTCGCTCCTTGTCATTGATTATATTAGGGGTCCCAGATCCATGGGGTTTAGACCTTACCTCAAATTATCTCAAATTATGTTATTTTTGCATCTAATGTGCAAAAAAATGCAAAAATGCAAAAAATACAAAAACATGCAAAAACATGCAAAAAATGTAGACAAATGCAACAAAATGCAAAACAATGCAAAAAAACAAAAAACAAAAACAACACACACAAAAGTGCAAAACAGCATGCAAACACAACAATTATGCAAACAACGTGCACGAAATGCAAAAACAACAAAATCAACAAACTAATGCTACAAACTGCAAGAAATGAAAAAGCAACATCAAAAGAATGTCGGGCATGGCAAGCACTAAAATCATGATGACAACAATGAATCCCATAATTCTACAAAAATGCACGATGAGGCCTCCAAACCCGTTGGTAAAGGTATGTTGTTTGAGAAGGGCCTGGTGTGTGGGTGTGGGTGTTGTCTTTTTGTTGCTCGTTGTTGGTTGTTGGTATGTTAGTGTTTGTTGTTTGTTGTTTGGTGTTTGTTGTTGTTTGTTTGTAGGTTGTTGTTTGTTGTTTGTTGTTTGTTGTTTTGTGGTTGCTGTTTGTTGTTTGATTGTGTTTGTTTGTGTTTGTTTGTTTGTTTGTTTGTTTGCTTGCTTGTGTGTTTGTTTCTTTGTTTGTTTGTTTGTTGTGTGTGTGTTTGATTGTTTGTTTGTTTGTTTGCTTGTTTGTTTGTTTGTTTTGTTTTGTTTGTTTGTTTGTTTGTTGGTTGGTTGGTTGGTTGGTTGGTTGGTTTGTTTGGTTTTGTATTTGTTGTTGTTTGTGGCGGTGGTGTAGTTGTAGCTTCAGTTGCAGTTGTAGTTGTAGTTGTAGTGATGGTTGTAGTTGTAGTTGCGGTCGTAGTTGGATGTCCACTTGCAGTTGTAGTTGTAGTTGCAGTTGTAGTTGTAGTTATTGTTGTAGTTGCAGTTGCAGTTGTAGTTAGGTGTCGTTTCTTGTAGTTGCATTTGTAACTGCAGTTGTAGTTGCAGTTGTAGTTGTTGTTGCACTTGTTGTTGTAGTTGCAGTTGTTGTTGTAGTGGTAGTAGTTGTTGTTTTTGTGTGTTGTTAGTTGTTTGCTGGGTGTTGTTTGTTGTTTGTTGTTTGTTGTTTGTTGCTGTTGCTGTTGCTGTTGCTGCTGCTGCTGCTGCTGTTGTTGTTGTTGTTGGCGGTGGTGGTGGTGGTGGTGATGTTGTTGTTGTTGCTGTTGTTTTGTTGTGTACGCTGTGTTTGTTGCGTGTGTTGTGTTTGTTGTGTTAGTCGTGCGTGTGTGTGTGTGTGTGTGTTGTGTTTGTTGTTTACCCTTGTGCGATCGCATTAGCAACAGTTAGACCCAATTGTTCTGCTTGCGCCGCCTTAAGTTGTTGATTTTTCCAGAAGATGAACGGGCCCGATCATGGCTTGCAGTGATACCCTTTGTCAATATCAATCATTGACGAACAGGCTCCGAAATTGCCCTCCCCATTCCCTCAAAATTCCTTCACAATTCCCTCAGAACTCCCTCAACAATTCCCTCAACAATTCCCTCGGAATTCCATCAAAAATCACCGCGAGGCCTTTTTCGAAATCCCATCAAAATTCCCTCCACGTTCACCTCAATCACATTTGATTCAAAATCCCAGCGCGTTCCCCTCAAAAATCCAGTACACTTCCCTCACAATCCCAACAACATTCCATCAAAATTCCATCAAAACCCCATCAACATACAAACAAACACCTCAGCATTCCTGCAAATGTCCTTCATAATTGCCGCGCAATTCCCACACAAGTCCTTCAACATCCTCTCAAATTCACCTCAATTTTCCTTTGAACTTCCGGCAAGATTCCTAAACATTCCATCAAGATTCCCTCAAAATTATAAACTTTTTTGCGAGTTTATCTCAAAGTGCCTCAACGTGCTGAGCTTGTTGACTGTGTGGGCCCAAAGCTGCTTAACAAAGTTATATCCGAGTGTCAAAAAAGTCTCAACTCATTCTTGGTATGCCCCCGCCACTTTTTAACAAATTTACCTCAAAGAGTCTCACAACTTTCAGCTTGTTCACAGTCTATGCCCGCCACTTTTCGGGAAAGCCATCTCAACATATCTCAACTCACTTCATGTCACATGCATATTTGTGATAATTTGAGATCATTTGAGATAATTTGAGATAAATTGAGATAAATTGAGATAAATTGAGATACTTTGAGATAATTTGAGATAATTTGAGATAGAGTCTGGGGTGAGTGTTTTGAGATAATTTGAGATAATTTGAGATCATTTGAGATAATTTGAGACAGAGTCTGGGGTGAGTGTTTTGAGATAATTTGAGATAATTTGAGATAATTTGGGATAATTTGAGATAATTTGAGATAGAGTCTGGGTGAGTGTTTTGAGATAATTTGAGATAATTTGAGATAACTTGAGACAGAGTCTGGGGTGGGTGTTTTCAAATAATTTGAGACTTTTTGAAATAATTTGAGATAGAGTCTGGGTGAGTGTTTTGAGATAATTTGACATAATTTGAGACAATTTGAGACAGAGTCTGGGTGAGTGCTTTGAGATAATTTGCGATAATTTGCGTTAATTTGAGAGAATTTGCGATAATTTGGGATACTTTGATACACTTTGTGACGTGGAACAACTGGGCGGGCTCGTTTAAAATTTCTTGGGGCCTCGGAAACCTCAAACGAGCCCACCCTTCAAACCTCGTCGGCAAGGGTTCAATGGCTTGTTGGGTGTGGGAGAGATGCTTTGAGGTAGAGTTTAGGGTGAACGTTTGAGATAACCTGTGTTGAGATGAAACAAGATAACTTGAGATAGGGCTTGAAGCGAGCGTCTAAAATCGATTGAGATAAACACATGTGCCTTGAAATAACTTGAGGTCGTTGTTCATTCTAGCGCATACGCGTGAGGCTCGAAAGCGACCGCCCAAAAATGGCCGACCCCCCCCCCCCCCAAGCCGCGCGTGTGCCCATGCACTACTCTTGTTGGTTGTTGGTATTTCAGTGTTTGTTGTTTGTTTTTGTTTTGTTGTTGGTTGTTGGTTGTTGGTATGTTTGTGTTTGTTGTTTGTTGTTTGGTGTTTGCTGTTGTTTGTTGTGTTGTTTGGAGGTTGTTGTTTGTTGTTTGTTGTTTGGTGTTTGTTGTTTGTTTGTCTGTTTGTTTATTTGCTCGTTTGTTTTGTGGTGGTGGTGTAGTTGTAGTTGCAGTTGTAGTTGTAGTTGTACTTGTAGTTGTCGTTGTAGTTGTCGTTGTAGTGGCAGTTGTAGTTGTAGTTGCAGTTGTAGTTTTAGTTGTAGCGGGGATTCCACTTGTAGTTGCAGTTGTAGTTGTAGTTGTAGCTGTGGTTGTAGTTGTAGTTGCAGTTGTAGCTGCAGAAGCAGCAGCAGCAAAAGCAACAGCAACAAACAACATCAAACAACTAACAACAAACGACAAACAACAGACAACAATCAGCACCCGGCAAACAACTAACAACACGCAAAAACAACAACTATTACCACTACAACAACAACTGCATCTACAACAGCAACCGCCGCTACAACTACAACTGCGACTACAACTACAGTTGCAAGTGCAACTACAAGAAACGACTACAACTACGATTGCGACTACAGCTATAACTACAACTGCAACTACAACTGCTGCTGTTGTTGTTGTTGTTGGTGGTGGTGGTGGTGGTGGTGTTGTTGCTGCTGTTGCTGTTGTTGCGTTTGTTGTGTGTGTTGTGTTTGTTGCGTTTGTTGCGTTTGTTGTGGTAGTCGTGTGTGTGTTGCGTTTGTTGTTTGTTGTTTGTTGTTTGCTGTTTGTTGTTTGCTGTTTGTTGTTTGTTGTTTGTTGTTTGTTGTTTGTTTTGTGTTGTTTGTTGTTAGTTGTTAGTTGTTAGTTGTTTGTGTTGTTTGCGTTGTTTGTCAAAACATAATGCACGGCACTCCTGAACACACACGCACATGTGAAAACAAAAACAAATGCAAAACCAAATGCCAAAAAAGCAAGTTGCCTTCAACCTCGCCTACATCCTCGAGATAATCGAGAACGGCATTCCTGAACACACACATGTCAAAAGAAAACAACAAAAATGCAAAACCAAATTTCAAAAATGCAAGTTGCTTTCAACCTGACCTACCTCTTCGAGATAATTCGAGATAATTCGAGATAGCAAAAAACCACCCAAATCTAGACCCCATGAATCTAGACCCCATAAATTGGTTAGGGACCTTGGCTGCCTTGTCCACTCGCTGAGTCCCGTCCTGACGCAACCATCCTGTCCGTCGATGGCGTCGGCGCATTTGATACCATCAGCCGACAAGCCATGCTGCAGGCCTTGTCCAGCACTCCCGGCGCCAACGTGTGCTTGCCTTTCGTGCGCCAGTTCTACTCTGACCCCTCCCGGTTTGTGTGGCATGACGCTGACGGCCAGGCCCACCTGACTTCGCAGGCGGAAGGCGGCGAACAGGTCAGCATGCGGCCCTCGCCGAGGTGCGCCGCGATCTGCGTCTTGACGAATGTCTGTTGGCCTACCTCGATGACATTTATGTCATCACGTCGCCGGAACGTGCCCGGGTTGTTTTTGATTTGAGCGGGAAAAAACCGTATTAAAACTCTTATCCCAGGATGTTTTCATTGCAAATCCAAGCGGCGGTCTTCATAAGAGTGAGGTCCCCCAAAAACCGCTGCAAATTGTTGCTGGCTGCTGCTGCTGGCTGCTGCTGGCTGCTGCTGGCTGCTGCTGCGGCTGCTGCTGCAGCAGCTGCTGCTGCTGCTGCTGGCTGCTGCTGGCTGCTGCTGCTGCTGCTGGCTGCTGCGGCTGCTGCTGCTGCGGCTGCTGCTGCTGGCTGCTGCTGCTGCTGGCTGCTGCAACTCATTGCTGGGATCTGCAGAAACAAAGAAAATGCAAACTACAGAAATGGGCCACTCCTGATCCAAGGCATCTACGACTTGCGCGCGACTTGCGCGAAAATTTAGCAATCTTCCGGATTCTTTCGACCATGCGGATGATGATGATGCTGATGATGATGAATCATCACTGCGTCACTTGCGCTTTACTTGCGCGGCCCCATGTTTGACTTGCGCGGCCGCTCCTGCAACACACTCCTGCCATTCAAATTACAAGCGGCGGTGCAGCTAATTTGATAATCTCCTCCCCCTATTAATGAATGACCCCCATTAATAATAAATGCAAATCCGGGGCCCGAGACCAGATTTCCACTCCGTACAATTAATTTTCAATTGCCCCAATACTAAACCAATACTAAAGTCTTGGAATCCTCATTAGGGGGCACTTTTAGCAAGCTTCCAGCTCCACTTTTAAAAAGGTTGGTTCCTCAAGCTTCCCCAAAAGGTTGGGTTCTAGCTGCGACTGTCTCTCTCCCGTACATGCTGGCTAATTAACCTGCCTGGCTGCAAACAACTAGGGGGAAGAGATTAGGTCCAAAAGACCTGGGATCATGCCTTACATTGACACATACAACGGGTTTTTTTCGACTCATTTGCTGTCGCTGCACCTGCACCGGCACGCGCATATACAGCTCCACCGCGGTAAAACGCGAGTTTGGAACACGTCTGGACTGGAGCCACCTGACATCCGAGAATTAGGATCGGTCACAGATCCAGTGTGGGTCGGAGACCGGGGCCTGCCTTCTTTCGGTAGCACCTTGGGGTCAGGTTCCAACTCCCCCAAAGCAACACCAACCAAAGTCAAGTGAACTCGACCGTCAACAAGTTGTCCCGCAAGTAGAGCTCGCAGGTCACGCGTTTTCCATGTAGCTGCGTTGCTGGTGCAACGATTCGGCTTAAGGGGTCCCTAGGTGGGCCAGGGCCAAAATGGCGATCGTAGCCTCTCCATGAAACATGCTATACACGGCTGAGGCTTACACACTGACATGCCCCAAAGATCTCAGGCGAAGCTTGCCATTTTCTGGCCGCTCCGGAGAAACTCCGTCCAACTCACGTCGGGGCTCACATCAGGTTCCTCTGGGGGTGCCACACCAGGGGACTTCTTATTCTTCTTCTTGGCGGCGATGAAGTCTGGATCGTACTTCACCGTCCACAGCTGCTTGCGCTCGAGGAACCGTCTCAATCCCTCCTGAGCCTGGGCCTTTGTCAACCCATCCGCAAGCTGGGCCTCCGATGAAACCCACAGCAAGGAAGTGTTCTGGCGTCTGAGGTTCTCGGCCGTCGCCATGAGCTCAAGCGCCGCATACTTCTCCTTCATGGAGTACCCTGCTGAAGCTGTGTCCTCCTTCCAGAAGGCGTCATAGACGGACTTCGCGTCGATGACCAGAGCCGCGTCCACTTTGATTGTCGCGTCCTCCGGCCGGCGCAAGTCCAGCTGGTAGCCTAGCAGTTCTGCCCAAAGCGCCCGGCAGAACATCAGCTCCTGCTCGCCTTCCGCCAGAGATTGAATCTCCGCCGACAAGCTGCTCTTCGCCACCCGATGCAACTTGCCACACTTCCAGGAAATCGGGTTCACGGGCACCCGCTTTCCATCCAGAATCGACCGATGTGCAAGGCCGACAAGGTGTCCTCCAGTTGAACCGAGGTCAGGTCGATTCCCGACTGCTGCATCCGTCCACGTCACCATGATGAGCTCCTCATCCGCCTCTGCTCCGAGTTGTTCAACCCCGATGCTGAGGCTTCGTTGTTGATATACTTCACGACATAGTTTGTTGATCTCCTTCACAACGTCCAAGTTGCCCTTAGGCAAGGCACTCTGCAGCCAAGACAACTTCGCTGCATGCTGTAAGCCCGTCTGCTGGACTCTCCATTGCACCGCACCAAGCACAGCCCGGCACTGGCTCATGATGGAGTTGTTCATCTCCTTGTCGTTGGGGCCGAGCTCAACCTGCTTGAGCTCCTCGCAGTACTGCGTGTGGTCCAGGATGAAGCCATAGTCGTTCTTCTGCATGAGGTTAATGCCGCAGTGCGCGAAGGGCATCGCCTCCCAAGGCGACCAAGCGAAGGACTTGAAGAGGATGTCTAGGGCCGCAGTCCACTTTGCATTGGTCTCGTCGCCGGTGATCAGAAAATCATCGACGTGAGCGCCGATCGCACCAACCACCTTCCCGTTGTCCTTCAAGATCCACAGGCAGGGGTCACATTGCAAGCGGGTCAGGCCGGCCTTCTCCTGCATGACATCGCACACATCCAAGAACCATTCTCTTGGAGCCGAGGGCAGCCTTGAGCAGGCGAACCGCCTGTCCCCGTGGCAATCCCATAGCTTCTGAAAGCTCTTCCACCGGGACGGCGAAGATGTTCCTCTTGGCCTGATTGGAGCTGCCCTGCAAGAAGGCGGACTTCGCGTCAGCCTTGAGGCAATCCCACCGCTTGTGCGTGGCCAAGTTCAAAAGCAACATTTTGCCCCGCCTCGAAAGAGTGGGGGCGGCAGTCACGAGTTCGGTGAGGTCGGGGTCGCTGTAACCCAAGAGCACGATCCGGGCCTTTGCCTTCACATAGTCGGCGCTGTCCCCGGCCTTGAAGGTCAGCACCCAGCGCATCTGCATCAAGCGATTGGCCGGGATCTGCACATCCGCCTTGGCACAAACCTTGCGAATGATCCACTGGTCGACCTCGAGCTGCTTGGCTTCTTTCATAGCTCTTCTCTGCTCCTCCGACAACCTGCGCCATTCCACCTCCGCGCCCTTCTGGACGTTCTTGGCCGCGAACTTGGCTGGGTTCTTCACGATCTTCTTCCACTCCATCTCATTCGCGGGGGTCGGGATGGTGATGCCGAAGATGCCATTCTCTGCCTCTTCCTCAGCGACGTACTGGACAGGACTCGAAGAGGAAGCTGCAGGCAGGCTCTTCCTCACATGAAGGGGAATCTCCTCTCCTTCATGGCTCATTCTCTTCTTCCGGAACTTCTCCCGTTCCTCAGGCGTATATCGTTCCAGCGGGTTGTAGTTCAGGTCGGAGAGCAGCCGATCGATGTCGATCTCGTCCTCGGGTGATGCCGGAGTTTCCGACAGCTGGCGCTTGCGACTCTCCGGATCCTCGATGAGCTCGTCATCTTCCTGTGGTTCTGGCTTGAAAGGGATCTTGGGCTCGCTACTCCGGCGTTCCATTCGAAGTCGGCTCCGGCTTCTCCCTCGCAGCTCAGATCTCTGCTTTAGCCCAAGTTTCAAGGATCCTTGGGTGAGGTCGTCAAACTCGCCCTTGTTGAGCTGGCTAACGAGCTGCGTGAAAGTCCACGGCATGCCAGCAACATCTGTGTTCTCCGCAATGAGGCGCTCGGTCTCTGATGCGTGTCGAAGCTGATTGCGGTGAACCTTCTTCAGTCTCCCCTGGGAGATGATCCAGATGGAGCTGCTCGCTGACCGATAAATTCCCTCTTCTCTCACGCGAGTTTCGGCCGCCAGCACCCGTCCAGGTCCAAACCATCGGCCAACACGCAGTCGAGGCACGTCAACTTCATCATGCGCTGGTCGATCACGAGGGGTCTTGAACCGCTTGTAGTAGACGAGGTCTCCCGGCAAAAACTGATTCACCGGGGCTGCTCGCGAGTTGGTTGCCCGGCTCAGCTTGGCCAGGTCTTGCTGCTTCTTGTACCGTGTTTCGGCTTCTCGGCGAAGGCGTAGTTGCACTTCCAGGGGATGACCAGGCAACTGCGCATGCGAGGCTGAAGCTGGGTTGAGGTCCTCCTCCGGAAAACGGCCAAATGCCCACTGAGCTGGGGCATATCCTCCAACACGTGCTTGGGTGTTATGTGCACCGACCATCGCCCAAGCTGCTTCACGGACAGAACAGTCTCGGGCTTCCCGAAGAAAAACTTCCACTCGATGCCGAACTTCTCCGACTGCTCGTTCAACATCACCCGTCGAAGCATGGTACTCGGCCGGAACATGGGCAAGCTCGATTCCTCGCTCTGCACAGAAACGTTCCAAGTCTCTGCCTCTGAAACAACCTTCCAGGTCCAACCGGATCCGCTTGGGCATGCCGAAGTACTGGATCCAGCTCTTCTGAAGAGACTCCAACATCTCTGGCGTCGCCACGTTCTCGTGCTGGTCATCTGGGTGGGTCACGATCTCGTCGGTCACCACGTAGCCCGAAGCCTCGTCAAGGTAGAGAAGGAAGTGGTGCACCTCCGTGCCGATCCGCATGTAGAAGGTGTCGATCTGCACGGTGTGCCACAGGGTGTCTGCCTTCTCCAAGGAAACCTGGGTCATAGGCGTTGCCATGCGACCTTCTTGGCATTCCGGGCAGTTCAGCTGGTGAGCCACTGCTTGCATCTGCTCTGACGCTCCTCTTGATCTCAGGGCCCTGATGAGCGCCCTGTTGCTCGGGTGTCCACATTGACGGTGGAGCTTCAGAACCGTCTCCGCCAGCTTGTTGATCTCCTGGGAAGTGAGCCCGCCGAGGGCATTAGCCTGGGGCTCTGTCGAGCCGTAGGCCGCTGCAGTTTGTTGCATCATCGCCTTGGCCGCTGTCCTGCAAAAGGAGGGAGTGTATCTCCCAGTCCTCTCCGGAAGTCCTCCTCCAAGACACGGCGCATGTTCATGGTCTCCAGGGCACAGACGATGTAGGCTCTTCAAGTGCGTCTCATCTGTGACCCGAATCCTCCACGGCTTCTTGATGGGCCAGCCTTTGTCCATGAGGCCAAACTGGCACCCGTCCACAAGCACATCGTGGCATCGGTCTTGGGCTCTCAGCTCAGACCAGAACTTCTCGATGATGTCCCACTTCCAGGCGTAGTTCCCGCGAGGCCACTCTTGAGCAACTTCACCACCAAGTTCGAGCTGGTATCGCGCCACGATCAGCGCTCTCTTCACCATAGCCTTCAACTTCTTGCGGCGAAGATCCCCTTTTCTCTTGCCCTCCTCGGTGATCTCGTTGAGGTTCTGGATGGGAGAGCTTGGCCCGCAGGGAAGACTTATCCAGAGCCATCGGGGACGATGCTGCTTGATCATGTTGAGCACGTTCTGGAGGCCCTCATTCTTCATGAGGTCGCAGTTGTTGAACAAACCAGCTCGACCTCCACGACCACCAGCACGTTGTACTTCTTGAAGTAGTAGGCTCTCCGGTCTACAGCAGAGCTCCAGCACGTCCCACGGTTCCGGTACGCCACCACAAACTTGGAAAGCCTCCTCGATGCGGTCCTGGGTATCCTTGACATTCTCCAGAAGATACAGCAGGTCCTCATCGGCCAACGGGAACTTCTCCACCGGCTGGTAGACACCGAGGTTGTCATACTCCAGGGTGTCCTCACCCTTCACGGTGGCGAAGTCACCGTCCAGGAGCTTTCCGTCCGGGCGTCGTACTCCTGGTCTTCTGCCGAAACCTCGTTCTTTCTCATCTTCCTGCCTGGAGTCGTCTTGAGCTCCTCCGCATCGCTGGGCTGAGAAACACCCTCTTCCTTGATGTTCTCCTCGTGGTAGCCCTGCTTTGCGAGCGCCTTCGCCTTCTGAGCCTTGATCACCTCCAGGCGCTTCATCAAGCTTCTTTCCGCTCCCTCGAGGCAGATCGCCTGGTTCTTGAGAAGAGGGTTGTGTGCCGCCTCGTTCCCAAGGGACTCCACCACCTCCTTTGTGTCGCTCGGCAACGGTCCGGCCTGGCGGGTCATGGCATGAGCTCCGTAGGCTGGGGTGTAGCTCAGCCTGAGTCTGCACACCGCACACGCCGTCCAAATGGCATGGGCGTTGGATCCCGAAACCGAACCCCGGCCGGGGCGTGCTTCCTGATGGTTGCCGTTGCATGGTGGCCCGGTCAGGCGAGGATCTCGAGGGTCTGGTCCCACTTGTCGTCCGTAGTCGAACTTCTCCCCCAGGGGACCAGTCGTTGGTTTGGTCTTGACCTTGGCCTTCGCTGCTCCCTTGCTCGCCGGGACGATCTCGGGTGTCTTGCCATTGAGGGGGTCCCTGGTCGTCTCCTTCTCGGATGCCATGGCGGGAGAGTAGCGAGGCTAGCGAATTGGACTGGGCGAGGATCGCTAAGAGATACCAACGCATCCCGTCAGCGGGGTCTTGGAGCCGAGCAGCCGGAGGCATAGAATGATCATCAATCACAAACACACACTCCTGTCTGTGATCACGGGCCAGTGACTTCGACGAAAACCTGGCCATGCCACTGCTTTCCGGCACGCTCATGGAATCCCACCCCCGTCCCGGAAGATGCACCATGTATGCTCCGTCAACGGGCTTGCTCCAGTTGAGAACGTCAGAGGTCTCTGTGCTTGACGCAAAACTCACTGCCGATGTGGCAGCTTGTGAACAGGGTCCGGATGCCAACTTTTGAGAGGCACGTCGAACAGGGGACCTGGAAACCTCCCTCAGTGGTGCACTTGGTGGTAGGTGACGGGGAAGCTCCAATCTCTTGCCTGTGGTGAGCCAGTCCTCCTGCACATTGATCAGGAGGTGGCCGCATCTGCTTTTCACTAACGGGATGGCGATGGCTGGATCCACCGCCTGCATGATGATAACTCCTTTGAAGACGTCTATGATGGCTTGCAACTTCCCGAGGGTCTTGATGCCGATCAGCACGGGGACGCCCGGCGCATCCAGGGTGTAGATGCCAAGAGATAGGCGCCGGTCTCCAAGGTTCTGGGGTAGCAGGAGATAGCTCTCGCTCTTCTGGATGGCCCCGTTGCCGAACTTGAAGGACTTCAACGGGGCGGGGACAACCTTGATCTCCTCCTTGACTGGCGCCGGTATCCAGCACTCCATATCCTTCCGACTCCGGGCTCTCCACCACCGCAATCATGATGGGGTCCGGAATCTTCTCCTGGTACAGGATGTCCCCGGCGTCCAAGGTCGTCTGATCTCCACCTCCAGGAAGACCATCATCTCGGGGAACTGAGCGAGTGCCACTCTAAGGATGTAGGGATCCTCCGGGAACCTGGGGCTTGGAAGACCTCCGCAGGGTCCAGGATGATCTCCGATTTCGTCATGCCGATCAAGTCCGGGTTGAACCTGACGTCTCCATCGCCTCCCTCCTCCAACTCGATCTGCTCCTCTTGCAGCATGAAGATGCCCAGGTGGCTTTCCACGAAGTAGCTCCCAGATGACTTCCCACCTTTGCCTTTTCCTCTCTTGGGGCAATGGCGAAAATCATGCTGTTGGGAACCACAGATGAAGCACCCGGTGTAACCCGGCTGACCCGGTTGCTGCACTGCAAGGACAGATCCAGCAGGAACGGAAGGGGTGGTTTCCATAGACAAAACCGAAGGCTGCCCCTTTCCTTTCTTTCCTTTGAACTTCCCTTTTCCACCTCCCTTTGAGGGGTAGAATCCCCGGTTGGCTCCTTTGGCAGCCATGACTCTCCGAGCCTCCTGAAACGTCCGGGCCTTCTGCTCGTAGGCCGCGTAGGCTTCCTGAACCTCCTTCAGCTGCTCGGGCACCATCAACGAAGTCTGCTGCTGCGTCTCCCAGTCGGACCATGCCCAGTAGGTACCAGAGATGTCCTGGTGGTAGTACTCGCCGTCCCCGCCGGAGTCCCACCAGGAGTAGCCACCGTCTTCCTCTTGGTTCCAGAAGCCATCTTCCATCACGCTCTCCAGGTTGTGCTCTTGCGTCTTGGTGGGGTAGTCCGGCATGGGGCTCTTGTTCACCCAGTGGACCTGGTTCAGGTCGACGAACTCCTCGACCTCCAGCTCCGTGCCCATGAAGATGCCCCACTCTCCATCTTCCTCAACCCAGAAAGAGCGCCCTTTTCCACCACCTTTTCCTTTACGGCCTCCGGATTGATCCGGATGGGTGAGCTCCTCCTCCACCGCTCTCAGACCGCGCTCGACATCGGCGCTGTGCAGGCTGTTGTGGATGGAAGCCAGCACATTCAGACGTTGGGCCGATGTCAGTGCAGCCCTCCTCAGCATGATCCATCCCACAAGCTCGTCGGGTAGTGCAGGAGGTAGAGCGGTGTCCAAGGATTCCCAAACTTCTTGTCCATCTGATGCCGAAGAGGATGATGAGGATCTTCCTCTCCGGCGGTCTTTACCTTTTCCTTTGCTTCGCCCTTTTCCACGTCCTCGACCATGACCGCTTCCACCGCGGCTCAGATCTGATCGAGGATCTCCGCTTTCTTCATCAGGCTCATCTTCTCCATCTCCAAAGGCTTCCCGTGGATCGAGAGGCCATCCATCCCAGCCGTCCTCCCCGATCTCGCCCGTCTGATAGGGCTCCTCCTCGGTCCTTGCACGCGACCTCCTCGTCGTTGGCGATGAACTTGGCGATTGTTCAGCACGAGGAAGGTCCGGTTGTGCTCCAGGGGTCTTTGCTTCTTTGCTTAGCTGGGTGTGTTCTTGTCGAGCTCGCTGTAGCGCTCGCTGAGACGGCGATGAGCTTCTCGCACATGTTGGCACCAAGAAGCCATTGACATCGTCGGGGGCCGTCTCAACCTCAGCAACAGCTCCTCTGCTCGAACACCGGCATCAGGAACGGGAGTCTTGGCGAGGCGGTTCTCCAAGTAGTCCAGGAGATACTTCGCACCGTCGTGCTGGCTCAAACGTTTGTGGTCAATCTCCTGGGTGACAAGCCATGCTCTCCCGGAGAGTTGCGAAACCAACTCCGGTCCCAGGTAGCGCCTGCGCCTCCTTCTCGTCCGTTCCCAGGCCAGCCTCACCTTCCGCACGAAGTCCAGCCAGGTAGCAAAGTCCCCATCCCAAGTGACCCGGAAGCTGTCCTGGTTCTTATCCCCCATGGATTCCCGAAAGTCCGAGGACAAAACCAGCTCCGGCGAGGCCTGGGATCCCGTGATCTCCGGCTGAAGGCAACCTGCTCTGAGACCTTCGGCTCCTCCACGAACAGGTTCCACCTCCAGCTCACCCTGGCGGTCCTCTCAGCTTTGCCGCCCGCCTGCTCTGTGGCAGGCTCCGCTACCAATTTCGGTAGCACCTTGGGGTCAGGTTCCAACTCCCCCAAAGCAACACCAACCAAAGTCAAGTGAACTCGACCGTCAACAAGTTGTCCCGCAAGTAGAGCTCGCAGGTCACGCGTTTTCCATGTAGCTGCGTTGCTGGTGCAACGATTCGGCTTAAGGGGCCCCTAGGTGGGCCAGGGCCAAAATGGCGATCGTAGCCTCTCCATGAAACATGCTACACACGGCTGAGGCTTACACACTGACACCTTCGGACCAGCAGGGTTTGGTGGCTCTCGGCTCCTCCAAGGCATCCGCGCGCTGCCTGCCTTACAGTCCGCTTGGTTGCTGCTTTTGTTCTGTGCCTCTCCCCGGTGCACCCATGTTCTGCGCGCGTTGCCGCCCGTGGCCTCGCTGGCTTTTGCCGAGTCCCACGATGCGGCTATCGCCGCATGTGTTGTGGATCTGTTAGGGACTGGCCCCCTTCCAGACTCTGCCCTCCAGATCGCCCAGCTTCCTTTCCAGCAAGGCGGCCTCAGCCCGGGCTGCGTATTAGGTTAGCTAAATTCAAGAGTCATGCTCTGGTGGAGGGGTGGAAATGAGGTACGGCACGTAGGTGCGGTGGGGCGGTGCGGGGGTACGCTTGCGCGGTGCGGTGGTGCGGTGCAGGGTACGCTTGCGTGGTGCGGTAGTGCGGTGTGCGGGTGCTATAAGGTGCGCTTGCGAGGTGCGGTGGTGCGGTAGTGGGGTACGCTTGCGCGCTGCGGTGGTGCGGTGCAGGGTACGCTTGCGTGGTGCGGTGGTGCGGTCCGGGGTACGCTTGCGTGCGTGGTGCGGTTGTGCCTTGCGGGGTACGCTTGCGGTGGTGCGGCGCGAGGTACGCTTGTGTGGCGTGGTGGTGCGGTGTGGCAGCGAGTACGCCCAGCGGCGGCCTGCAGATACTCTTTGTGGGGTGCATCGCAACTGGCGGATTGAACATAATTTTCTGTGCATGCTTCAACTGCCAATTCGAAGGTAGCGTGGGACCGTACCCTTCATCATGTTGAACACCAATTTCCAGGAACACATTTTCAATTTCCAGGAAACACCAATTTCGATGAAAATACAACACATTTCGAGGTACACCCTGGTTCCCTTTTCGGAGAAACCTTTTTGGAGAAAACAAGGCACATGTCCACCAATTTTCAGAAAAGCACCACCAATCCCTGGGACCTTAACCCAAGGACAAAAAACACACACTACCAGGAATACATCACCAACCTCCGGGAAAACAGCACCAATTGCACCACAAAGGAGGAAAACGCTGCAACTGCAAAAATAACACAATGATTGTACTGTACCAACACAATTAATGTCCAGGAAAACACCGCTAATTTCAAGCTGCGATGGACCCCTTTCCTCGAGAAAAAAACACCACAAATTTCCAGACAAACATCACCACTGGAAAACACCATCAATTCCAAAGAAAACATAATTTTCGCAAGAAAACTCCACCAATGTCTAGGAAAACCACAACTTTCGAGGTACACCCGGGGGACCGTACGTACCCATTCTTGAGAAAAAAACACAAAAATCCAGGAAAACTCCCCCAATTTCCAGGAAAGCACCACCAATTCCTAGAAAAACACCACAAATTTCGAGGTACACCCTAGGACCGTACCCGGTTTTCGAGAAAAACACCACCAATTTCCAGAAAAACACAACCAATTTCCAGGAAAACACTACCAATTCCTAGAAAAACACCACCAATTTTGAGGTACACCCTGGGCCTGTACCCGTTTGTTGAGAAAAAACACCACCAATTTCAAGGAAAACACCACCATTTTCAAGGAAAACACCAATTCCTAGAAAAACACCACCAATTTCAAGGTACACCCTGGGACCGTACCCGTTTTTCGAGAAAAAACACCACCAATTTCCAGGAAAACACCACCAATTTCCAGGAAAACACAACCAATTCCTAGAAACACACCACCAATTTCAAGGTACACCCTGGGACCGTACCCGTTTTTCGAGAAACAACACCACCAATTTCCAGGAAAACGCCACCGATTTCGAGGAAACCACCACCAATTCCTAGGAAAACACCGCCAATTTTGAGGTACACCCTCCGGACCACTCTTTTTTCGAGAAAAAAACAATCACAACTTTCAAGAAAAAGCACCCCAGCCAGGCCTAGGCCCGTACCAACCGTACCCCCAGCACCGCACCAACCGTGCCCCCACACCGTACCAACCGTACCCCCGTACCGTACCAGCCGTACCCCCATACCGTACCAACCGTACCCCCGTGCCGTACCAATAAGTTGGTTGTGTTTTTCCTAGAATTGGTTGTGTTTTCCTAGGAATTGGTTGTGTTTTCCTGGAATTGGTTGTGTTTTTTTTGTGAAAAAAAGGTACGGTTTTGGGGTACGGTTGGTACGGTTTTTGGGGTACGGTTGGTACGGTACGGGCGTACGGTTGGTACGGTACGGGCGTACGGTTGGTACGGTTGTTGGGGCACGGTTGGTACGGTACGGGCGTACCGTTGGTACAGTACGGGGGTACGGGGTACAGTGCGGGGGTGCGGTTTGCACGGTACGCGAAATTGGTAGTTTTGTCCTGAAAGTTGGTGGTTTCTGGAAATTGGGTGCTTTTCTTGTTGTATGTACTTCGAAGTTGGTTGTGTTTTCCTGGAAATTCGTAATGTTGTCCTGAAAGTTGGTGGTGTTTTCCTGGAAATTGGTTGTGTTTTTGTTTGTTGTGCTTCTGAAAAAAATGTGTCTTCCTGGAAATTGGTTTTGTTTTCCTGGAAATTGGTTTTGTTTGCCTGGAAATTGGTGGAGGGTACAGTCCCGTTTTCTTGGACATGTCTGGTGCTTTCCTAGAGTGTGATCACGAAACAAGATTGGTGGTGTTTTTCTTGAAATTGGTGGTGTTGACCTGAAAAAAAATGATTTTTGTGTGGAAGCGTGTTTTTGTCATCTTTCGATAAACTAAAGGTACTGTCCCAGGGTGCGAAGCTTTCTGGAAATGTGTGGTGTTTTCCTGGAAACTGGTCGCGTTGTCCTGGAAATGTGTGGCGCTTTCCTGAGAATGATTCGTGTTGTTGTCTCGGCAACAAGCTACGCTAACTTGAAATTGGCGGTGTTTTGCTCGAAATTAGTGGCATTTCCCTGGAATTTGGGGGTGGTTTCCTCGAAATTGGTGGCGGTTTCTTTGAAATTGGTGGTATGTTTTTGACAGGAACGGCACGGTCCCTGGCTACCTCGAACTTGGTGATGTTTTCTTGGAAATTGGTATTGGACAGTGCTTTTGTGGAAATTGGTGGTGCTCTCTAAAGTTCTAAAGTTGACTCTATAGCAAAAAGGATACAGTCCCAGTTGTGTTTTCCTGGAACTTGATTGCGTTTTCAAAAAAACTCGGCCCCAAGCCCTCTCCCCCACCCCCTCCGAATATTTGACAAAAAACACTGGGCAATCCTGAATGAGGTCAGACCACATTAAAGCAGACCAACACAACAGCAGTCCACACCCATCACACCGGCAGATCATACCCATCGCACCAGGACCGCAACCCTCTCACCAGCAAACCTCCGCACCCATCGTGCCAGCAGACCGTACCCATCGCACCAGCAAACCACACCCATCAGACCGAACCAATGCACCACCAGACGGTACCGTCGCACCGGCAGACCGCACCTGTCGCACCAGCAAACCGTACGCAACGCACCAGCGGACCGCCCCCAGACTGTACCTATTGCACCAGTACAGACCGCACCCATCCCACAAGCGTACCCATCACACTCGCAGACCGTACTCATCGCACCCGTCGCACCAGCAGACCGTACCCATCGCACCGTCAGAGCGCACCCATCCTACCAGCGCCATGCACCTATTGCACCACCAAACCGTGCCTATCGCAGCAGCAGACCGTATTCATCGTGCCAGCAAAACGCACCAATCACACAAGCAGTGCCCATCGCACCCGCAGACTGTACCAATCGCACCCGCAGACCGTACCCATCGCACCAACAGCCCGTGCCCATCGCACCCGCAGACCGTACCCGTCGCACCGTCAGACCGCACCCATCGCACCAGCAACCGCACCGATCGCACCAGCAGACCGTACCCACCGCACCAGCAACCGTACCCGTGCAACCGTACCCCTACATTCCAAGTCACCAGAACCACCCCTTAGCATGACTCTCGGATTTAGATAAGTATTAGGCGTCGTGGGCAGACACGCTGCCCGTGCTGCATCGCCAGCTCCCAACTTTGGCCGGGGAGATCCTGGTGAGGCTTCGTGCCCAGGAACCTGCTGGACCTGCACTCTCGGGCGTTCTCCAGGCCCAGGACGCGCTGACCACGGCAGGGTTTCGCCCGCCTTCTTGGGAGGAGTTGCTTGACAATCCAGCCCCGCGGTCATTTTTGGACTTGTCCGGGCACCTGCCCGAGCCCAGCGCCCGGGGCTGGCAAGCGCCCGCTGCCACTGCCATTGCTGAACAACTCCAAGCTGCCCTACTGCCACAGCTTGACGCTGCGTCCCAAGCGCTGTTGTTTTCCCAGACTGGGCCTTTCAGCAGCCGCCCTTTCTGCAGTGTGCCGTCCTGCCCCGAGCTCACCTTCCCTTCTGACCACTTGCGTGCCCTTCTGTTGCGGCGTTTGCGCCTTGCCCTTGTCCGCGCGCAGCTGCCGGCGGCAGGAGGCACGGCGCCGAAAAGAGGCCACTTACCCCGAGCTTGTTGGCAACGCCCGTTGCCGCCTTGTGGCTCTCGGGGCTGAAGTTGGGGGCCGCTGGAGTGCTGGGTTTGTGCGCTTGCTGGCCCACGGTGCACCGCTGGTCTGGCTTGCTCGCCGCGGCTGCATCCCTAGCTTTTGCTGAGAGCTTGACTTGCCTGCCGTCGCCTTGCCTTAGCAACCTTGACGGGCCCGGCCCCGACATCAGGGCACAAGGGCTGCGCAGGCTGTTTTTTCGGAGGCCAGCTTCCTCACCTGCAAGCGCTGTTGTTATGGAGGCCAGCAACTTCACATTCAAGGCCCCTTAGAAAATCCCCCTTAAAACACGTTGAAGGCACTGCGGAAAAAGCGCAACAAAAAAAAAAACACGTCGCCAAAAGGCGGCACGTGGCATGCGTCGCCACCGGGCCCTCGGGGGGGAGCTCGAGCAGGCGTGCGCTGGCTGGCTGGGCCCGCAGCGGCTTTTCCACTCGCCAAGCGGGCGAGGAAATCCTCAGTCTCTGCCGAACACCGCCCGCCCACCTCCAGCCCAAGCACGGCACCGGCTGCAGTGGCGGGCTCCGGGTAGGTTGTCGGCGCTTCCTCTCCTCAGCTTCGGAGGATGCGGAGGGCTTTGCCAGGCTCGACGTCATTGCCGGGGCAGCTAACTACGTTCCGTTTTTTTTTTCCGCCGCGTTTCTGTCGCAATTAAGGGGGGGCCCGGGCACCAGGGTTCTGCAAACTGTTTTTTCGGAGGCCAGTTTCCTCACCTGCACGCTGTTTTTACGGCGGGCAGCGTCCTCGCGTGCACACGACGGCTACCGGGCCGGCAGCCGCGACGCCCCCAGGGGAAGATGGGCACGCAGCGAGAAGGTCACTCAAGTCCGGGCAAGGCCCATCAAGGTTGCTCAGGCCAGGGGAGGGCAAGGAAGTGAGGCTGTCAGCGAAGGCGAGCGAAGCTGCAGCGCACAACAAGCCAGACCATCGGTGGACATAAGCACTTCGAAGGGCAGGGCGAAAGGCCTCCGGCGCGGCTCAGGCTCTGGCACGCGCAAGGAGGCGGAGAAAAGAGGCGGCCTCTGACCCCCAGCGGCCTCCGACCTCTACACCGATCACAGCCAGGCGGCAGCAGGCGCTGGCAAGAAGCTCGGGATAGGTTGCTTCCTTGCGGCGCCGGGCCTCAAGAAGGGCGACGGGTCGGGCCGGGTCGCCGAGAACGGGCCTCCCCAGCGGCGGTGGGCGGAGACACAATGGTCGTGTCAACCGCGAGCTGGGCCCCATTCCACAAAGGGAGGCCGTTGGCGATGACCTCGATGCGACGGTCATCAAAGCGAGAGACCGCCACATTGAGGTCACGGACAAGGCTGCTGCACGCTCGAGTGGGCAGCCTCGACTCCGGGGTGCGCCAGACCGGGAGTACGCTGCACGGTGGTCGCCACGAGGGCCAAGAGGGCCAAGAGGGCGACGACACCGACAGGTGCGGGCGGACAGGGGCAGGGGGGGGCGGAAGAGCACGCAAGGGTTCGGAGGGGAAGGTGAGCTCAGGGCAGGTCGGAACAGTGGTGAAAGGGCGACTGCTGAATGGGGCAGTCTGGGGAAACAGGAGGGCCTGCGAGGGCGCATCCAACTGAGCCAGGAGCTGGCGCCTGCCAGCCCCGCGCGCTGGGTTCGGGCATGTGGTCGCCTGGCTCATTGGACTGGGGGGGGGGCTTGGGCACCGACGTGGGCAAGTCAAACCCAAGCGCTGCCTGTGACTGGAGCACGCCTCGGAGGGTGGGGCCGACGGGCTCGCCGGCTTCAAGCCTGGCGACAACGTCGGCGGCGAAGCGCGGGAGCTGGCGGTGCAGCACGGTATCACTGACAGACCTTCGGCGCTGCGGCAATGGCCCGCACCAGGCCCGCACCAGGGTTTTTCGGGCAAAATCGGCAGCTTGGAGCGAAGTCGGAATTCCGACCTCGGTGGGAGAGCGAAGTCGGAATACCGACCTCGGTGGCAAGAATTGCGGCCTCGCGAAAAGGACCGAAGCCGCGGAGCCGGCCTCGCTTTCAGACCGAAGCCGCGGAGCCGGCCTCGCTTTTAGACCGAAGCCGCGGAGGATTACGAAAGCTTGTGTCACGGGGCGGCACGGGATGCCCATGACGCTGACGCGGTTGTGGCCGCCTGCCTTGCGGATTTGTTGGGAGCCGGCCCGCTCCCGGACCACGCGCTCCAGCTCCCTTTCCAGCAAGGTGGCCTCAACCTGCTGGGGTCGGCCGCCTATTGGGCCTCGTGGGCCGACACTTTTCCGCAAAGGCGAGCGAGGTCACAGGTGGCAAGGACCGCAGAAGGTGACAGCAGCGCGGTGAAGCACAAAACAAAAGCAGCAACCATGCGGATTGAAGGTCGGGCAGCGAGCGGATGCCTTGGAGGAGCGAGTCCTGCTTGGCGCGTGTGGCTTGCAACTGGGCAGCGGCAGCAACATATGCAGGATGGCCACAGGGAAGTGACGAGCCCCTCTTGCTCGGGCGGCAAGGCCGGGTCACCGACCCAGCCCGGGCCGTCAGTGGAGCCAAGCTCTTGGATGCCTGGCGGCTCGAGCCCGGCGGCGTTCCAAGCCCTTGTTTTGCTCTGGTGGACTTTGATGCACACATGCCAAAACAGGTGCTGGGACAGTAGATTGAAAACCACACGGGCCCGGGCTGAGGGGACGATGACATAAATCTCATCGAGGTAGGCAAACACGAGCTCCCCTGGGCGAAGGTGGCGCTGGAGTTCTACCAGGTCCGGGTGCTGACCCAATGCATAGATTCCTGGCATGAGCGGGTCGCCTTGTTCACCGCCTTCTGCCTGTGATCGGGCGCGGCCGACCTGCAGCATCATGACACAAACCGAGAGATGCCGCGTAAAACTGCCGCACGAAAGGGAGACAGGCACAAGCACCGGGCACGCGGGAAAGACCGCTGAGCATGGCCAGGCGGCTGACGGTGTCAAAAGCCCCGACCCCATCCACGGACAGGATTGTGGGATCAGGATCCGCCTCCGTGGCGGCCTGGAGGGCGTGCGCGAGAGCTTCGGTGCCGGCACGCGTGGAGAGGGCGAACTGAAACGGCTGACAGGCCTCCTGCAGGTTGGCGATGCCAGGGGGAACCTGCGCCCGTGCGAGATCAGTGGCTGCTCGGACGAAAGCAAGACCAGATGCTTCGTCATCCAAAACAAGGCGGCACAACTCCGAGGTGTGGCCACTGGGGCCCGCTGCTGCTCCTTTACGGGCACGGCGCAGGTTTGCAAGGAGCGTGTGGGCGGAGAGCGCGACAAAGACCCCAGGCTGGAACTCCAGAAGCGCCGGGGTACGGCTGGGCGGGTCGCCTGGCTGGGTCGCGCAACTCGGCAAGGGTGGCCGGCGACAAGGGCTGCGCTGGCTGCGGGGAGCTCACCCTGGCTGACCAGCCTGGCTGCACGCTCCGCGCGGCGGCTTTGCTCGGGAGGCGAGACTGGCGGTTGGGCGTCACCCGTGGCTGGGATGCAACGGGTGGCACTCTGAAGGAGCAGCTCCCACCGGCCGGCTTGGAAGTCCAAGAGCCGCGAGCGCCACTCTGGCTTTGTGAGGCGGTGGGTGCCGGGGGGGCGGTGGAGCAACAAGCGGGGCAGGAGCAGCCAGAGCGCACCTGAGCGGGGGCATCCCCGGGCCGCGCGACATCAATTGCCCGAAGAGCAAACGAGAGCGCTGCACGGAAAGGTCCTCGGAGGAATTTGGGCGGGCACTGGAAAAAAGACAGCGCTGTTGAGGGAGCGCCTGCAAACCCACCTAGTCAAAACGGGCAAGGGCAGAACGAATTAGCTGTCTAGGTCCGGCATGCGCGGCAGGCCCGCTGGAGGGGTTGTGTCCGAGTCGGCCTCGAAACGCGCACCTCCATCAGGGCGACCCATGGAGTGAGCGGGGGACTGGGCGCGGGTGGGGCGCCGTCCGCCAGCGGCTGGGAGACTGGTCTGTTTCGAAGTTGTTGTTCCCGCTGCACGGTGGCTTCAAAGAAACGGCACTGGCAGCAGGCCCTCGTCCTTTCTGAGGTTGACGATGTTAGCAGCCCTGTGCACAGAAACAGGAGCAGCAGAACGATGATTTCCTCAGTTGCCTCACCAGGTCGGTCAAGTGGCGCTGCTTCAGGAACCATCTCGCACACAAAGGCATCTGGCAGCCACTTGCTAACTCTCCAGATGACATAAAAGACAGAACAAGCTCGCTCGGAAATGGGCGTTGTGGATCCGCCGCGTGACCTTCGCTATTATTTTCTTAATGGCTCTCTTGTCTCGGCTCTGCCAGCCACGAGGTTCTCCGACTCTTGTTTGGATATTTTTGATTTTTCTCCACGCCTTTTTTCCGCCTGCAGTTTTCAGGCAACAGCCAGCGGGCTTGCCGCAAGACAGCCGGCGATATCAGCCGTGTCGCGCGCCTGTTCTTTTTTCAGAAAAAAAAGTGTGATTTCGGCACTATCAAATCTGATCTGGCGGCACTTATTTGAGTCCGGCCCTTTCCATGAAATGTGCAACATTTCCATAAAAACCTGGCTGCTTCATCCTTCGCCGGATCCGTGAGTATCCCGGGAAAATTGAAAAGCCGAAGTTTGGAATGTTGCAAGATGCGGCGCGTAACGCTGCCCAAAAACATTTTTGGAAGACTATTGAGGACTGTTTGTTTAAGAGGGCCTACAAATTGCAAAATCACCTTTAAGCCTCTGCGTTCTCTAGGGCGAGGGTTGTGGGCTTTCCTATATATGTGGAAGGGCTAGGCGGGCTATCGTAAAGAATTTCATTTTTCCAATCGCCACCGACGTCGTCAACTCGTTCGACATGGTTCATGCAAGCCGCGTGCTGCCAGCGCCGGGCAGACACGCGCCGCCGCTCTCGTCAAAAAAAGGCAACGGGGTACAAAAGGCGATGTCGCTGGCGGGGTTTCACGAGGTTTGGCCAAGAAGCCAACAGAGTCAACGCGAGCCCTGCCGCTGAAGCAGCAAAGGAGTTTTCCGTGAGAAAGCTAAAAAAATTGGACTCGAAGTGGGTGGCTGAGCGCAAGCAAACGATAGCCGTTTGCAAAGCCGCGCGCCAAGCGCAAGAGTCGCTGGTTAGCAAGCGCCGCAGGAAGGGAGCTGGAAATTGTGGGGCCCAAGCTCAACTTTGAATAATCAAAGTCGCGACCGTCACGCAGCCCGTACGTCCGGCCAACGCAAAACTTGTGTGTTTATATTGGACGACTAAAAATATTATGAATTTTGGCCCGTGCAAGTCGTTGGGCATCGGGCGCTTCCCACAAAAAACGGCTGGAAGTCGTTGCCCGCGGCTTGCCTGTGTGTGGGGGGTCAGCGGCTTGCAGTTGACGCCGCCTTTGTGTCGCCGTCGACCTGGCCCTACCGGATGGGTGGCCGCGTCGCTCGTGCAAACGTTCGCCGCCGCGAAAAGCGAGCTCTTTCGATCTGCGAGATGCCGCTTGGCCGTGCTTGACATCGAAGTCGGCGGCCGTTGGAGTGACGAGGCCGCCTTTTTCGCGCGTTCACTTGCGCGCGCTTGCGGTCTGTGCTCATCGCGCGCTGGCCCGCGCTCCTGACACACGTCGCGATGTGGGCCTTCTGCAATCTTGATGGGAGTTTGCCGCTTCTTCGCGAGCTGCTTGCGGACAGCAGTGCTGGGCCCCCTTTTGCTATCCGGCGCCCAACATTTAAAGCAATACTTGGAGCAGGCCGGCTTCGATTCTCTCCGCGCCGTGAAGCCTCGGCTGTTTTTTTTCTCAGCTGCCTGCGCAGCAGCGGGGAAACCTGGTTGATCCCGCCAATGGTTGTTTTCTTTCCTCACGTTTTTTTCCGTCTGCCCGTGCTCACCCCCGACAAGCCCCTTTTTTAAGGGTGCGCCCACGCACTGGAGGACGTTGGAGGACTTAGGCTGTGGCTGTGGAGGCTAGCCTCCCCACATGCAGCGCTGTTGCTGACCCGGTCAGCGTCCGGGCACAGGCAGCCGACTGCACTCGGGCGCTTCGGGGTACCGGAAGTCAGCAAGGACGTCGCTGACATCCGGAACGGGCCCGTCGCTGACATCCGGAACGGGCCCGTCAAGGTTGTGCGCGCCGGCTCCGGGCAGGGCAAGAAGGCTGGTGGCGTCTGGTGGCATACGCCCGCGCGGCGACAAAAAAAATGAGGGCCGACATACGCTTGTCTCAAAAGTTGAGAGGGAAGCCAAACCGCTTTGGGGTTTAGGGCTGGCCGGGCGCCCAGCCCCGTCCAGCTTTTTTGCATGCAAGGAGCTGGCCTCCGTAAAAACAGCCGCCAAAACCCTTTGTGCCCAGGGGCATCCCCTGACCTGCTTTTCCGGGAGGGGGGGGGAGGCCCATGCAGTGGAAAAAGGCGCGTGGATTTTATTTCAAAAATCAGGCACACTTAGGCGAGCCTTTCCAGACATGGCCATGGCCAAAAGTTGAAAAGGGTGTTCTTCTGCAGCTTCTGCCTGGTTCCCGTTTTGAGATCAGCCTGCAGACAGCTGCGACATCATCCAAGTGATCGCAGAGTGGAAAGGCCGGAGTTGCGAGACTGTGTTTAAACCTCTAAAACTTGAAAGCCAAGCCAGGCCAATCATGATTGCGTCAAGCTATGGTGGACTACATCGGCAACAAGGGCAAGGGCAATGCCAAGGACAAGTTCAACAAAGGCTCGAAACCAGCCACGTGTTGGCACGAGGCGCCCCGGCGCGGTTAGCTGCGTCCAGGGACCTCCAAGTGCCAAATGTTCAATTGCAAGTGTTTGCTGCCATCTGGTTGGGGCCACGGCGCTTGGGAAGGGCTAGTGCCAAAACCCGCGGTCGACCACAACCGCGTCTAGCGTGCTGGCTGGGACAGGCGGCGGACACGCCAGTCTAGACACCGTCTCATCTAAGGCAAGGAGAAAGGGCCCGCCTTGCACCCTGGCAGGGCAGTTGCTGGCGAGCGAGGCTGAGCATGCGCTTGTGGTCGCTGATAAGGCGGCGTGGTGTCCCCGCTGCGCGGCTGGCGGGTAAGCGGAAGTCCAAGTCGGCTGACGCAAACGCAGAATGCGCATCGCAATCAGAGCTGGCATCGTGGGCTGCCACTGAGGAAAACGTGTCGGCTGTGCGGCGTCAGGATGATCTGGCTCTCATTCTGGTGCCGGTTTGTCCGGGCTCGGAGCCGGAGGGAGGACGCACCCTCCTTGAGTGACATCCTCGCGAACATGCCGGACGCCCCCACGGGAAAAAAAAACGCGCCAGACATACAACGAGGCAGCTTCGTCGATCCACACACCTCCAACTTCGAGCGCCAGGACGACGAGGCAGATACCTGCGTTCCTTCCGCTTCGGCTCAGCGAGGCGGCGCCTCCGACCCAGAGGGCTCCAGGGCTGACACAGCCTCGCTTCGACGTCCCACAAGGAAGCGTCACTAAGCAATCCACGCGGCCCAACCCCAGCGCTGCCGTTTTTTTCCGGGCCTGAGCGAGGGCGACGACGGCACGACCCAAATCACTAGTGCTTGTCCGAAGCAAGACGATGAAAACTAAGAAGTCTCACTGGATGCCGAAGAGCGTGCCGGAAGAGCGCAGTGGCCCAAACGGAGCCGTGCGCGCGTGAATCGACGTCAGGCGGACGCAGGGCCCTCAGCGTCACTGGCACCAGCAACAAAGGGGGTGTGTTCCGTTAGATGGGGTGCTCATTACCGTTTCTTGGGGGGTGCACCCTTCATCAAGCATCAGCTGGTACATCTTACATTCCACATGCCCACTGTACAGGTATTCATCTCCTCCCCACAGTGCCCGTTTTGGCTTGGACCAAAAAGACATGGAAATCCAGGCGACCCTTTCGAACCTGGACGCATGAACATTTGGAAAACCTCCAAACCTGATGACGGCTTTGGGCAACGGCAAGTACGTGCCGCAAACGACGCACACCGAAAGTGCTCGCAATTCGGCGGAGGGACACTTTGAAGTCATCGCAGCGCGTTTCAATTGCACTAAAACTATTTTTCAGTAGAGAGGCTAGAATAAGGGTATCCTTTTTTTTGCTGTTTAGTAGGGGAACCTAGGTGTGGAAAGAAGACATGATGCACATCGCTGGCAATTTTTCCATCGCCTTCCACTGCCAGGTGGCTACGGAGTAGCAATGTCTAGTGGGATACTCTTGGCACAGCCGGTGATGTCGATGAAGTGAGGTTTGTAAAAAAAAAAAAAGCGAACAAACCAAGGAGTGAGAAGGGTTTGGGTTGGCACCATCACTAAACTGTAGGGAGGGTTCTAACAAAGCGAACATGTGCGCTATAGTGCCAACGACGTGGCGACGTGACGACCCGCGGATTGTGCCGTCGCACAATGCCACACGTTGTGCCGTTCCAGACGTGTCTGCTAAAGGCATGCAATGTGGTCACAGCACCCATTCATTTGTTCTCCTCTAGCGGCAATCGACAATCTTTGGATGCCTGTCTCTCAATGTATGCGGAGGTTGTCTGCAAATGACAGCACTGAAACGCGAATGAATGAGATTCGATAGGCCCTGTGCAAACCAACTACAGGGCAACGATCAAATGCTGACTCCTCCAAATCACGAGCTGCGTCGCGGCTGAACTGGTGAAACGCTCTGTGCTGGCTCACTCATCGATGTCATAGCCAGACTGCCAGGAAGATTGCGGTCAGCAAGATGCAATGGAGTTTCCAAATGTTGGCATTCCCGAGGAAGGGGCTGAGGGGTCCCAACTCCGTTTCCCTGTCTTCCTACAAATGAACATCAAATCTTTCAACAAACTGCAGGAGTCACCACTCTCCTGCAATTCCATTTGTACGGGGATGGGGATATCTCATCCTCGGACCTCACAAACCTGCCATTACAGCCCACTTTCGACCGATTCTTCCTCCCCCCCTGCCCCTCCACCGCCACTTTACGGGGCCCAACTTGCGATGCCTAGCCAAACCATGGGTTGCAAGCGAGTGAGACCCCAACATGTCCTACTGGTGACTCTCCTTTCTTGGGTAGCCAGAGTTCCCGCATGGTGCACCACCCGAAAAAAGGGGTTGGCATGTATTCCTTCTTGACCCCAAAAGGTACCAGCTCTAAAACACGACCAAACGTGTGCTTCCCCCCCCCCAAACAAATAAAAACATGTTGGGGGCAGCAGGAGAAATCACTGTCTTGGCTTAGAATTTGCCTATTCCACAAATCTAGCAATTAGCCACTTTGGATTTCGGCAAAAAGCTCGGTGTTCATCAGTGGTGCGAACACCAAGTCGCAGCAACCCCCGAGCGTCTCGCCAATTTGGCTGCGGGTCAAAAAAAGATAGGCACCCCCAAAAAAGGGGTTGCCCCGGTACATGGAGAAACATAAACTTAAATCTGCGGTCCGACTCCTGGTGATTTCATACTTCCCCCACGCCCATTTCGAGGGCCGCCCCCGCCGGGTTTGGACCGACCCAGCGGGTTGGACCCGCCTCCAAGTCATCCAGCACCGCAGAGCCGTCGCCGCTGGCGACCTGATCCGAAGCCATCGGATGGACCCCTCTGCACCGGGCCGGCAGGATGCCCAGTGGATGGATTTCCATGGGGGGAACATCTTTTTCTTTTAAGAGGGGGGGGGGGGGGGGTTTCGAGTTTGAAGAGGAACCCTTTCGCAACACAAAATGGAAAAACAAAAGCGGAAGTCACTGGGCTTCACCAATTGTCGTTTGCTGGGGTGATTTTTTCCAGAAGTACCCTTCCCTGAGCAAAAAGGTCAACCACCTGTGTGGACGGTCGAGTCGCAATCAAAACCTGGTACAAAAATGGTCGACCCAAGACCATGCAAAGAATTAAGAAGCCGGATATCCGCAGCTATTTATGGCTGGGATCATCCCTTACTAACCTTCATCTACCCGAATCGGTTTTGATTGTGGCTCATTAACATTACATGTGTTTCCCAAACGGTCGCTCCAGGCCTTGGGGCCTTTTAACCAAATCGAAGTTCTTGTGAGGCGAACGAGGTCAGGGAAGCTCAGGAGAAGCATTTCAGCTTTGCCCCGCAACCAATTATGAACTCGTTGATTCTGGTTCATGCTTCAGTGATGCTCTAAATCGATCATGATTTAAAAAGAGAAGCTTCTAGAATTCCTAAATGTGTGATTTCGTAGACCTTCAAACAGAACACCCGAGTCAACCAATGCGAACGGCGATTCTGTGCCTGGAACTTTGCCCGCAGCCGCTTGGCAAACTTCTGCTTGTCCTCGCGGGCTCTTCGCTACACGGGTCGGACTTTGCGTCCGTTGGCAAAACACGGCTCCAAACTGCTCGTCGCGAGCGATCTTTCCAACTCCGAAGTCCAACTGCGGGTGAGAGGTTTAGGCTTCCGCTTTCCAAAAAATCTATGTATACGGGGGCCTTATGCTGGCAATTCAACGCACTCCGCCCTTATCCAAAATTCTATCCTGCCATGTTGCGTCGTGCGCGCTGCGCAATCTCAAGTGACGGACTGCCTCAACAATTGAGGGATCTGCAAAGCAAAGATGGAATCAGCAAAGGACACGTTGGATGTGCAGTTTCTTCTCCCAGACCAGCAACCATGGGGGAAAAAAGGCACACTTCTTTCGGCACTTGCCATTTCTTGGGAACCGCCTCAAACAAAAAGGACAAAGACCTGCAGCTTTGTCAGTTGCTCATATCGCGGCCAAACATCGCAGCGAGCGTGTCGCTCAAAGAGGCCCTCTCCTCTCGCATCATCTCCTGAGATTGCCAGCTCGTGCAGCCCAACGGACACGCAGGCGATCCGGAATTCTGAAGCTGAAGCAACCAGAATGATTGCATTTTTTATGGGGGACGCTTTGCGTGGACACCATCCAGGTGGGCAGCACTTTTGAGGTGTTCCCTGTTAAATCATATATAGCCAAGGCAGGAATCAACAAGAAAGGGGTTTGTTTTACTCCAAAATGAGCTCGCCCATGGATCAGTGACTGTGGCAGTCCAATCCCCCAATCTAGCAAATGCTAATCAGAACTTGTGCGACTTGGCAGGCATTTAAACCCGCGGGTCGTCCCACGTCTCCAAACAGTGTTCCCCACTACCACTTAGCTTCCCCCTGTATAATTGGTGGATTGAATTGGTGGTTTGTAGTTAAGGGGGTTTCCCATCTCAACAAGAACCACAAGCTCAATTCCCCACCAATCCAAACCACCAATTGACCCCGCTAAAAGTGACTAGCTTTTAGCGGGTTAAATACGCAAACCCAACCACCAAACCAACGGATGGCCAACAACCGCATCACAAAAGGGGTGGTATCGCATCTACCCTGCCAGCCAAGGCACCAATCCAAATTGGGGGTAACCTGATCTGAACAAGAAGTGAACAGCTTTTGGTGGGTGAAATCTACATCCCCACTAAACACTGACAAGCTGAAAGGCTTTGGGTATGGCTGGGAACCACCAAGCAACGTGGAAACTGACGCCGTTGATAGACCCCGGGGCCCCGCTTTCGAACTCGAAGGCATCGGCGAGGCGCAATCAAGTACTCCGCCTCACGCACGTGGTAGGACACCTGGTTTCGACGCGCGGAAGCGGTTTGTGGAGAAAGGCGTGCGGTCAAAAGAGCGAACAAAGCAGAGGACCTGGGGTGATCTTCCCCAGTTTGGGTGGGGTGGGGGGTGGGGGTGGTGGTGGGGGTGAGGTGGAACCTTTTGTCAGGTTTGGATTGATGGTTTGGGGATTTGATCCCTGGATCTTGTGGAGGGTACATAGGAAACCATCCCTTGACCACCAAACCAACCATCCAAACCGCCAATCAGGGGAAGCTGACTTTTGTAGGTTTGATGGACAATCACAATTGGTTCCAAACAGTATTCGCGGGCTAAGGGTTCTAAAGCAAAGACCGGCCATATCTGCTGTGCTCTAGCTTTCTGAAGTGACTGTCCTTTGATGCCCTTTTTTTTGCGGACGAATTTTGGGGGAAGCTGACACTTTGGGAGGTGCTTACTACATGTTTCCCATCTCCAGCTGGCTGGGTTCGTGGCGCTCTAGACTGGCACTGACGTCCATCGGTCTCGAGCGCTGCCTATCTTTTGAGAGGGACCCCGGGTATTCCTATCCCAGCCCATGACCATTCAGCCGGCCAACAACCTGACCCGTGAAGAGCAAAAGGCCCGGCAACACAGTTCGGGAGATCAACATCCCAGCTTTTTGACCCCCCCTCCAAGAAAGACATGTGGCTGTGGCTCAAAAAACCCGGTACCCAAAATGGGTTACCCCGGTAGGTGGAAACATGGACCAAAACCTGCGGTTTGCCCCCCCTGTTGAATTTTGAGCCACACCCATGTTGGACAACGGGATCGCCCAACTTGCCCGGTCTAGAAGCCACCCGGACGCACTTCAATGCCAGCGCCTGGTAAGGCACCAGGTAGCAGGGGACGGCCGGCACCAAAACCAGCGGCCTGCGTCGCTGGGTGGCTTGGTCTGTTGGGTTTGTCTGTTTGTCTGTTTGTCTGTGGGTTTGTTTGGGTTTGTCTGGGTGGGTTTTGACGAAAAATGCTGTTCCCACTACGCAAGTCTAGAAACTCAGGCGAGTAAGAAGCACGCGGTTTTTGCACACCATGAATTTTCATACCAGCTTGTGATGAACTCACATCCTCAACTGACTGATGTCCACCATTTCGGGTCCCAATTCAATGCAAACTTCAAACAACAAAACGCAGGCTCCGACGGTTGGATTCCGATCCGAGCGGCAGCTGAGCCCTGTACCCAACGCGGTTGAATCTGTTTGACCCCTCCCAGGACCATAGACTACCAGCGGGTTTGACCAAACATTACATCCCCATTGAGACCCAGCGAGCAAGCTTCCTTCCTTCATGGGATCCACCCCCCTCCCTCTGTTCCCCCAAAATAAGGCTGATGAAGGTTGCATTTGCGGGAAACCGGGTGGGGAGGCAGGGCGGGGGTTGGGGGAGGGTGTTAGGGGAGGGTGTTAGGGGGGGGATAAGGTTTGGGGAGGGGGTTAAGGGAGGGGGTTAGGGGAGGAGCGTGGATCCAACCATTCCCGCGTTTTCCCAACGTTGGCTATCCCTGAGCACGGGCGCCCTTGTCGGCGGTGCAGACAGCTGCACAGCTACACAGCACCACTTTGACAGGTGCGACATGTTTCGATCCCTGGGAGCAAACGTCATGAACCTGTCGCCGAATGCCACATCCTGTTAGATACAATGAAATTTCGCCAAGCTGAAATAAGGTGTTTGTCAGGGAAGCTTCATCATGGGTGAGTTCGCGGCCCCAAGCCATCGCACCGTCCGCAAGTTCTCTTTGATTTGCCCAAATCTACGGAAAATCAGCCTGGTTGTGCTAGCCATGTGTCAGCCACAAAAGCAGCCAACCGGCAAGTTGGCTGGAAATACCTTTCCAAACATAGGTGGCCTTTTGGAAGATTTGATGGCCCTGGTAAATGCAACAAGCCCCATCCAAACCAGTGCCATCTATCTTTAAACAAACTCACCTAGAAAGGGCACCTATGCTTCCAAATGGTTGGTCAACGCAAACCAACCGTCCCACGTAAATGGTGTCCACCACCGGTGCCCCAACGAAAATTGGGGCATACCCTCCAACCCACACAACATGCAGTTGAACACAGCCGAACCTTTGGGCGCGAAATCGTGCTCACCCCCTGGAAACGGCGCCCACAGTGCTTGCCTTTGTTGAACCATGTTGAACCTTGCTGTGAGGGGGGGCGCGCAACTTCCATTTGTTTGAGCAACCAAACAGTTAAACAGAGGGTCCAAAGGGCAAACCTTGGCAAAATGGGATTCGGCAAAACCAAGACACAGATTGGCCTAAACAAGTTGTGTTGTTTACGCTGGCGCATGGACGCTTTCAAGCAACCTGTTGTTTGCCACTTGAATGGTCTTCCCCAAAAACATGACGTCCAGGCTCGCTGGGAGTGATGAGTTTGTGTGTTTGTGTGTGTGTGTGGCTCTTGCCTTCTTTGGTTGTTGTTGACAGTTGGAGCGCCCCGGCCATGTCCCGAACTTCCTTTGTTCCGTACATGAGGAAGTAAATGAATCCCATGTACTTCACCACCCTTGGTATGGTAGCAAACAACTTGCTACTTGTTTGCAGCCCACTAAAAATCAGCAGAACCCAAACCACAACCCTTGGTATGGTAGCAAAAACAACTTATGTTTGTTTGCAGCCTACAAAAAAATGAGCAGGACCCAAAGACCAGAAAAAAAAAAAAAAAAACACAAAAAACAAGGCACTTGCCAGCTCAGCTGTAACCAGCAGTTAAGAATAGTGAGGCGCGAGCTCAGCTTTCATCGGCTCCCCGGAACCCCTCAGCCGCTCAGCCACTCAGCCGGCTCGTGGCCGCTTCTCTGCAGACTCCTCCAAAACGCAGCGAGCGTGGTCTGGAGCTTGGGTAACATCTTGGCCACAAATTTGGCAATTTGGGGCACACACAAAGAGTATATATATATATATATGGTCACCCCCCCCCCATGATCCACATTTTGCCTCTTGCAAGCAAAAAACGCTGGAAAAACACATGTAAAATGCTTGCTTTTGACCACCTGTTCCAGGATCAGATTCTGATCCTGGAAACTTGGGTCAAAAACAAGCATCATTCTTGATGAGTAGATTAGTCAAAGATTGCTAAAAAACCAAAAATTCCTTGCCAGAAGGAGGTTTGTGTGCTCAAGACTGTTTCTGGAATGGTTTTTTAGGTTTTTTTAGGGGCAGTACAATTTTAGGGACAGTACAGCACTTTTAAGCATGCAGAAAGTGCTGCACTGTTTTTTAAAATTGTGGATGTGGGAAGGCAGTAGCAGATGTTTGTCACTCCGACGAGCTGGCTTGCATTTTTCTTGCCTTTTTCCTTCGAGCGCATATCCGGTAATCACTGCTTGTGCAGTGCCTGCAGCATCTGGCCGGTCACCTCCCACATATTAGCGCGGCGATGCCAGTACTCAAACTGTGCGGATCTCAGCTTTCGCAAGAGAACCTGACTGCCGGGGATTCTATTCGTGTGTTTCAGGTGAGATCGAAGGGTGTTCCAGAACCGGTCGATGATCTGGGTGCCGCTCTTCACACGCACCTTCTTCCCGTCCGGCAGCTTGACGTCGTACTGCTTGGTGTAGTGGGGCTTCACCCAAACGGCCTGACAGACAGGAATAACAGAATCAAGTAGATCCCTTAAGAGGCAGTTAAAGCAGTTTAGGTCAGAGTTACTTGCCTTGCCGTTGATGACGATGCGCTTCTTCTTGTGCACGACGTTGCAATGCCTCACGTCCGGCAACCTGAGCTTGTAGGCTCTGGCCCCATCGCTGTGGAGGATGACTTTCCGGCCCGCGATGTGCTTTTTCGCAATCGGCTGCCAGTCCCTCTTCCTGATGGGACCTGGCCCCGGAGATCTCTTTTTGGTGAGGATGGGGTTGAGCCTGAAGAGCACCAGCGAGGATGGCCTTCCTCGCTCCACGAGTCCACCCCACTGTTCCCATTTCGTGTTGAGGTTTCCCGCCACGCTCTCGTCGGTCAACTTGCCAATGTCGACCTCGTCCACCTCCACGTCCTCCCACTTCCCGCCGAAGACAATGTCCTTCTCCTTCTGGGTGACGTACTGCGAGCGAGCGACCTCCAGGTTGTGGTAGATGCGCTCCACTGGCTTGTGGTCCATATCCAGGAGCAGGTGCGCCGCATTGCTCGAGACCCCCACCACCGCGCAGAAGAGGACCGCCACCTGCTTCTGAAGTGGAGTTGAAGAATTGCCAGCAGACATGAAGAAGATGGGATGGTAGTCATGAGGCTGAAGTTGCTTGTGGCAGGCACGCTTCTTGCACCGGTACGCCCAAATCTTCTTGTCATGGTAATACTTCAGGGGCCCCATTACGCCGTTGCCACATCGAGGGCAAGTTCTGCCTTCCCAGTCTGTGAGGATCTTGTCCTTGTGGAGCTGCTTGTGGAGACGCTGTCCAGTCAAAGATTCCCAAGTCAAAATCGAACGCCCCCAGCGCGCTCTGTGGCCTTTGTTCTTGGTAGTGGGCATGCCATGGCGGACATATGGCACCGGAGCAGGATTCTTTGAGGCAGGCCTTTGCTGCACGCGCCACTTCCCCCGCTTAGGATCTGGGAACTTGGCCTTCACGGACTTCATGACCTTCTTTGGCATGATGGGCAAGATCAACTACAAAGGATCAAGGCGATTGAAGCAGATGGCTGCGTAAACGATCAATGCGATTCGCTTCCAAGCAACATGTGCAAGCAAGATGGCACTGGAGACCTAATGTTTTTTTAGCCAAGCTCCATGTCTCTATTGGGTTTATATTTCTATCTTCTAGAACAAAATCCGCTGAGTGCGGCTCACACGCGGCTCAGTTGTCGTCAATGTCCATGGCATCCGCGAGTTCTTGGGAAAGGGTTCGGTATGCCTCGATGTCATACTGGTCGGGAATCTCGTCCATAGGGTCCACCACATCAGGAGAAGAAGCCGGCAAAGGCACAAGGACCTTGGTCTCATCCACCACATCGGCTGCTGGAGGAGCTGTAGGGTCAGAAAGCTTCTCCACAGGGTCCACCGCATCAGCTGCAGCCGGTGCAGCAGAGGCTGGGTCACTTGCATCCTCAGACGTGTCTGACAGGTTGATCACCAGAGGGCGCAGGTTCAATGGCTTGGAAAAGTAGGAGGGATCCACTGGCTCTTGCTTGATGTGCACCTTATGCGTCTCCTCTGGTTCTTCTTTGATACCCTGCACGTCCTCATCCTTCTCTTCTTCTTTTGTTTTCTGCTCATCCTCGTCCTTCGGCTCGTCTTTGGCATCCTGCGCATCTTCGTTCTCCTTCTGTTCTTCTTTTGTTTTCTGCTCATCCTCGTCCTTCGGCTCGTCTTTGGCATCCTGCGCATTCTCGTTCTTGATCTCCTTGAGCAAGTTGGAAGAGGACTTCACAGATCGAAGCTTCTTAGTGGGCGGCTCGTCGACGGCAGCGCCAGCATCCAGGTAGTACTTGGTCTTGCCCTCAATGCCCGCGAGCGTTGGTCGATCTTCAATGACGTACTCCCTTCCTGAGAACAGTTCTTTCCCACGGGTGGTCGCACAATAGCGGACCTCCTCGCCATCCAGCGCAGCCTGCAGCAAGTTCAAACTCCACTGCATGTCTTTGTCATGATCTGCCGGCAAGTGAGAGAGGTTACGACGGATATAGGCGAAGCCCTTGCGGATGTCCTTCGTCTCTTTGGGCATTTTGCTCGAGGCACCGGCGGACACGAGCTTCTGGTAGCGGACCTGGAAGCCGCCCAGCCCCTCGAGCATGTACTGTAGTCCTCGACCACCATCGCGGTACTTGCCCTGCAAGTCAATCTCGAGTGGAACGCCCTGGCACATAGAGATAATGGAGCTGTGGAGGACCTTTGCACCTTCTAGGAATTTGATGTGCTTAATGATGTCTTTCTTGCCCCCTTCCTTGGGGATGATGAAAATCTGCATGTTGTAGGGGGCCTGGAAGTTCCCCTTCATGCGCACGGGCTCGGGTAGGTCGGCATACCGTTGTTGAAGGAACATTGTCTCTACCGCATTCAAGTCAATAGGCCCTTCGTGGTCAGCAATGACATCGAGGAACTGCGTCTTCTTTTTCACGGAGTCGGTGATTTCCATTTTAGCTGGCAAATCGCCTAGCTTAATGGAACCGGGCTCCTTGTTCACCACCATTGGCTTCTCCAGGTAAAGGATCTTCATGCCGTCGGTGTGGGCGATGGCTTCCTCCAATGTGCAGTTGCCGTCCAGGTTTGCGTTGTCGAAGGAATGAGCCAGCGACTCAGCACGATGAGGAGGCACAGATGCCATGATTGGAGCAGAAGGGAGTATCAGGAAGTTACCTCAAATTGAAATGGCTGCAGCAGAGTACACGGAAATTTGATGAGCTTGAGATGCAAGCAGTATGTTAATAGCCTCCATTGGGAGTTGGGCTAATAGTACTTCAGCCATTAGTTACACGCTGCGGGGTCAAACTAAGGAGCCAGAGCTGAGACCACACACTGCAGCCATACCAAATGTGGATCATGGGGTTGGAATATCAGAAAGTTGCCCAGCTTTGCATGGCTGCAGTATAGCACAAGGAAACTTAATGAGCTTGATATGCAAGCAGACTCAGGCGTACATGGTCAGCAGGCTTTTTTTCCTTGCGGCTTGGAAAACTGAGAGAGTAAAAGCAGTCCTAAGGACTGTCCCATAAAAAACTATGGCAAATGCCTCTCACTCATAATCAAGCCAAGTTCATTCTCTTGGAGGACGGTCTCCTCGCTCGCGCTGATCTTGAAGTGCAAGCCTTCGAAGCTGAACACTTCCGATCCTTAGATGGGCAAGAGCAGAAATGACAGCAGACCCCATAAGAAACTGCAGTTTTCGACTCGATGAAATCGGCCAAGTAGCCACATGGTAGATAACCTACTTTTGTAGGCCATCTGGATGGAGCGATAGGGCTCGGCGTGGCGCTCGTTGCCATGGCTGTTATTATTTTAACAGCCTCCATTGGGAGACGGGCTAAGAGTACTTCAGCCATTCAAATTAAGGAGCCAAAGCTGAGACCATACACTGCAGCAATGCCAAATGTGGATCATGGGGGGGGGGTGAGCATATATATATATATATACACATAATTATACATATGCAGAGCTTGCGCTTCCACATAATCTGTAAAATTATATACCCCAAGACGTCAAGTGGTTTTGGAGGAGACCCCAAGCATGTACTGGGGGTACAAACACCCCCACATCCCATTCCCATCGAGCAAATCATAGCAAATCTGCTGACCCCTTGTGCCCACGCCATGCCATCTTCTGGCAAAGCGCGGACCGGAGCACCCCACCACGGTGTGCCTCAGCGCCCCATGCCAAGAATTGAGTCCATGCTTGTGGCAACAAACACATTCGCTTGCGAGCGTCGGAGGTGTTTTGGGACCTCAGTGCGGGCGTCACGTAGCAGCTGGTACCAAAAAAATTAGCCGTCAAGAAATTCGCCGTCAAAATGACTCCGAGCTCCCATAGCAATTATTAGTCGATAAGTTAGTGGCAGTCCCATGACCCTTTTGGGTCCTTGTCCTTGTCCTCGTCCTTCTCCGCTTTCTCGCCCTCCCCTCCGGAAGGCATTCGGATTGATTTGGCTGGCTGGAGAAAAACGCTCACGGGGTTGGGGGCTTGGAGTGTGTGCTTCGAGTGGCAGTCTTTCGAGGGGAGGGGAAAAGGGGGGGTTGAAGGCAGAGGCAAAGGGACTTCGCCCAGTGGAACTTGGGGGTGCCCTCCAGTTTGAAGGCGTTTGGGAAAACCGACTGACTGAGTGATCGATTCAAAGGAACCTGTGGAACAACCAAGGTCTGCGGGGCAAATTTCTAAAATTCCGGAGCTGATAATGAGGGACCCCCGCCCAACCAGTAAAGGACCTTCATCCTCATGCGAGGAAATCCTGGGCAACAACGCCGTCCGCTTCGTTCCGCTGGTCACTGCCAAGCCACCCTTCCGCTTCTGCGCCATCTTCTCCGAGGGGAGCAAGGGCGTGGCCCCCAGACCCAGAAGGCTGTCGCGCTGCCTGAGCCCAAAAGCGGCGAAGCCGCGCACCAAGGAGCATTAACCAGACCCGCACTTCCGATCGAGTGGATGGCCCAAAAGACGTCCAAACTTGTTATTTACCACTAGCATGGTCTTCCCAAGACGTATAATTACAGTCAAGGAACTCAGGAAGTGAGGACTTGCTGATAAGCTGAAATGAAGGACAGCCACAAAAACAAGCCGTTCAAGAGATCGGTCTGGCAATGGACATGGATAAGTTTGAGTCTATTGAGTACTATTGAGTTTGTGGTCATGATATTAGTGGCCTCGGAACATTTGCGAAGTCCCCTGGTGCTTGTCGTTGAAAATTGGCGTCACCCACCAAACTTGACCAGACAAACTGCAACCCTCACATGCGCCATCTCCAACTCCCAAGCGGCAGTCGCGGCTCCCAGTTTGGAAGGGTGTTGAGTATTTCGATCCATCAAACCTTCCATTTGAGTTTTCGCCCCTTGGAAAACAATAGATATTTCCAGTGGTGATAGATTCCCTGTAATATCAACAAAGGAGAATACACCATATTCTTAAGCAAATCGGAAAAAACAAAGAAAGAAAAATACGCGCCCAACTCATTTTGGATTTCCTCTGGGATTGAATCAAAGGGCCTGGCACCCAATCTAACATCCCGATGTTGATATCGCCACTTGAAGTGTCTTTTGCCTTCCGAGTCTCGGAGGCGGAGGGGGGAGGGGGGAGGGGGAAGGGACGTCCCAAAGAGTCCAAGTAGCCTTCGAGGCTTTGGGTTGAACAGCCGCTATTCGTACCTCGCAGGGTAATTGCGGGGTGTCCCGTAAGTTCACTGGAGATCTGGAGGGTCCAGGGCAAAGAAACGGGGCCCAAAGCGATAGTAACTTGTTCTCTCAGTGTGGCGTCACCGCTGTTTCTCACCTGCTTGGGACAAAGGCGCTTCTCGTTGTAGATGGGCTTGGTGGTGTGCTTCTCTGGATCGTAGCCCATGCCCCGCAGCAGCGCCAAGCCGAAGGCCTCCAGTGCACTCATGGAGTCGTTGGGGCGCAGTGGGGTCGCGTGTCGTCGAGGGGCGCCCCTTTTGAGGTGGGATGAAAAGTGGTTTCAAGGGAAACCCACAAAGCGACTGTTTTTGAGGTGCGCTTGAGGTTGGTTTAACTACCTTCCGGACCTCCTAGCTCCGAAAGGCACCCTCCTTAGCAGCAATTCGGATACCCCCAACAGCGCCCTGCCGAGCACCAGCCAGTTAAAGGGAAACCCCTATTCAGAACCCAAGGCATCGGGCAGGGTTTGGGACCCATGCCCAATCGATGGTTGGAGGCCGGGGTGACCGTGGGTGACCTGCACGAGGCGGGGAGTGACGAGTAAGTCATCCCGCATCCTTCATGTCCAAGGATCAAACAAAACCTTCCCCCAGTCCCTGCCTGGTGTCTTGACACATGGATCATTTTCTCCCTAGAGTTGGTCGACCCACCTCAACCCACCAGTGAAAGCGGATGAGGATTCAGGAATGACTCTTTGCTCACCCTTTTGCGCCCTCACTCTCGGGGTACTCCAAGAGCACTTGCAGATTCTGGCCCTATTTTAGTCGATTTACATTGAGTTGGTTGAAGCAGACCCGTCCCCTTCGGCTCGATCGCAGCGGACTCGCGGACGCGCCAAAGCGAAACCACTACATTTAAGTCTACCTTGCGGTAGACAAACAAATGCGTGTCTTTTTGAGAGCATCCCCCAAATTGTACTTTTCTGTTGGTTTTGCACCTTCAAAGTCATCAAACGACTCCAGCAAAGAAGCACACCTCCCCCGCCCGGCTTCGCCTCCACAGGCACCTTCTCGAACACGTCCTTGGCCACGTCTGCGGCGCCGCCCTCACGGGCCTTACGGGAGTTCTCCCGCATGAGGATGGGCGCCACCTCAAGCCGTCCACCGCCAAAACTCGATCCCTTAACGGGGAACCCCCAACCCCCCCAAAAACAAACACACACACACACTCACACCCTTTTGGGGAAAGACTAAAGCAGACCGTGTTTGGGGGGGGTGAGAGAGACAGAGGGAGAAAAGAAAAGTGCTTCAGACACCTGGAAGACACGAAAGACATGCAGAGTGCTTCACGCTCCCCACCTTTCGAAAAAAAGGGACAAGAGGCGCCCCCTTAGGCCCCCGGAGAAAGGGATGACCCTGGTTGAACCTGCTCCCCAAGGACCCCCAAATTGGCCTCTGGTTTTGCTGCCGCTTGGAGATGGTAAATCTGGAATCTCGAAGATCAACGTCTGGAAAATTTGGACCACCACGCCACCCCCCCCGCCGTTTCGGCGATCCCGCTTCCCTGGAAGTTCGCCGCTTTTTTCCGGGGCTTGTTCTCTGGTGTTGGGCCAGACATGGGCACCAAAGAAGGGGCGCGCAAGAGGGGCATGGGGCAACATGCAACCGCCGGGAATCGGAGCGCGGGCTTGGATGTCCTTGTCTCCATCAGCAGGGCAACCCATTTTGGGGGCACCAAATTTTGACCCACACCCATTATGTCAAACATCCTGGCTCACTTGCGCAATATTCGTATTGGGCAACGCCTGATTGCCGGTGCCAAGATGTGCCAAGCTTGGGTGCCAGTTCATCCGAAATGGGTGCATCCGATTGCCGGTCAAACTTGCTTGCGTCAGAAATCAAGACACGCTGAAAGCCATATGTCAGGCTGACCAAACCAAACAGCTTTTGAAGATCTGTGTGTCTCAGGGTACTAAAGCGGACTCGAGTAAAGGAGTCAAATGTGCACTGAATGTGCAGCCTTAGCTGTCTGTGCTTGGGACCATGCCTTGCTAACCTTCCTCTACCCGGGCTTGATTGTGGCTCACTTGGTTTCCTTTACTGGACGTGGCAAATTAGTGAGTTCCGTAGTTTGCGGGAAGCTTAGTTGGCCCACAGTAAAGGGGCAAACGGGGACAAGCTATATGGGCTTTCCCATAAAAACGAAACAACACAACAAACTGTTTACCCATTCAGAAAAAAAGACGCATCCAAAATGGTGTGGGTCAATATCGGGGGACCCTGCAATGGGTGGGTTATCCTTTCGGTTTGGTAGAACAATCCCGGGGCCCGTGTAGTTTGGTAGAAATGTTGGAGTTGCGTCCTTTAGTTGTCCTTCTCCAGGAAAACACTTTCTACCCTTTTGCCTGGCGCTACCCGAAAATGCAACGGAAGCTCCCACAAAGTGGGTGCCAGGGGGAGGTTTGGGTTTGTGGTTGACGCAACGGGGGAAGGAGGGGGCGAACTGTTTTGCGCGTCAAAACAGGGGGACCCCAAAATCCATAAACAAAGATCCTGTACACCATTTGCACGTCCCAACACAAAAATCACACCTTCCTTTTGAAGGGTCGCCTTTCTGACACACTGCCAAGTACTATCATGAGACCCTACAAGGGTCGATTGGAAAGGTTGGGTCATACCAAAGGGTCCCGCTGGACCCGCTATAGAGTTTCAGACGTGAAGTAGGTTTGTGGGGCCAATGCTCTCAACTAGATATCAAAGTCTAGTTCAAACCTAGGCCTCCAGTGCAGACTTGTAGCGGCATATGTCAAATACATCCGCTCTCAATGCAAGAGGACCGGCAACCAACTGACCTGATTGGCACCAGTGAGACCTCAACATGTAAGGCATCATCAACACCGCGGATGCGATCATATTTCCAAACACCGATCGGACATGGACTACCCAAAGCACATACCTGTCCATGAGTGCAATGGCCGACTTAAAACCGGCCTCCCGGAAAAAGCATGGTAATAACATCTCTGTTGCTCCAATGAAAATTGCAGCAGCGCCAAACTGAGACTGTTCTGCAAAGCTCGCCTTTCACCAAACAACTCGGTGGCATCCCGCGCAGATCCCTCAGGAGGCCTCGGCCACATGGCGATCTTCGCCCTGCTCCGCATCCTTCATCAACTCCCGCATCGCCTCTGCGTCCTGGAACCCATGCCGCTCCCCAAAAGCACCATGGGTGCGAATGACAAAATTTGGGCGTGGTTTCTTTTGCTCGGGTGCCGTGTTCGGGTCTTAAAGGGAAACCAAGAAGGCAGCCCGAATCTCGTTGGTCCCCGTTGGACACATACACATGTGAAACCCCTTGGCGCACCCACTCATCCACACAGACACACAGACAACACAAACGTTCTACCGAAACAATTGCTGATATGAGTGCGTCTCAAAATCCAAATAGGGTACCAAACAATGGTGTTGTTTCATCTGTTTCCTTTTCAAACCGCAGGCCTCACAAAGGGTCACCTCCAAAAGAGACATGCCCAGGAATCTTTGCACAATGGCTGCATGTTGACACAGGTCTCTGTTGAGTTGACGATCCGCCCACAGTGACGACACCTGACACCGAGTGAATCGGACATCCTTCCCACAAATCAAGAAACAAGGGTAGCATCCACTCGGTCACTGTGACCAAGAAGTTGTTCAACTGTCCGAACCCACTAGGTAAGTTACGACCCACAACCCGGCCGACCCGGCCAGCACCTTCTCGTTCCTCCACTTTTAGTGGAACCCTTCCTTTGGCCAAAAGTTGACTTGCTGGTTCCGGAACGAACTCCCAACCAAACCATCCAGCTGGCGGTTTCCCCTTCCGCTTTCCCCAAACCCATCTTGATTCCCTGAGCAAGAAGCTGATCTTCGACTCATTTTTGGGGGTTGATCAATATTCCCGGCGCCCAAATGACCGTGGGTAGCTTTTCCCATGTGGGAAATATCATTTTTTAGTGGGTTTCCAACCAATCGATGGTCCAGAACAGAGACAAAGGCTGTCCTCGGCAGAGAGGTTCTGAAAGCCGGGCACCACCAAGCCACCCTGAGATGCTAAGGCCCGGAAACGTAGCCGGTCCGTCCTAGTTGTCCGCCCAATCGCTCCCCAAAAAATCGACTCCTTGCACCATAGGGAACCAGGGGAAATCACCAAAGATCCCATGGAATGCTGTGAAAGGAACTGGGAACCCCAACTGTGAATCACATGACTGTGGTCAAAACCAATGGCATCCCATTTTGGGGTACGTGCACCACCCATTTTAGTCTATTTTAGTGGGGATTGGGATGTTCACTGGGGGTAACCGGGCTTTCGACCCATGGCCACATCCCTTTTGCATCCTGAAAGGCTCCCGATCAATGTTGGAGGGGTTGCTTCAGGTTGGGGTCATCCCCAGTCTTTGTGACTTTTTCGCGATGTGAAACTGCTCTTTGAAATAGAAACCCAGTTGATTAACCCAGCTGGTTTCATAACAGTTCATGAATACAACAAGTGAATCACCTAGAACATGACACCCTGCTTTTTCAGAAAGCCCTGGCATTCATCACTGTCACAAACAAAACCCTGGGGCGATTTTCCAAATGGAAGTCACATATGCAGCCATTCCTTTGTTGCCCGGCACCCCCAAGTCACTGAGCCTTTGGTTCAAAGCCAGCATCGCAGTATTTGGATGTGGCTCAAACTTACAGACCCAGGGTTGCGCAGGTCTTAGCGTTCGATAGTTCGATTCCATGTAGCTAGGATCTTACATTTCTTTGAGCCATTTGGGGAGAGGTGGAGTTGGGGAGTGTGGGGTTCTGGGAAGCTCTTCCCAAGCCCACTCCCAAGCCAACTGACACCCAGGACTCGTGACCAAGGAAACACACAAATTCATCCCCCGCCTTCCCTCCCCAAACAAGACAACAAGACAAACCAGCGTCTTGTGTGAGACCCCAAGACCCCCCGACACCACCCGGTGCCTGGCCATTTTCAATGGCGCTGGGCGCTTTCGCCGCCTTCTCCTGGCCACAACTCATCCCAGTCATCCCAGTCCCATCCACCCCTCCACTCCCTTAGATCGCGTCGGATCCCAGGCCTCTGATGGAGGGGGAGGAGAATTCTGAGAACCCAAGAGAATCCAAGTCACAGCTCATAGAGTTCACGAGGCCTCTGGCCATGTTGCAGCAAACACTTTCCATGCCTCCTGTTGGTTCGGAGTTCGGATCCCAATCCAACATCAGTTGAGTCACAATCAGAACCTGGTGTTAAATTGGTCTACCCAGAACCCATGTACAGAAATAAGAAGGCGGCCGCAGCTATTTATGGTTGGGATTGTCCCTTACTAACCTTCATCTACCCGAATCGGTTTTGATTGTGGCTGAGTTGGAATCCGGAGATCAAAGCAACCACACAAGTTCCATGTTATAGGGTAAGCATTGAGGATCCCTGCAAGTGACCAAAGGATCCGATCTGGAAGATTGACAAGTGAAAATGAAAATGGTTTGATTGACGAATCGGATATAGGGAATCCATTGTCCAAGGAAGGGACCAGAACAGGTGAGCTCATGTTGCACTTTTGTTCTGTGGATGGAGTCTAGGTTTGGTGTGTTGTTGTGCGATATTTTGGGCTTCTTGTTACTATTTTCCATTTGTTTGTTGCGGGGTGTGGTGGGGCAATCACTTTTTAACCGTATTCCAGTTGCCACCAAATTAACTGCTCAGCTCATCATCATTTGCGCCGCACCAATCCCCCACCTGGTGGGTGACCACATCTCATCTCTGATCAGCAAAACCCGGTTGTAACTTGTGATCTGTTCGGTAGAAACAGAATTGGAACCCCTTTTGGCGTTGATCACTTTGGGAACCCAACAAAAAGCAAATCGGACTAAGAGCGTGCACCTGAACTATCGCCACAGTGGCCGCCAAGCGACAAAGCTGCAGAATCTACAATCATTCACCGACCGAAAGTAAGGAGGTGAATGAGCTTCACGGCTGAGCTCTATTTGGCCCTAGGCAGAATAAACTACGTCCTTTCCAACAGATGATGTTTAACGCGACGCCTTGGAGGGGCCAAGAAAGTCCAAACGGATCCGCTGCACAAAACATTGACTGCTGGCCAAAAAAACATGAAGTAAACAAACAACAAAGGGTGAACTAAAAGGGTTAGATGGCCGTGGGTCAAAATCCTGTACCCAGTGAACATCCAAATCCCCACTAAAATAGACCAAAATTCATGGTGCACGTACCCCAAAATGGGATGCCATTGGCTTTGACCCCCAGCTAGATCGGTCTGTCGAGTCCAAATGGCGTCCGTTCGTCTCCACTTAGGTGGAACCTGTTGGCTGCCCTTTGAAACCAATCCCAAAAAGGCTGTCAAAAAGCCGGAACCCATCATTACAAAGTCGCCTCTATTGGGGTTGGTCTCTATATGGAAGCCAGCCTGTCCAGCTCTCATTCGCCCAAAGAAGACGCAAATATCCTTACCAGGGGCTCCCGATTGATGTAGGACCTTCAAACAGCCTGGGTTTGAGACCCCCAATTAGCAATTCCCGGGGTGTCTAATGGAGGGGTCGGGTCTTCCATTCAAAGCTTCAGGAGCCGAAAATGGGCACAGAAAATGGGCTGGCGACCCACTCAAGGGTACTGGCACCCTGATTTTACCCACGTCGCCCTGCAAGTGGTAGATTGAAGATAACCTTCAGCTTCTGAGTTTGTTCCACGTGTGGATGGACAACATCCAAGTCGTACAAATTGAGAAGGACGAACACAAGGAGAAGCCAACCAGGCAACCAGCTGGTGCAAAGCGGAGTGGAAAGTGGACCGCGAATGGCGGCTTTCCTCCTGGGTTCCACCCGAAAAAAGGGCACCCGCCTCAACCAAAATGAGCCACACCCATGACACCCATCTGGGCTGTCCTCAGATCCCCCGCTAAAAGTTCACTTTTTACTGGCTTAAATCGGCTTAAATGCAAAAACCCAACCGCTGAACCCGCTAGAAAGCTTGAAAGCTCTTCCTCCTGGTTCCCTTTGAGCCGCCACAAAAGAACCTTCGCCTCAGTCGCACGTTTTGAGGTTTCCACGGGACGGCCCGCCAACTTGGGTGGTGCGACCAGGTCTTACGCTGTCCGAGCAACTAACCGTTACTCAATACCACCGCCTAGAACCTTCGCCTCAAAAGCTAAGGAACCGGACAGCTAAGCAGCAAGACCCATGTGGCCGCCTTGGCCGCCGCCGAGGGCTGGTTGCGGAGCTTCTGCTTCTGCTCCTGCGCGGCAGAAAACTTCTTCCGAAAAAAAAAAAAAAAACGAGGGAAAAAAAAACGGCCTCCAACCGGCTGAGTCGATGGACTCCAACGGCTTTCTGTGCCTGGAGCCTGAAGCAACCATGTAGGATGATTTATCCCAAGCTGCCATGTTTCTAGGATAGATGGTGCCACGTTTCATCAGGAAGGCTTATTCATCTGACATGGTTGTCTGGGAAACCACCGTTTGTAAATGGTTGTTGCAGGTTCCAGGCAGGACCTGTTTTAGGGAATCCCTTTTTGGTTGGATTTCAATGAAAAGCCAACAAGGCAACCGAAGCCATTTCCTAGTCTTAAGCTAAAGCCTTATTGAAATCCCCCTTTAGGCAAGGGTTGACATGATACCCTCAAAATCGTGGGCATCGAATTCTGGCCAACCCCGATTATGTGGAACCCTGTGGGGGAGGGGGTCTGGATACAAATCCCTGGGATCTAAAAAGATTGGCGATTTTACAATCGAGTCATCGAGCAAATTGCTCAATCGATGGCGCCAAGGCCACGCGATCGCTGCGAATTCGAACCTCTTCCAAAAGCCGACAAGGACAACCAGGAGACTCAAACACCTCTAAAAATGTCACCCAAAAATCACGATTGGTTTTGAGTCTCTAGGTTTTGAGACCAGTTTACAGCTTGTTGAGTCTCTAGGAAACGAGAACCTGCCTCCAGCATGTTCTTGCAAGGGATCGTCAGCGCTTGCGCCGCTTTCGCAATTCCTCAGATCCAACAGCATGCAAGCTCAGCTGTGCCCTAGATGCAAGCGACGGTGTCAAACCTTTTCTGTGCTGCACGAGATGTTTACAGCAATTGCTGCTGTTGCTGCTGCTCCATTTCAAAGGTCATTTGCCCCATTTGCCAGGTTGCGAGTCTCCCCGTCTGAACCGCTATCGAGCGATCGAGCTTTAAGCCGGTGATCACCGGATTGAAGCTGACAAAGGAAGCCGAATCATCGAAGTTCCAAACGTTTACCTATAGCAGGTCGATCCTAGATTAGAATAAGGGTACCCCTTTTTGTTTGCAGTCTATTTTAGAGGAACCCTCCCCAGCCAAAAAAGTTGGTAAAAGGGCACTACTGGGGAAAAAAGCGGTTGAGTATGGTGGGTTTGCTATAGGGCATCCGTCGTGCCCCTGGAGGTCGCACCCTTTCGCAAAATGGAACGCCTCCAAGGAGGGGTTGGTTTTTGTTTGGGATAAACATGGATAAACACTCACATTTGGTTCAGGCCGCAGGAAAAATATATAAAAAACAAAGTCCAGTAGTGATGAATTCCATTTAAAACCTACAAGGGAACATAGAACATATTCTTGAGCAACTGGAGGAACATGGGTGCTGTTGGCGCATACGACCTCAGGGGTACGTCTGGAACGCATGAGGGCACGAGTGGATCCCAATTGATAGCATGCAAGCGACCTAGGGGACCCTGGAGCCAAAATTGGTCTTCCTTCTGGCTTCCCTTTGAAACAATCCAAGAAGGGGTACCCCTAAGAAAGGACACCCCCAGAAATAATTGAGTGTGCTAAAACTGAGTGAACCATCCCCCCTCATTTTTTCCGGCGTTTCCCCCCCAACCATGGAGATCTCCAGTGCTCACCAATTCCGCTTCAACCGTGTTTAGGGGTGATTTTCAAGCTCCAGCCACCCGCCCAGCCCCGGAATGAACCTGCCACCAACTAACATGGAAGTGCAAAAAGGCCCTTTCCAAGAGGAAAGTAGTCTTTCTACAGGGGTCGGTGCACTTCCACGTTAGCTGGTGGGAGGGTAATAAGACTTCGACATGGCCATCCGCCCGGCCGAGGTGCCATCGATCTTCACCTCGCCGCCTTCGAGAGACGTGATGACCTCCCGGCCCTCATCCTCAGCTCGTACCAAGATGCACGAACCCTTGTGGTGATCCTCCATGTGCTTAAGTCCCATGGAAAAAATATTCCAGTAGTGAAATCGAGTCCCTTTAAAACCAACAAGGGAAAATTGAAAAATATTCTTAACCAAATGGAAGTGATACAACGCATGGACCGGTGGTTGCTATTCAAAGGTGGGGAAACTAAAACGGAACACCAACCATCTTCGGGTTGCTTTTTTCTGAGTCTATATCAGCCATATGGAGTCTGGGGGCACCTGCGCCCTGGCGGGCTCAGGTGAAGGGGAATGCTGGATGTTGGATGTTAAGCAAAGCTGGAGCTTGTTTTGCAGGTTGTTTTTGAAGGTTGGGCAAAGCCTTTCAGGCGCAATAGGTTGTTGTAGGTGTTTTTTGCACTGGACAGAATGGACGCGGTGAAGTCGCGTTTATGGCATTAGTCAAACATGGAGCTCTTCCTTTTGGGAGATCAGGGGATGGTCGTGAAAGCAAAGTTTGCCCAGATCGACAAGCAAGAGTCTTTCCATTTCCATTCTTTCCAGGGATCTGAATCTTTTCAGAAAACCATCAAAAACCCAGGGGAAGCAGCCGGTTATTGAAAAGAACGATGGTTTCAGACGGCGCAATAGTGTTGTAAGTTTTTTTGCACTGGACAGAATGGGCGCGGTAAAGTCACGTTTTTGGTTTTTCACCAATGGCGATCAGTCAAACATGGATATCCAAAAAAGAGCGTGCAAGCGCTATTCAAGTCGCACTCAACATGCTTTCATCAATTGGGCACTATCAAAGCTTATCATGCCCTCAGTGCGGAGACATCAGGCTTAAGCCTTAAGCCCTAGTGTGGATGGACGAATCCCTGCACCAGTCGGTCGTTTATCCCATCGTGGACGGATGCACAATCCACTGTACACAGCTTGAGGCCTATGCCAGTATACGCACGTGAAAAAAGGCGTATGAGTATGCGAAAATAGGGGTAAAGCACACACCCGCAAGTACGACCATGACCATCCCTTTCCCAAATTGACCCGCAAGTAAATGGCCAACGGTGAAAACATCTGATTAACTGATTAGGTCACCTTTTGCATGAGGTAACTGGGTTGCTTGTCCCCCTTGAGCAAACGGTCGTTAGACCTTTCATAGATTCCATGGAAATTGCCATTTGCGTTTTTGCCCCCTGGAAAAAATGAGAACATATTTCCATTCGTGAAGTCGATTCCCTTGAGAAACCAACACGGTACAATAAAAAATGCTCATTTCAGCAAATGGAAGGAAAGGCAACTTGCTTCCAAGAGGTCGCTCCGGGGCCATCCAGTCAACCGACACCCCAGATTCATACACCCAGCCTACTTATTGTGTATGTCACCCTCACAAGTGATCCGGATTCCAAAAGGGTCATCATCAACCAGGGCCTCAGGCCGATTCTTCAGAGGTTCCCCAGCCCTGTGCCAGGTCCCCAAAATCACCCTAGAACAAATGGTGCGGAACCTGAGTGTCACTTGTAAACGGGGAAACTATAGGTCAGATCCGCTTCAATTCGCTCGAATCGAATCTGAAATGGTGACATGGTGAATCACGCCCCCCCCAAACAACCCTGCAATCCACTGAGTCCAGGGGTGCTTGTACATACCCCTTTTACATCCCCCTTGGGCAAATGAACCCAAGAGGCCTGCTGGTACCCTTTTTTTCCGTAGTCTATTTTAGTAGGGGAACCCTCCCCACAAAAACGGTAAAAGGGGCGCAGGGGCAATTCTGGGGGACCTAGATGCACTTCTTTACCCTTAGACGGTCCCCGATGGGACGACACCAGCCCAGCGGCCGGCTTCGGCTTTGTGGCGAGCGCCGGCACCACGCGCTTCGGGTCGGCCTTCGAAGTCGTCACATCGCGAGGACGCCTCACTTCCTATTGGGGGGAACCACACAAGGTTAAGGTCTAGACCCACATTCAACCACAACCTCCTGGCATCCCTTCCAGTCTTAAAAGGGACTCGGACCCGGGTTGGTGATTTAAACAAATGGGGATGTCTTTTTTAGGGGACCCCCGAACAAGGATGGTTTCCCTTTTGGCTTCGCTTTAAAACCAACAACACCGCTCCCCCAAGAAGACACACCCACATTGCGCCCAACCCGAAGAGAAGTTCTGCTTGGACTCCAAAGTTTCTACTCTTAGAATTCGATCACCCTTCGAAGGCAAAGGGAGCTGCCCCGTACAGTTTGGTTTGTGGAGGGTGAATTTGAGCTCAGGACCCTTGGGTGGAAATGTTTGCGTGGGGATGTATGTCTGCCAGCCTTTGTGACCAGATACTCTGCTTGAATTCATAGCCAAATTACATGTGGAACACAAGAAATGGGCGTCACATTCCTTGTGGTTTCTCTTTGCAACCATCACCCTTGTTGGGGACCACCTGAAGTCGGCACGAACGGGGTGTCAGGTGCTATTCACAGTTGTTCCAGTGCATTGCAAATCCAAATCTGCTTTCAGGGTACAAAAGGATACATCCGACAACAACATGCTTCATGATGTGCTACCCAATGATTTCCTCTGGTTTTCGATCAATCGTCCTGGTAAATTAGTAAAGGTGACGGTTTGACAAATCCAGGTGTATCCGTATCCGTGTGGAAGGCTGGATCATAAAGGTGTGGCCAGTCGCGTGTGATTGAGAAGCTCAGTTTGTCCAAACTGTGCGCCACGTTTGGTTCGCAAAAGCCGGGAAAGCCAAGCTTCCGGGGAAAAAGACAACTCCCCCATCCCACAAAGGAGCTATAGTCAAGCCCCCGCAGGGGCATTCAATTTTCAGTGGCTCGTCAAAAGCGGACCCCAACATGCATTTTGTTGTTTTCCCTGTAATTTCCCTTTGAATCAACCTAGAACCGGGATACTGAAGACAACTCCATTTGGATGGGAAATTTGTTGAACTTGCCGGACGCTTCGACGGTTCGACGGACTGGCGAAGCGAGAACTTGCCTTCTTGGCAAAGGAAAAGGAGAGCTTCATGGCGTCAAAGAGTTGGCGACTCTGATGGCCAGGGGAGAAATAGGTCTGGGTTGCTGCCTTCGATGTCACCCTTTTTGGGGTGGGTTTCAAGCATAAAGCTAAAGGAGACATCACCAATGCTCAGGGTCGCCCTACGAACCCAAATGGAATTATCAGTCCCTGAGTGGATTGGTCAAACCACCCAAGTTCAGAAAACCCGGTAGAACAAGGGAACCCTTTTGGGGTTGACCATGTATAGTGAGGAGGCCACCAAACAAAAAAGGAGAACGTGTGGCACTAAAGCCACTGAACCACTAGCAGACGTTTTGTTTGTCAACAATGACATTCCCAAGAAGTGGCTTTAAGTCCACTCACTGGGGCAATGATGGTTCGGCTTCAAGGCAATCTCTGCCCTGTTGAGTTCACTGGCACTTTCATAGCTCACGTGGACGACGCCTGTCACGCAGCGGTACTTATGTTTTTTTCGCGTGCCAACGGGGGGAGTGGCTGGAGATCCTTCACTCCGCTTGCAATTGTTGCGTTCTTCGGTTGTTAGGGGCCCTTTTCCGATGGGGTTAGAGCCAAGCTGCAGCTTCGTTTCCATGTGAATCCATCCGAGCCGAAACATGCGATGGCCATTGCCATGTCACTTCGCTTCCCTCGGAAGGCGCGCCCGGAATCCGCGAACCCGCACGCCCAAACATCGGTCGTCCCAGGTGTTCCCTTAGTTTTCCTGAGGCCCAAGGGGGACACTTCAACAAATAGCATGGCGGAGCCGGCTTCGGAGCTCGAGATCTTTGATCAAACCCTTGAGCTGTTCATGGTTGAGAATGGCCGTGTTATTTTTGTGCATGGCGAGTTTTCCGGTTTTGGGCATGGGTTGTTTGAGGGTCCAAGGACACCTTGAAAAGAGGCCCACCGTCGACCAATTTCATGCTTTGATCAAGCCAAGGGAGCAACCTGAAATGAACATCCCTCTGTTCAAACAATTAGCTTATATGTTTATTTAATTCATGTTTTTTGATAGACAGTTGAGTGTGTCTGTAGATGGGACAACTCCCAGCAAGGGATCGAGTTGTATCCCCCCAGGGTTTGCTCAGCACATGGTCTCAACCCAAAGTAG